>JACBWW010000003.1:65535680-65557924 GCA_020086605.1 Lanius collurio
GGATGGATGGATGCAGGGATGGATGGATGCAGGGATGGATGGATGGATGGATGTTGATGTCCCATTCCTGGAAGTGTCCAAGGCCAGCTTGGATGGGGCTTGGAGCAACCTGGGATAGTGGAAGGTGCCCCTGCCCCATCTTTAAGGTCCCTTCCACCCCAAACCATTCCACAATTTTATGAATTCCTTCCAAGCAGCTCATTGGAAATACAGACTATCAGGCTCTGACCAGTTGGAAGAGATTGGCCCACGACTAAAACCCTGGGAGAGTGTATTTTTCCAGGCCCCTCACCCAAGAGCCAATATCAGGGGTCCCTCATGACCCTTCTCACCATCATCCCTTTAAATCTTCAGGAATTCACACGTCAGATCTCCCATCTATGGCTTTTGCCCTTTTTCTTGGCTCAATATCCTTTTAGGGAGTCTTACTTGTCAGATTTTCTGCCTGTATTGTAATTTCAGCACTAAAGTGGATCAGTATATCCGTGCATGGCTGATTTTAGGAAGGAGACTGTTCCTCAGGAGAATGTTGTCCTCGTGGTTCAAAGAATTTGAAATCCTCTCCTTACGTGGGATAAACCTGGATCATCCTGCAAGTCCTTGTTGGACTTTCAGAGAACACCTTCCTTTATTAAAGGTGCCTAATGAAGAAGTCTGGTCCCACCTTCCTGTCTCATGTGTCATAAAATCATCACAGAATGGTTTGGGGTGGGAGGGACCCTAAAGTTCATCTCATTCCAACCCCCCCCCACTATGAACACTTTCTGCTAGATCAGGCTGCTTGGGTCAGTTTAGAGGCATTTGATTTCCTGTTCCCTAATTTTATTATTTATATTACAGCTGCTGTGAGTCAAATCATCTTTTTGGGAAAAAATAAAAATCACAGCAGGTGTTTCTTTTTTCCCTGTGCATGGGAAGAGCAAGCAGAGTTCCCCCTCTTTTCCAGTTACAGGTGTCCTGTCTTGGTTATATGGACATTGAGTTACAGGGATTTGTTCTGAAAGTGTCCCTAAAATTAGGACAACAGCCTTGCTTTTGGGAGGAACAGTGTTTAAGTGTTTAAAAAGCGTTTAAGGCCAGGTTGGATAGACCTGTGAGCAGCCTGGCCTAGTGAAAAGTGTCCCTGCCCATGGCAGTGGGGTGGAATTGGATGATTTTTAAGGTCCCTTCCAGCCCAAACCATTCCATGATTCTTTAGTTCTGTGAATGCAAATCAGAGGAGCAGAAAAGCGTGAGAGAATAAAGAAAGCACATCCCTGCACTGTGATTTTCCTGCAGCAGAACCACCAGTGTGTAAGGAGCCATCCATTATGTGTTGAGTCCAATTCCCTTTTCAGAGCTTCTCTCCAGGAGCAGGTTTTGAATTATAAAGTGATTTCTTCCTCCTTCTGCTGCTACTTTAACTTAGGTCGCTGCTGCTCTGTCAGGGCTGAGTAATGACAAGAATTGATCACTTTGCCCTTTCTAATGGCCCTTTACATTTTTATTGGCATGTCCTGCATGTCCCCTTGCACTCACCTTCTCTCAGGGTGCAGGGCTCTTCATCTTTCTCCATGCAGATCTTTATCTCCAAACCCATTCTTTTTGCTCTTTCCATCGCTTTCCTCTAAGTGCAATCCCTTTATTCTGCTTCTTTTGCAAAGAAAAAGACTCTCAATGCCTCCAGTTACTGAAAGGACAAAACCACAGCTGGATTTTGTCATTTTGGCCAAATCCTTGCTGCCAGAGCAGAGTCAGCTGTGTGCTTTCATAAGGCTGGGTGCTTCCCATGGTAGATCCCATGTTCCAGAGCACATTAGGAGTGGCTCAGGGAGCTGGGACTGTTTATCCTGGAGAAAAAGAGGATTGGGAGGACCTTATCACTCCCTGAAAGGAGGTTGGAGCCAGGTTGGAGTAGGGCTGTCCTATCAAGTGACAGAACAAAGGGAAATAGCCCCAAGTTACACCAGGGGAGGTTCAGGTTGGACATTGGGGAAAACTCCTTCCCTGAAAGGATGACCAAGCATTGGAACAGGCTGCTCAGGGAGATGGTGGAGTCCCCATCCCTGGAGGGAGTTAAAAGCTGTGCAGATGTGGCCCTTGGGGACATGGTTTAGTGCTGGGTTTTGCAGTTCTGGGACAAGAGTTGGACTCAATCTTAGAGGTCTTTTCCAACCTCAGTGATTCTGTGACAAAGCTGAGGCCGTGGCCACGCTGTCACACCTCCTTGCAGTTAAATTTGGTTGCACTGTGGCATATCCCAAATTATCCCCCTTCCTCTGCACCACAGCTGTGGTGGGGAGGGGAAATGTGACACCACAGCTGTCCTGCTGAGTGACAGGGACATGTCAGGGTCACCACACCACAAACCAGCATCCTGCTTCCTGAACACCTGTAATGATCTTCTCTGGATGCTGCTGTCTCTCATCCTAAGAGCCATCATAACTGGGATAAATAAGAGGATCTGCCTGCTAATTCCTTTGTCCCAAGCAAGAAAAATCAGGGATTTATTGATCATGGCTAATCAATGAAAAGCCATTAGGTGGTCACAATGTTGCTGTGTAACAATTGATCATTTCATATCACATCTCATGATAAGCACCCTGATGTGATGTTTCTTAGGTCCTGTAGGTAATTCTGGGATCTTTTAAGGATTCACCTTCCTAAAGAAGGGACAGGTGAGAAGGTGGCAGAAATAGAAGTCCTGCTATGAATTCAGCTCACAGCAAGTAGAATTAAGGGCAGTCTCACAGAAAACCCACTTATCTTCCCATGTGTTTTCATCTGAAATTCCAATCTTTACCTGATTTCTTTAATGGAACTTTTAATTTGGAATTTAATATTTCAAAGATCCAAGCAGAGCCCTGCAAGTGAAATTAGAGTAAGTTCCATTTCCTGTGACCTGTTGCCATCTGCTGCCTGAGAATAAAGGTGGTGCATTTAAGTGGCAAGTAGCATTTCCATCAATTTTGTAAGGGGATGAGAAGGCATCTGGAAGGTGAATCACAAAGAGAGCAGAACTGTGAGCTGGTGTAAGTCAGCACAACTCAGGAAAATCCTGATTTGGTCTGGCTGAACATGTGGTCTATGGCTGAGCTGGAAGGGCAGATGATGTTTTCATAACCTGGTTGGAAGGGTAGAGCAAATTGACTCAAATAATTCCTTCTTAAAGCACGTTTTGAAGCCAGTGGATTCAAATGTGACCATTTGCTGAACAGAAACATAATTTAGATATCATTTACCTTCTCAGCAGCATCCTTTACCACCCCAAATCCCCATCTAAATCTTGGCTCCAGTTCCAGATCATTGTCTTTATGAGTTTGCAGATCTTTCCAGGAGTGGAAAACCCACCCAGATTTAGATGTTTGGTTCAGACCTGCCTCAGATCCATTCACAGGTGTGGTTTCCAGGTCTCCTGTGGCACTCTGCTGGTAGGAGCATCCACAGAATGGTGCACCAAGAGTGTCCTGGAAGACCAGATAATTCCAGGAAGCAGAGCTGTCTCTTACAGACCTTTTCTGGCAGCTTTTATTGAACTTTATGGTTTCCCCTTGCTGCTGGAATTATTTCACCTACTCAGCCATGCTGTATTTGCTGATGCTTGCATGGAAGACACATCCTTATCAACCAAATCTTATCTTTTCATTTGGCCTCTCTGATTTTGTCTTTCATGCACTTGCTGATTAGTCAGATTTATGAAGGTTCCCCCACAAATGACAGCAAAGAGAGATTTCAGTGCAATGAGGCAGATTTCAGAGAATTGGAATACGTAATTTCTGTTTAGGAGTTGTTTGGTTGAGGGCTGTCTGCTGGTTTTTTGGGTATTTTTTTATAATACTTTGAAATCATAGTTCATATCGAGCATTAAGGAACAGTATTTGCCATCCAAGATAAAATTACAAGGTATCAGATTATGTCATGGCCTTTACCTTACACAGAGGTCTCACAAGGCTTGTTCTAATTAAAAAGAAAAAAAATTCCATTTCCCTGCTCCCTTAGGTAAATTACATTCCTTAATAATACCATGAGGGAACACATCCGAGTGGGACAGGTTGCAGGAATATTTGCAATCAGGGTCTCATTCTGACTATAAAAATAAACTTCAGTGTGTGGTCATTGCAGAACTGATGTAAAAATCCTTGAAAAACCCTTAATGAAGCCAGGGCGTTCTATCCCGACATCCAAACCTGTATCCAAACTCCAGCTTTGTTCAGGGAAAACTCTCACTGGGGTCTGTGAGGTAACCAGCGAGTAAACTTTAAACCCTTGGTCATAGATCAGGAAATGGTAAGCAAGTCCCATGTAAGTACTGCAAAACGTGTGTCATGGTATCTGTCCTGTAATTTCTTGTCTCGCCTGTATTTGTTTGTATTTGGAGATTTTCTTGTAACTCCACTTGTTATTCGAGATCTGCTCTAGTTTGTTAGTTAAAAGCCCACTGAGAAATTCTCCTCATATTCTTGGTGCCAAATATAAGGGATGAGTGACAGCTTAAAGTCTCCCTAGTCAGCTGTTAAAATTGTTTGGGATCTTTTTTTCTGGTTGGAGAGATGGATGCCTAAAGAGTCCCTGGGGGAAGAGCTGCGTTCCCATTTGCAGGGCCATCATTCCCAGCTAAAGTGGAGGTTCCTGGGGCAGCACTTGCATCACAGAAAACTTCTTTTGTCCAGTTTTCTGTCTTGTGAATAGAGATGTGGCTTGAATCTCAAGTTAATGTCAGCACAGGAATAAACTTCCTTACAAGAATTGTCAAACATGGAACAAAAAGCTTTTTTTTTTTCCAAAGCATCAGCTGGGGAGATCGCACAAGAAAGCAGAAAACTTTCTGACCACGGGGAATTTAGGTCAGGTTTTAGTTCTCAGTGTTGTAGGGACCATGAGCTGTAGAGCAAAGGAGCAGTACAGATATTTCAGTCTGCAATCAGCTCTCTGCTTGTCCGTTCGAGTCACTCGAAAGCGTGACACGTCCCAGTGTCGGTGTCTTCCATGTGCTGTGGAAGTCCAAGTGTCTGTGACCCGACAGCCATCGTGACAGACCAGTCTCTGCTGCAGCTGTTCCCCTTCCCCTTGGCAACCTGCAGTGACTGTATTTTGTCTCCTTCCCTCGGGAAAAGCCGTGGTGGTGGATTAGGGGCCGAGTGGGAAGGGGGCGGAAGGCGGAGGGAGGGATCTGCATCCTTCCTCCCCACCTCTGGTTTTATGCATGACTGCACCATTGGGAAGCTGTCCCCCTGTTTGGGTAGAGTGAGTGTGCAAAGCCTCTTCCTGCTTCCCTGGGAGAGGGGCTTAGGAAAGGTCTCCCACATGGAGATGTTGGCTGGAGAAGCCTGGTGGGATCTGGAAGCTGAATTAGAGTCCCACCTGGAAGGAGGTGAGGTGGAGCTGAGCTCTCTTTCCCCTCTCCCTTGACAGGGCTTCCCTGTGGAGCTCCTGCGTGGTGCTGCCTCTGCTGGCTCTCACCTGGATGTCTGCAGTGCTGGCCATCACCGACCGGCGCTCGGCGCTTTTCCAGATCCTTTTTGCCGTCTTCGACTCCCTGGAGGGATTTGTCATCGTGATGGTCCATTGCATCCTCAGGAGGGAGGTGAGAGGGATGAGTCGTTATCTTTTATATAAAATCAACATCCTTTCCCATAAAAATCACCTGGAAAAGTGTCCAGCCAGCCTGGTAACGTCTCTAACCCTACAAATACTGCCTTTGGGGAGATGCTGACCACAAAAATGTGACATTTTCGGTCCAAGGAAAGGAGGGGTGAAGCAGAGTGGAATTTGGTGGGCAGCCTGAGATGGGATAACATGTCAGGCTTTGCTTGTTTACCACCAAAATTCATATTTCCACAATGTTCACACACCACCTCCAAAAATGCCACATTAAAGAAGTCGTTTGTTTGATTTCAGGAAGGGCAAAATGCTCTGAGATTTACAGGATGAAATCTGTGCTGGCATTAACACTTTGATATCCCAGCTAGGAAGTACAGCCAGCAATAATCAGGCAAGGAAATTGAGGAAATTCTCTTCAGCTTCCCCATGGAGATTTAAAATGGTGAATTATATCAGGGAAGAAAGGATGAATCTTTTATTTTTTTTCTATTCCTTTCATCCTACTGAGTGGAGAGACTATTAATAACAGAGACAGGAAGGGGCTTTTTTTTCAATATTCATTTTGTCTTCTTACAGTTCCTTTAAATTAAGTAAAACAGATTAATTTCTTATGTCAGGCCAATGAAATCAATGGAATTACACCACTGGCTTGGCTGAGACTCCTTCCACTAATTGCATTATGAATATGAGCATGCATTTAACTCCCATTGCAGTCACTGGGATTTTTTCTTTTCCCAATTATTTCAGTGACTTTGGGATCAGATTTATATTACAAGATCACAGTCAGACTTTGTAGACACCAATCCAGTGATCAATGCAGGAGCATCCGCTGTAAAAATATTGCAAGCTGCAAAATAAAGAACATTTTTATTCCTCCCTGTATAAATCAGGCAAATAGAAGCGACCTGAGCAGTGACCCAGGATTGCTGGAAAACCTTTGAGTTGCTCTTCAGGGTGTGAAATATGTAACACATAAACCATGTGAAGGAAATGCCTGGGTGCTGCTAAAGCAGGGTCGGTGTCCTTTTGATCTAACGAGGGCTGGTTTTATTTTTGATTTCAGCAGAATTTAATGTGCTTTGGTCAGTCTGACTCTGACCTTTGCCAATCTGTTCCTGCAGGTCCAGGATGCTGTGAAGTGCCGGGTTGTGGATCGTCAGGAGGAAGGGAATGGAGACTCAGGGGGGTCATTTCAGAACGGACACGCTCAGCTCATGGTAGGGAAGCCTCCCACCTCCCCTCCTATCAGGGGATTTATGGGATTTTTTAACTCATAACTGATAAGCACAGGGCTCTGTCCATCACAGATCTTGAAATCACCGCTCTTATTTCCTNCCAGGTTCTCGCTCTGCCTAATTGTGGGTAATTAGAGAGCCCCTTGCATGCCTGGTGCTTTGGCTTCTTCAATAATAGACACCATAATCACACCCAGTCTCAATCTTCCTTTCCATAAATTAACACCCAGAGCTTTTTTATTCTCCTTCTGTGAATCGTGTGCCTTCGAATTATTTATGTAACTTCAGATTCTCAGCATCCTGAAAAAAAAATGTGGGTCCTGCATTTGTCAGTCTTTTGTCACCATCCCGGGTTTCAGGGTTTTGTGTCTCTGTACAACTCTACGTTTTTCATTCATTATCAGCCACCTTGCAAAATTCTGTGTCAGCCACAAGTTTTTTAGCAATGCTGCATTTTCTCCTGTGCTGCTGATGGGTGTGTGGAGGAGCAGGGAGCTCACAATCACTTTCCTCACATTCCAGCCCAAAAAGCTGTGGAATCTGGCTGTGAGATGACTCCTCACTGATATTTTTAGAGGGGCACAATGTTACTTTCTTGTAAAATCACCAGAGAAATCAAAATACAGCATTTTTGCTGTTACCTGTTTCATTAATCTCCAAATCTGCCCAAGTAGTGAAAAGGAGCTTAGCTGAGTAGAACTGTTCTCCCCACAAAATCATGTTGACTGGTATTAAATATAAACCTGTCTTTCATTTATTTATCAGCAGAACTAGTGCAGGCTGTTCAGCTGCATTTTCTGGGACTCCTATCATGAAAATGAGATTATATTTTTCTGTGTCATCCCATTTGCCCATTCAAATGTTACTTCAATGGCATTTCTCTTCTGTTCATTCCAGATTTGTTTGATATCCCCAAGAATTTACTGGGAAATTAACATCAGGAAGGTTGAGATAGTTCAAAAACTCTTGGCTCTCAACCTGCTGATATTAAAGTGTTTATCCCAGGGGGATGGGGATTTTTCCCACATTCTTGTCGTGGACTGAAAATGGATTTCATTTCATCACATTAATACAATTACATTAAGTGTCTTTCTGAAATGATACCAGAAATTATCAGTGAACTCTCCTACCTTTTGCCAGTCTGCAGCTTTCCCATCACTCCATGAAAGCTCACGGCCCGCTGTGACTCAGTTTATCCAGTTATTTGAAATGTTATCTGCTCAAAGCTTCAGAAAAAGGATTAACTCCTACTGAGAGAAGAAAGGAGTTCCCTTTGGCTGTGCAGACCACTTGAAAAAGTTATTCAGCCTTTGTGCCTGCAGGAGCCATTGATTTTATATGCTAAGAGTTTCAGAAGCAGAGACTTGTTCCCACTTCATGTGACTTGGTGACAGATCACAAGGAAGTCCAGTGGGGATGGAGCGTTCCCAGCAGGATTCCCAGATCTCTTTAATAAATGGAGGGGAATCCATTTAAAATTATGTGTGGAGTGACATACCCAGGACAGTTCAGGGCAGGAACCTGTTCCCTGTTTTTGTTTTAGAAGTGTGAATAAGTTTTCCAGGGAGATGGTTTAATCTACAGCCCAGGAATAAGTGGATGAGCAGATGAACCCCAATTGAAATGCAATGTTCCAGCTTTATCAGTGATAAAATTCAGAAGCCAACAGGTAGAAAAACGTGGTGTGTTTTCCATGTCTGAAAATCCAAGCAAAACCTCTCCCCTCTGCTGGCAAAGGCTGTGCCCACCTCACTAATTAAAGTGGGGAATTTTGCATTTCCCAAGCTTTCCTGTCCCCACCACCCCTTTTGACCACATCCTCTGTGTTCTCTGTCTTTCAGACCGATTTCGAGAAGGACGTGGACATGGCTTGTAGATCAGGTGAGCACATCACAGGTGAGAATCAGCAAGTGACCTGGTTTGGGGATTGAACTAGGCCATTTTTTCTCCCTTTCTGTTTCCTTTGTGTGTGTCTCAGTGCCTTGCATGTCCTCTCAATGGGTTCCCCTTCCTTTCCACCCCGGCCAAAAGAAAGCAACACCACGAATTCTCCCTTTGCTTTTCCTATTTCCCTGAAGCTCTTTTGGCCTTTTTCCTTAGATCAAGGTTGGCCTCTGAGGAATTATTTTTGCCATGTAACACAGTGGCAGAGAAGAGCATCAACGAAGAAGAGATGGGATCCATCTCTTCCTGCTGTGATCCTTCTTTGTCCCAGCAACCCAACCCCCAGCTCCGTGCACAGACTGTCCTTGTGGAAAGTCTGGAATCTGGAGAGCCTTCCCACCACTCCAGCTGGTTCCAGGAACTCTTCTGGGCACCAGAAGTGGTTGGGTCTCTCCTCCTCTGCCTGCTCCTTTCTGCTGTGTGTTCATCACACAGGTTCCTTTGAAGCCTGAGGATGTGCATGAGTTGACAGCCCCTTTTTCCCAATAATCCCAGGGGTGTCTGTGCTGCCTGGATTCTCCCTGGCTGCCTTTTCCTCTCTGCAGGTCTCATCCTCTCCTGGTCCTGGCATGCTTTTGGCTGAAGTTATTTTTCTTACCCTTTGTAGATATTGAGGCTTTCATTTGCCCTCCCAGACTTCTCTCCCAAGCAAGAGAAATACCAGCTTGCTTGGACCTTGCATAATTCATATCTTCCAAACCAGGATTTTCCCAAGCCAAGGACAACACACTCTGTGTTCAGTTACCATTATGACAAAGCTTTTTTCTCTCTGTCTTTTTATTGATCTTTCTTTCTTGTGTTCCTTCTTTCCTTTTTTCCTGCCTTCCTTCCTTCTCTCCTTCTGTCCCTGCCCTTTTTTTCTTTCTCTCCTCCTCTCTCTTTCTATAAACATCTACCTGTCCTTTTCATTTATCGTTTTCTTTATCTCATCTATCATTTATTTATCTGCTTCTAATGTATTTATCTATAATTCATCTCTTTTGTTCTGTCTGGCAGTCACTTATTTATCTCTGTCCTCAGCTGTCTGTCTTGCTGTACCTGTTATTTATGTATTTCTATCTGTCAACATTTGTCCCTGTCACTGTGTTTCTGTGTATTGTCTGTCACTGTCACTATCATTTATCTGTCTAATATCTATCTATATCTTATTTATCTTTTCCTGTCCTTCTCTCTGCCTCGCTCTCTCCCTGTGCTTATCACAGTCACAGTATATTTATCTCACTTACCCCTGTGATATCTTATTTCATGGTCTCTTTCTGTCCATTTATCTCTTTTCAGGGTCTGTCCAATTTTTTTTTCTGTTTCTCTGTCTCACACTCTCTAATCTAATTTCGAGCTGTCAGCCTCTTCTCATTTGTCTCCCTCCTTCTCTTTTGATATCAAATATCTCAGTCCCAAAAAGTCACCGGCAAAAAACGTGCGAGGCCACGTCTGGGTCGAGGGGATGCTCAGTGAATATTCACCAGGCACAGAGTCAGCTGTAAACCTCAGCAGACCCCTTTCTGGATCTGCCACCACACCTCTTAATCCCAAATCGAGTTTCCCAGAGGAAGGGAAGGAGCTGATTTGTTTCAGATTTCAGGGCAGGAGCCCCTGGATCTGCAGCTTGCCAACGGCCTGAGCTTCCCCTCCTTTGCCAGCATCCAACTCTACAATTTGCTTGTTGATGTCTGCCTGGAGAGATTCTCCTCCTCTCTTAAAATTCCATTGGAGTGAGCCAAGATAAGTAGTTAATAATAAACCCCATTTCAGAGACCTTTTGGAGTAGTGCATCATCCCATGCACTCTGCTGATGGAATAATAAAACCCAGGAACTTGTCCAATGATTTTTGGCCATCATTTCTCCTGGAGGCACCATCTCCCCTCTTGTGATGGATTGGAGATGTGGCTGACACCACTCATAACCTCCTCACGTGGATCCCCTGGTAGGACTTGGTCCAGGCCTCGGTGTTGAAGGCTCACTCTGCTCCATGCTTGGAGATTGCCAAGTGGAAACCTCTCCAAAACTATTTTCTGCAGCTGATGTAAGCATGGAGAAGAGCCTGGGTCGATAAACCTTGCTGGGACTCCCAGGGGAAGGGTTTGACTTGTTCTGATTTATCCCAGCAATGCCAAGATGTTCGTGGCTGCCGTGGCTGCACTCAGAGTTTTCAGCTTTAAAAGCTTTTTACAAGTTTTTTTTATTCTCCTTGGTGCCCTTCTCACCCTGCCTTGCCTGCTCTGTAGTCCTGGGGAAGAGCTTTGGTCTTCCCTCACTCCCACTCTGATCTGGTAGGAAAATCTGTGTGTCCTCAGTGCCCTGGGATGCTCATGTCAACAGCCCTGTCCCACATGGAACAGCAGAATAATGTCAGCTTACCCCAAAAATCCTCCTCCCTGGTCCTAAAAAGATCCATTTACCTATTTTTATTTCTTCCTGAGATGGGTGAAAGGGGAACATGCATTTATTTCTCTTTTCCTGTGCTGAAATCGTGGGTAAGTAGCCCTCACAACACTTCGTCCCTGCCCCACAGTCTGATTTCCATGATTTTCTGATTTTTCACCCAATGGAGACATCAAGCTTGACATCATTATTTTCTCAAGATCTTTGTTGCAGCCTGAAATCGACTGAACCATAGATTATTATGCCTGGAAAGGGGACAGATGGTTTTTTTTTGTGGGCAGTGTTGTGTGAGAATGAGTGTCCAAATGCCCTTTGTGACTTGTTCACCTCCTCCTCAGTTCAAAGTTTTCCTCTTTTTTTAAGGAATATTCCTGTCACCACTTGCTTTCCTGAAGAGAAATTGAAAATAGCTAAATAATGAGCTCTCACAAAGCCTTGCCATGATTACTGGAATGTAAAATTTTTTGGGGAGCAGTTTAGAATTCATAACAAAATATGGCGTGTTTCAAAATACCAATTTATTAACACTGGAACTGTTAAGGGAAAAGAACAACCTGAATTATTTCAGTGAGTTAATAAAACAAAATAAATTTGAAGGGAGCTGGAACTCGATGATCTTTTAAGGTCTCTTCCAGCCCAGGGCATTTGATGATTTTATGATTGTATGAATCATTGATAATGTTATATTTCAGCTATTTCCTGAATCAAAAGCATTTTTTTACAACAAAGCAACATTTTATTTTAACCTCCACAGGTTAATAATACATAGATTTCATGCACATACTAGATACACTAAATACCTAAAAATGTCTTTGTTTTTCAATGTATTGTCATCAGTATCTTAGCCTAGATGGGAGTTTTGGCCATGGTTGTGTTGAAAAATCCACATCACAGAGAATTATCCCCAAATAAGTTTTTTTTTTCCTGCCTGGCTTTAGTTTTGCCTTCAGTATCCTGGCTTTTAAAAGCAGAAATAATGTTAAACACTGTTGTGCCTCTTTGGGAGAGGTGCTGGTGGGGAGTGACCTTGGGAGGTGTCTGGATGTGTGAGCACAATCCCAGGGGAGGTGCTGAGGTCACTTCTCTGTCTCCCCAGTGCTGAACAAAGACATCACCACGTGCAGAACCTCGACCATCACGGGGACCCTGAAGCGCCCGTCGCTGCCCGACGAAGAGAAACTGAAGCTCAACCACCAGAAAGGCTCATCCAACTTCAACAGTCTTCCAGCCAACGTCTCCAAGATGCACCTTCAGGGCTCCCCACACTACCTGGGGGCCATCAACCTGAACGAGTTCAGCAACCATTCCCTCACCCTGAAGAAGGACAAGAACCAGCCGCCGAAATCCATCTACATCTGCGACGGGGACATCTTCAAGAAGTTGGACTCGGAGCTCTCCCGGGCACAAGAGCAGACCCTGGACACCAGCTACGTGATCCTGCCCACCAACACATCCACCTTGAGGGCCAAACCCAAAGATGAGAGCAAATACAGCATCAACATCGACCAGATGCCTCAGACGCGGCTCATCCACCTCAGCATGGCCACCGACCCCGGCTTCGTGGTCAAGAGTCCCCCGCGGGAGCCGGTGACCGTGGCGTGCAGTGAGGTGCAGGGTTCCTCCATGATCCAGCAGCAGCAGCAGCTGGCTCCACAGAACATCTCCAACGAGTCACAGATGCCCAACAGCCTGTGTGACACGGGTGACTCAGGGAACTCGGGCGTGGTGTCCAAGAGCGAGACCGTCTCCACTCTGTCCATGAGCTCCTTGGAGGTGAGCGTGGGAATTGGGGTGTTGTTCTCAGCCCAGGGTGGTGTTCTGCCCTCAGTCCAGCAACTCCAGGGGGTTGACAAGAAGAACTTCAGGGAAAGTGCAGCCCAGGATGCAATTCCAGTGTCAAATTACCCTGAGGGACCACTGGCATGCGATCATATTTTGGAATGTGATGTCACAACTCCCACAGACACATTCCCGTGCTGGATCAGCTCTCTTTAGCCCTACAGGTGCTGCAAAGTCAAAAAAATGTTAATTTCTCAAGGACTGTTCATTTTGATGCCAGGCACATGGTCTGCCTTACCCTTCCCCCTTTATATCCTCTGCCCTATTTCCCATTTTGATGGTTTCAGTCGTGATACAGATGAGAAAATCCCAGTGAGCCAGGCTGGACAGGACAGGGATGGGAGCAACCTGATCTACTGGAAGGTGTCCACACCCATGGCAGGAGGTTGGAACTGGTTGATCTTTAAGATCCCTTCCAACCTAAATGATTCAATAACTCTAAATATTTGGCACTTCCCATCATGAAGAGCCAGGGAAACATGTTAAAGGTGTAGGAAGAAGGAAAAGGAGAAGGATTGTCCCTGTTTTAACCCCTTACTAACCTTCACCCATCTCTTTCTCTCCTGAATATCCAGAGGCGGAAATCCCGGTATGCAGAGTTAGATTTTGAGGTGAGTACATCCCTTTCTGAATGTCAGTCCCAAATTTTTTGAGCCACCTTCTCCAGTTATCCAGCTCTTGGCAGCGCTCGGGAAATCCATATTCAGCCTGCTCTTACATGCAGAGTGAAGTCCTTCTAGAAATTATCCTGCCTCTCTTTCTGGGAAGCAGAAGGTAGAAGTGAAACGCAGACAGGTCAAATTAAAAAAGAAAATATGATCATGGAACGGCTTTTGATGCAATTACCCAAATTTTACATGTTTGGGTGAGCTCTGAATGCATTTACAGAGGTGACAAACTGAGGAGAGGCTGGGCATGGGGACAAGTATCAGTCAAAGAAGGGCAGCAAACCTTCCTAGGACATTGACAGTCAAGCTCAAATTCTACAGTATAAAAATCTGATTGTTGCAAGTTTAAGATTTTTTTTTAGGTCAAAAATTAGGATTTTCCCCTTTCTCACCCCTTCTCGGCTTGAAAATAAAGGCAGTGCTATGGTAGGTTCTCAGTAAATGCTGAAGGTGTTTTAGGCACCTGCAGGGAGACAGAGCTGGGATTTAATGATGTCACTCTGTGGGGAGCACGTGTTCCTAATGAACGGGGTTTGCTCACCTGGGGCCCTTTGTGTTTGCTCCAGAAAATCATGCACACGAGGAAACGTCACCAAGACATGTTCCAGGACCTGAACAGAAAACTCCAGCACGCAGAGAAGGAGAAGGAGTCTCCAACAACAACAGACAGCAAGGTTAGTCAGACACTGCCAGAAGGCCTCTGGTGCCAGCAGGAGCATGGGAAAAAGCAGGGGATTTAGGAGCAATCCCTGAACACTTTTCCTTGATTTTTTATCCATGCATGTTGCAACAAACACCGCACAGGAGCCCAGTAGGAGGGTGTCTGTCCCCATGTCTGTCCATGGTATTGTCTGCCCTGTGTCTGTTCTTGGCATTGCCTTCCAGGTCCTTTTGTGCCTTATTTCTCAGCTCTTAGGTAGGATCTGGAAACTGGAATGACCATGAGGAGATCTGGGTGGAGAGTGGAGTGGGCAGAAAGAGGGGAAGTCTCTCCCCTCGCTTGTGGAGCTGAGGCAGAGGCCATGGTGGCAGTGATGGGATATTTTGGATGGCCAAAGCAGTGGGGTTGAAGCTGGGGTGTTGGGAGCACATTTTGGGGACTGAAGCCTCATTAAATGTAGGTTATTTGTGACAGCTGATCACCTGTGATATGAGCACATCCAAATGAGTGAGTCCAGCCAAGGCCGTGAAGGTTCTCCAAGGGCTGGAACATCTCTTGTTTGAGGAGAGGCTGAGAAAATTTGGGTGGTTCAGCCTGGAGAAGGCTCCAGGCTGAGCTTGTTGTGGCCTTTCAGTCCCTACAGGAGCTGGACAAGGGCATGTAGTGACAAGACTGTGACATCCAACAAGGAGAAAGGGCTTTAACCTGAAAGAGAGTGGGTTTAGATTGGATATTGGGAAGAAATTCTTCCCTGTCAAGGTGCTGAGGCCCTGGCACAGGGTGCCCAGAGAAGCTGTGGCTGCCCCATCCTTGCAAGTGTCCAAGGCCAGGTTGGACAGGGCATGGAGCAACCTGGGATGGTGGAAGGTGTCCCTGCCCATGGCAGGGGGTAGAACTGGATGATTTCTGTAGTCTTTTCTAACCCAAACCATTCTGTGATCCTGGGACATCCATGTTTTTTCCTCGATAGGAGCAAAGTTCCATGGAGAAGGGGCCTTTAAAGGAGACAGGGAATGACCTCTCAGCCTTTCAGAGGGGCAGAGATCTGGGACTGGAAATAGGTATCAGGAGCATGTGTAATAAGTGGTGTAGATAATAAAGTAAGGAAGAGCAGGTAGATGGCTCCTTCCACATGTTTCAGCGAGCTGGGCAAAGACTGAAAGGCTGCAAGGAATTCTGTCATCTCCAGCTGAAGGGGAAAACAAGTGGCAGAGCCAGGCTGGCAGTAAGAAATTAAATTTGGGGTTGCCTGCCCTCAGGAGATAGGCAAGGGGAGCTAATGATAACAATTATTGGTGATTTGTGATCAAAGCCCATTGTGACACGAAAGATATTGAGGGGCTGGGGAGAGAAAGGCAATGAAGATGGGAAGGGTCTGGAGCACGAGTCTGATGAGGAGAGTCTGAGGGAGCTGGGGGACTCAGCCTGGAGAAAAGGAGGATTAGGGGGGACCTTCTACTCTCTAGAACTCCCTGACAGGAGGTTGGAGCCAGGTGGGGGTCGGTCTTCTCTCCCAGGTAAAAAGGTGCTAGAACGAGAGGTACCTGCTCCAGTCACACCAGGGGAGGTTCAGGTTGGGCATTTGGAAAAGTTTCTTCATTGAAAGGGTGGCCAAGCATTGGAAGAGGCTACCCAGGGAAGTGGTGGGATCACCACCCTGGAAGTGTTCAAAAACCACGTAGGTGTGTCACTTGGGGACATGGTTTAGTGGTGGCCTTGGCAGTGCTGGGTTAACAGCTGGATCAGTGATCTTGGAGGTCTTTTCCAACCTGAATGATTCCATGAGCCTGAGACAGATCCAGGGTGCAGCACCCCCTGCAATGTGGCAAATGTGGCACTGCTGGGGCTTATTTTGATGGGACTCCCTTGGAGGCAAGAGCAGAGCTCGGAGGGTGATTGAACCAGAGGTTTGGGGTTTTTTTGGGGGGAAGCAGAGCACTACAGAGCCTTTGGTTGGTGTCCTGACCTCCCAGCATTGCTGTGCTGAGCTCCAGAGCTGTTACCCCAGCAAATCCTGTTTTTACTGTGTGTGGCACGGTGTCATTATGGGCTGTCCAGTGTAACAGAGTGAGAGGGGCTGTGGATCTACAGGTTCAGATTAAAGAACCCTGCTTAGCCCAGAATCCCAATGTGTCTCACTCAGTGTCACCTCTCTGGGGTTTTTTTTTTGCAATTATTTTAGTGTGATGCAGCTGTAAACCCAAAAAATGCTTAAATCTGGTGTAAAAGATAATCTGTGGTCTGTTTGCAGGAGGGGTTTATAGATTGGGAAGGTTTTAGCATTTCAGAGATGGATCTGTGTAGAAATAAAGTTGCTGCTGTCAGCATCAAAGAGCTTTGAGCTGCTGAAGGAGACTCTGAAGGTGGCTTTTGCATATTGGCTGAATTTTTTTCAAGTTGGGATTTTTTCCTCGGATGTAACAGGAGAGGGGGAGCTTGTGCAGAGCAGGATTGGCAAGTCAGGAGTGGATATTGGTTTAAAAAACATCCAAAGCAATACAAAGTCAAATAAATAGGGCTTTTCCATCCCTTTCTTCCTACCATTTGCTACTGAGGACCCTGCTGGAACTCAGTCCCCATCTTCAGCTCTCCCTGAGAAGGCAAAGAGCAGATAACAGGGATTAAAGGAACAACAAAAGAACATTTTGTCTTTTATGTATGTTTAGGTTATAAAAGGATGGAGTGTTTCTTCTGGTGGAAGCAATAAAACAAAACTTACCTTAAGTCTGGCTTTCATTTGCATTGCAGAGCATCCTGGTCTTATCCCAGCCCTTTCCATGACATGAACCCAAACACAGAAAGCCTTGTGGGCATGAACAAGGTCAGCAGGATCCTGGAATAGCCCTAAACCCTTTCTCATCCCAGAGCAGAAGGGATATTTCCTGCATCTGCTTCATCTGCCTGCATCACTCTTCTCTCTGATTTCCCTTTTAAATAAACAACCACAAAATCAAGCTCCCAAATCTCTCTCCAAGCCTGGCATTTTCCCAGCCTCTCCTGGCAGCATGTCCTGTTGTCCTCAGTTCTTTCCAGGATACGATGCTGGTCCTAATCTTGCTGTTCCTCTCTGCTCCCTCAACTCCAAGGTCAGAAAAGTGCTGATGAAACTGGAACTAAATGTCTGCACAGGACAGGCATCCTGTGGGGATTCCTAGCAATGGTGCTGGCCATTTTTAGGGATCCGTTTAGGTCTTAATTTTAATGTAAATGCCATCCCCACTATACCCCAGTCCACCCTATCACACTGAACACAGAGCTCCTTTCACATGAACTCCTAAATGATCAAATTTTAAGAAAACACCAACAGAAGAATGGGATGAAGGAACAGATCTTCTGTCTCTTTAGGAAAAGGGATGGAAAATTCAACCATCACATTTATTTACCTTTGAGAATTTCTCCAGCTTCAAGGGAAAAATATGATTTTT
Organism: Lanius collurio; assembly: GCA_020086605.1. Lineage (NCBI taxonomy): Eukaryota > Metazoa > Chordata > Aves > Passeriformes > Laniidae > Lanius > Lanius collurio. Next base: position 65,553,416 of record JACBWW010000003.1, read on the forward strand.
ATAAAATCCCTTCTTAAGGGGTTTTCAGCCAAGACACAGAGTTTTTGTGTCTTAAAGCACATGTGTTTTAAGTATCCTGACAGGTGGAAACTTGGGATAAATGTTAGTGCTGTGTACACTCAAAAAATGTCCTTTGCTCACTGTCCCAGAATAGTTGGGGGCAGAGCTGGAAACATAATCAGGGACTCACAGAATCGTTAAAGTTGAAAAAAGACCTCTAAGATCATCAAGTCCAGCCATTAACCCACCACTAAACCATGTCCCCAAGTGCCACAATTAAAAATTCCTCTCAGGATGGTGACTCCACCACTTCCCTGGGCACCTGTTTCAATATCCAATATCACATCTCTCTTGACAACCCTTTCAGTGAAGAAATTTTTCCCAATATCCAACCCAAACCTCCCCTGGCACAACTTAAGGACCTTTCCTCTTGTCCTACCCTTGTAATGTGGGAAAAGAGACTGACCCCCATCTGGATACAACCTCCTTCCAGGGAGCTGTTGGGAATTTTAAGGTTTGGGGATTAATTCTGTGGTTGAGGAGTCCTAACACACATCCCCCTGGGATTGGGGTGTCCCCACTGCCATCAGCTCACTAATGAGTGGGGCTGCTATGTCAGAGGTAATTATGGGAACCAGGATAGTGCCTGGAATGCCAGGCAGGTCTGAATCTTGCTTATATTCCAGGCTTTCCCAGGAATGTGGCTCTGGCCACAGGTGTTGTTTTACTGCAGTTGTTTTGCTGGAAACCAAAGCACATTCCTGATGCTGGACTGAGCTGAGCCTCAGAGTACAATAATAAAGAATTGCCCTTCCTTGGGGAATAAACACAGATTTTTCCATATTTTCTTTTCCAGTTTATTCCATAAAATTTATTCCATGTGACACACAGTTTCTTGTGTCTGTGCCTCAACTGTAAAATGCTCCCACTGGAAGCACCCTCACCTATTCCTGACTAAAATCACATTTTCCAGCAGGATCCATGTTCGAAGCACACAGGACCACACATCCAGGTGTTGTTCAAGCCTTGGCCCTGTGGGAGAGAAATGTGGTCACACTCAAAATGGCTTTGAGCTGAAGGAGGGTGATTTAGATGGGAAAAAATTCATCCTCGTGAGGCCCTGACACATTTTCCAGAGGAGCATTGGATGTCCCATCCCTGGAAGTGTTGAAGGCCAGGCTGGACAGGGCTTGGAGCAACCTGGGATGGTGGAAGTTGCCCCTGCCCATGGCAGGGGAGTGGAATGAGATGAGCTTTAAGATCCCCAACTCAAACCACTCTGGGATTCTGTGATTTGTGGCTGTATGGACTGATCAGAGATGTAGACACTGTTTCTCAAAGTTAATTTTTCCATGCTAGAGAATTAAGATAGGAGCAGGATGCCATCCAGCAAGATCTGATGACTGCCAAGTTGAAAAGTCAGGTTTTTAATGCACTGAATAAATCTCTGGATGACCTTAACATAATCCTGGCAGGTTCTTTCCAACTCTGGATATTCCGTGGCAAATTTTTTCTCCCTTGCAGTCTTTGACTTCAGATAAAGCAAGGAAGGTGGAATTGATTTTTTTTTTCCTTACTCAGAAAGAAGTTTCAGGGTTGTAGGCAGGACTTCTTTGCTCCTGTTATGCTGGAATTTGGGACAGATTTTCTCTGTCCACCTGAAGAGACAGAGGAATCTAAAAATAGCATCTCAGGAGCAGCTGCTTTGCTGTGTTCCCTCTCCTCCCAAGCCTGGGGAGGTTTCACACTGTTGTCCTTCCATTAAATCCCAGACCAAACTGGAAGCTGGTGTAGCCCCTGAGCAGAAAACTCAAAAACGAGCTGTGTGTGTGTGGAATATTTATCCCCCCCAACAGTTTATTTGCAACCAGGAAGCACGAAAGGAGCCAAAGGCTTGGAGACAACCACAGCAGGATTTGCATCAAAATACCCAGCCAGCCCCAGCACCAGGCACCCTGATGGAAATTTCAAGCTCTCTTGGTGTCTGGGATGCACCAAACCCTCGTTTTTAGGGCTGCAATAAGCACTGAGTGGCTCCCACCTGGATCATAGATGTCTCTTTATGTAAGGGATATTCTGGGTGTGTATTGGGATTGTAGCTTGGGACTGACTCAGGTAGCAGAGTTCTTCCTTCCTAATCACTCCCATCACTTTGACTCCTTCTTTCCTTCCTAAGTTGCTACCCAAAAAAAAAAGGAAAAATCCCATTGTTGGAAAACCTTGCTGCAAGTTTGTTTCTTCCTTTCAAAGCCTGACCTTTGCCTCGCAGACTGTGGGCTCCACCACTCAGTTTTTTCCCCTGTTTCCTCCTAAATACACTGAGTTACCCAGGTCTGAATTCTTGTAATTGAGAGTTCTCCCCATTAAAGCAGCATAATGGTCATTTCCAAGCTGCTTTGTACTACACAGGAAATATTCTCAGGGTTTTACATCTCCAATGCTGCTACTCCTGGCAGTTAATTGCTAAAGAAATTCCAGGGTTTAGGCTGGACATTGAGAAGTGGTGGTTTTGTAGGCTTTGAAAAAAGCCAAGGTTTTGGTTCTCCTGAGCTTTGATAGCACTGGAAGTGACCCTCCTGCCTTCCCCCTCCGCAGGAATCCTTTGATGCAGCTCCATTAGAGGAGCTGGAATCACATCCATATCCCTCTTTTCCTGCCAGCATCTGGCTTGGCATTCATTTTAAACAGCAGCTCTTTGCTTGTGCCGAGGGCAGTGCTGGGCAGAGCTCTGCAAATTCCTCGGATTTGCTCGTCCTTGTTGATCAGCTCCGTGCCACACTCAGCTCTGTGCCACACTCAGCTCCCTGCCACACTCAGCTCCGTGCCACACTCAGCTCCGTGCCACATCCAGCTCCCTGCCACACTCATCTCCCTGCCACACTCAGCTCCGTGCCACATTCAGCTCCGTGCCACACTCAGCTCCCTGCCACACTCAGCTCCGTGCCACACTCAGCTCCCTGCCACATTCAGCTCCGTGCCACGTTCAGCTCCCTGCCACACTCAGCTCCCTGCCACACTCAGCTCCGTGCCACATTCAGCTCCCTGCCACACTCAGCTCCCTGACACACTCAGCCCCTGCCACACTCAGCTCCGTGCCACACAGCTCCCTGCCACACTCAGCTCCGTGCCACATTCAGCTCCGTACCACGCTCAGCTCCGTGCCACACTCAGCTCCCTGCCACACTCAGCTCCGTGCCACACTCAGTTCCCTGCCACACTCAGCTCCCTGCCACACTCAGCTCCCTGCCACATTCAGCTCCCTGCCACATTCAGCTCCCTGCCACACTCAGCTCCCTGCCACACTCATCTCCCTGCCACACTCAGCTCCGTGCCACACTTAGCTCCCTGCCACACTCATCTCCCTGCCACACTCAGCTCCGTGCCACACTCAACTCCCTGCCACGTTCAGCTCCCTGCCACATTCAGCTCCCTGCCACACTCAGCTCCGTGCCACACTCAGCTCCCTGCCACACTCAGCTCCCTGCCACACTCAGCTCCCTGCCACATTCAGCTCCCTGCCACATTCAGCTCCCTGCCACACTCAGCTCCGTGCCACACTCAGCTCCCTGCCACACTCAGCTCCGTGCCACATTCAGCTCCCTGCCACACTCAGCTCCCTGCCACACTCAGCTCCCTGCCACACTCAGCTCCGTGCCACATTCAGCTCCCTGCCACACTCAGCTCCGTGCCACATTCAGCTCCCTGCCACATTCAGCTCCGTGCCACACTCAGCTCCCTGCCACACTCAGCTCCCTGCCACACTCAGCTGCCTGCCACACTCAGCTCCCTGCCACATTCAGCTCCCTGCCACACTCAGCTCCGTGCCACATTCAGCTCCCTGCCACACTCAGCTCCGTGCCACACTCAGCTCCGTGCCACATTCAGCTCCGTGCCACACTCAGCTCCCTGCCACACTCAGCTCCCTGCCACACTCAGCTCCCTGCCACACTCAACTCCGTGCCACACTCAGCTCCGTGCCACGTTCAGCTCCCTGCCACACTCAGCTCCCTGCCACACTCAGCTCCGTGCCACACTCAGCTCCGTGCCACACTCAGCTCCCTGCCACACTCAGCTCCCTGCCACACTCAGCTCCGTGCCACATTCAGCTCCCTGCCACACTCAGCTCTGTGCCACATTCAGCTCCCTGCCACACTCAGCTCCCTGCCACACTCAGCTCCGTGCCACACTCAGCTCCCTGCCACACTCAGCTCTGTGCCACACTCAGCTCCCTGCCACACTCAGCTCCCTGCCACACTCAGCTCTGTGCCACACTCAGCTCCCTGCCACACTCAGCTCCCTGCCACACTCAGCTCCCTGACACACTCAGCTCCCTGCCACACTCAGCTCCCTGCCACACTCAGCTCCGTGCCACACTCAACTCCCTGCCACACTCAGCTCCGTGCCACATTCAGCTCCGTGCCACACTCAGCTCCCTGCCACACTCAGCTCCATGCCACATTCAGCTCCCTGCCACACTCAGCTCCCTGCCACATTCAGCTCCCTGCCACA
>JACBWW010000004.1:0-24291 GCA_020086605.1 Lanius collurio
CAGAAAACAAGGGACAGGACAAGAGGAAATGGCCTCAAGTTGTGCCACAGGAGGTTCAGGTTGGACATCAGGAACAATTTCTTCAAGAAAAGAATTGTCAAATATTAGAAGAGGCTACCTAGGGAGGCGGTGGAGTCACCATCCCTGGAGGGGCTCAGGAAATGTCTGGAGGTGATATTACGTACCATGGTTTAGTTGACAGGGTGTTCATTCGTCAAAGGTTGGACTTGAAGATCTTGGAGTTTTTTTCCAACCTTAATGATTCTACAAGTGTATGTAAATAAAGAAAAAAAACAGGGGGGGTGGGTAGGTTTTATTTTTTTTTGCTTCAGGGATCCCAATTGCAGTGCATCCCAGGACTTCATTTCATCATTTTCTGTACAGTCCTCAAGTGACGTGGAACAGTCTCATGCAATACAAGCAGCTCTGCTCATCACCACATAATAATGCAAGGGAAAACCAGAGTTCTGATTTCAAACCTTGGATACAAACTCTGAGCTCCTGTGGACCATCACATATGTGATGCATACAATTCTGATAGCAAAACTTTGGTTTGTCAGGATGAGGGAAAAAAAAAATCAACAGGGGCAACAAGACAATACTTAAAAAACCTGATTGGTCTATTTTTCGTCCTGTAAAGAAAACTTTGAACTTGCCACAACCTGGGCTGTCCTGTATGAAGTTAATTTACAGGGTTTTTTTAAGATCCCCACAGGAAGATCAGGCTGGATGAAGATTTTATCAAATACCTGTTTAAGAGAGGTGTGAGTTTAAGTAATCCTTGGCACAAGGAACAAAAATTAATTCTTTCTATTTTCAACACATTTACAAAAGCTCCTGGTAGTTTGTATTGTATTGTGTAGCAAACTGATCTGCACAGGGCTCATCTATCTCCACTTATTGGTATTTAATTATCTTGATCTACCCTTTGGACATTATAAACCTCTGAATGTATGAAGTCTGAAAACAGATGCACAAATCGCTTCTCTTTCCATTATAGCCCTTTGTGTTCTGGGGAGGCTGCACAGTGCTGGGGCAAAGTGACTTTGAACCTCGAGGGGATTTGTGGTCTCAGATGTAACATTACCAGCAAAGGGCAGAGGACCTGGTAGGATACACCAAGGCATTCAGCAATGGAAAAAAAAATCATCTCCTGTTCCTTGAGGATTTATTCTCAAGGTTTTAGAATAAATGAGTTGCAATAGGAAAAAGGAAAGGGGGGGAGAGGTTTTTGACATAAATAAGAAAAGGAAGATAAATAAAACAACCTTCTCTACCCCACAGAAAAGACTTCAGCACTGTAGCAGCTACAGTTGTGTTTTCAGTTCAACATATTTACACTGCAGCCCACCTGCTTTCCATGTGTGTCACATCCTCACCCTCAAACAGGCACACCGTTGGCAGTGTGTGACAGGTGACAGCACTGGCCTGGCCAGTGTGCATGAATTCACTTCCACAGCATGCAATCAGATCTCATTTGGACACAGACAGGTAGAAACCCCAGGAGCCCCAGTGCCAGGGGGTAAATCTAGCACACACCTGCCCTACAAGGCATAGAGAGGTATTGGGACACCCAGAGAAAGGCTGGAAACCTGGTGGGAATAACAACTCCTGGGCAGGCCCAACCACTCAAAACTGTCCCTACAGAGAGGCAAAAGGCCTGAGAGAAAAAGTGACCTGTGATGGTAATGGGGCTCTCCCCTCATCGCAGGCCATTCATCATCTTTCAGTCCACAGAGATCCTTCCAAAGGAGCTCTTTGGTCTTCACAGCTTCTCCAGCTCCACAAGCTCTGGCAAAGAAGCAGGGCCAGGCAGCCTTTTCAAGGTCCTTTTCATCTTTTCCTCCCACTGCCACAACTGCCAAGGCCAATGCTTCAGGTCTTTCTGGAAATAGGTACCTCAGCCTCCTGAGCTTCAAGGCATCATTCACCTCCCCATCTTCCCCACAGCCCTCCTGGGACCCGCCATAGGCTCCTACTCCAGACTGCTTTGGAATGTGGAGTAAGTTTCTGCACCAGCCAGTGAGTCTTAGTCCCAGTTTTGCTGCTGAAGGCACAAGCATCTCAGTGCCAGGAAAATGGGCCAAGCCAGGAATGACATAAGTTTGGATGCAGGTGTGGTCACACCTTTCCAGCTTTCCTAGACAAACAGCTGTGTAAGGAGTGCTCTCCTTTGCAATGAAGGGCTGCAGAGGTGAGACAGGTGCTCAGTCAAAAACTGCAAGTCTCTAAAATTATCTCCTGCATAGTCCCACCTCTTACCACATGCTGTAAAATGGCAAGACTGATTCAACTTGGATCTTTAGTAAATGCAATTTCAAAAACACCAGAGTCTAAATAGCAGCATTTTCACTGCATGTTGTATAATTTAACCTCCCTTTGCTTCCAAAGATCACAGCCTCTGTCTTCAGCAGACAGTTCCCTGCTCTGACATTTGCTGAGTGTACCGCACCACAGCAGTGCACGAAGTCCCTGTCTGGCCCTTTAATTCCAACATCATGCAAGAGCTTCCAGCATCTCCAGCACTCCATTTGTAATGCAATGTGATTAAAGGTGCTGCTTTCCCTGGGTAAGCCTGGGTACCTGCTCTGTCCTTCATCCCCTGCACATCAACAACCACCCTAGGAGCGCTGAGGATTGCCTCTGTTTCTCTGAAAAGAGGGTTCTACAAGGAAATCCAGGGACAGGAGCTTAGACAGCAAAACAGTTGAGCATGTGATCTGGCCCAGCTGTGGGATGGGTGTTTGTCAGGTGGCAGACAGGCGGAAACCCAACAGGCCTCTGATGAACACGGCCAGTTCTTCCTTCTTTCCAGCTTCAACCTCTTTGTAGAGACAGAAGCTGAGCAGAGTCGACAGGTGAGTAGGTAGGATACACAAGATACATCCAGTACTGGCCTAGTTTCAGCAGTGCTTGGCAGCTGGATTTGCACCCAAGTGTCTAAAAGGCTCTGCACTCTTCTCAAGAACACACATCTACTGAAATGACTCCTTGTCCTGGAGGACACGGGCCTGAATCCATGGTCTTATCTGAGGATATTATTTGCAAGTACATCCTCCATGTGGCAGCAGGATCTCTGCATGCCACTGCAAGCACTACTCAGGAGCATCTTCAGAACAGTAATCTTTTTCTTCTTTTACAGTGCTCATCCTGGGAGTCCAGCCCAGGGATACTAAAAGAAGAAGCATTAGAATTTGTCCTGTAGAGATTCCCAGCTGAATGGAACAGTACTTCCTTCTTTGAGTCCTGGCAGAGCAATTTCAGAAGCCAGTCATCACTGAGGAAAATGTTCAGACTGACACCAATAAGTCTGGTGCTATTTAATTGCACTGTTAATGAACCAGCTGAAAATAAAGTATGAGACAAGACAGTCCATGTGAGCTCTGAGCAGATCATGCCAGAAGTTTGATAATGGTAAAACAGTCAAAGTAAACAAAAAAAATATTACAATAAAAATATCCACAAATTTGCTTCAGGGAGAAGCTGAAGAAAGTGAGACAAAGGTCTGGCCAGAATTGTGCCAATCATAGGACAGTTAGGTTGGTACTCAAAAGGTACAGCCAGAGATGCAGAAACAGATTTTTTATTGAATTCTCATTCCCCTGCATTACATCAGAAGGTATTTGTGCACAGAGTGCTCAGTACACTTACACAGCTCCTCAGCAAGTCCATTAAGGGTTGGCTTCTGAGCCCTGATTTATGCTGATCCACACCTTTATCAGGCTCTGAGTGTTGATTATGCACCATTTGCACATCTCTGGAAGCTCATGGATACTAAAGATTACAGCTTGTGAGCTGGAGGAGACTCAAATGGTTTTCATTTATAATTTGTCATAGCACAGAGGGTACCAGAGACTCGGCCTATGGAGATAAAACCTACAATCACTTCCAAAACCCACAAGAGATTGCTCCTTTTAGTATAACTGAGAGGCACAGCCACTGTTCCTAGGACCCACAATTGCTGCAAAATGAAAATATTGACAAAGCTGCAGTGAAAGGGAGCACATGCTTGGTAAAAACAATGTTTTGTGCCTACAGATAGCTCTAAGCAGTTGTCACCTGAGGGTAATCAGCAGTGCTTCCAGGAGTTGCTCTGAGGATATCAACGTGCAGGACATTGGTTCATCTAAAGATATGATGTTAATAGGTAACCTGAGAGATTAAATTTAATCTATGTGGTCTGAGGAGAGATAGGTCTGAATAGGACAAAACTGAACATTGCAATTACTGCCTCTGTGTAACCTTGATAGCTGGGAATCATATTCCCAATGAGCTACATATTTGTCTTTTCTTTATAGCACAAGCATAATTTTCTTGCTTTGTACACAAATGAGAACCAAGAACAGCTTTACAGCATCCACCAGGGCCAATCCATAAATCAAAATCCAGCTCAGAACTCCTCATTTCTCACTTTTAATTTAAACATTGCTTGTGAGAACAATTATCTGAGGAAGAAGCTGATGCTTGTTGCCCATTCAAGTCTGAGCACAGCAACTCTGTCTAAAAACAGACAGGAAATGCTGGATGTGTCCAGCTGCCCTTCTGAGAGGGCTCTACCTGCCTGAAGGTTGGGTGTGATACCAGAGGAGATGGGAACACTGAACACAACCCTTTGCCAGTTGGTGCCCACACACTTCATCTCTGAGATGGGAATTGTAGAGCTCTGCAGTGCAGTGTTAGACACTGTCCTGCAGGATTTGGATGCCAGAGACCCGTAGATGGCTGAGCTAAGTAGGAATGGCACTTTGTCAATATGAAGCCAAGATGGAGTTGTTCTGAGATCTATTTTTTATTAAATTCATGGAATTAAACTCCAATTAACAGAAGTGCTGTACAACCAGGCTCTGTTTTACACTTGTAATTAGTCCCATTGACTTCAAAGAAGCTGTCTATGTAAAGTATTTGCAGGGTTGGGATTTGTTTTCCATTTAATTGATATATCATTTGGCACTTGATATCAGCCCTTCAAAGGGAACATTAATGTTTTACATTTCAAAATCACTTTGTAGATCATTCTGTAGATCACATTATTCAAACTGGGGAGAACAACCTGCAAATTCTCACCAGCTCTACTCGTTTGTGGCTTTATTTTGTGAATTAAATGCCTGCAATGAACACAGTCCTACATTCCCCAAATTCTAGCTGATGTCAGTGCTGAAAAAGCAAAACCAGGCAGGATTAATCCCTGATATAAATAACCTCTAAAATCATCATTTTTATTCTCTGTGTTTTGCAGTGGAGTTGGCAGATAAGTAAGTCTAAATACTTGTTTTTACAACTTGTGCCATGTTCTTTTCTTAATGTAACTTAACTTTTACAAAAAAAAAAAAAAAAATCAAAACCTGAACTGAAGGCAAGGCTCAGCTGGTTTCCTATGAACAGCCCCATTGTACAAATAAAACTATTTTCTGCCAAAAAAAAAAAAAGACCTTAAATCAGATGAAGGGCCCTCTGCTGGATTGTGAGGAAATCCTTATTTTCCTCAAAATGCTGAGATGAATCGCTGCCCTGGAAAGTTCTGAGTTTGCATCAACATAAAACCTTTGGCCTTTAACACTATCTTTTTGAAAACAGAACTGCAGATTGCAGCTCATCTGTGTGACAACTCACAAGCAATGCTACAGGGAAGGTTTCCCAGAGTAAAGCATCAAGAATCCATCCTTTTTGTGTCCAAGAAGAAAAAAAACAACACCCCACTCATTGTAAATTCCTTATCTGAATTCTTATCAGTTCATTACAGCTGAACATGGCAGCAAAATAGGTAAGAAAACAGAGACAGATCAGAACCAGTGAAAGATGCTGTAAGAGGAGATCAGCTTTTGACCTTCATACAGCTTGGGGAATCGGTGAGAAAAATTCAAGCAAGTGGAGGAGTTGAATATTTTCTGTACTTTATACTTGGAAGACTTATCAACCCTACCCCAAGGATTGCCCTGCCTTCAAGGGATGGAAAGGCCACAAATCCTCATAATCCTGTCATCTACTCTAGGCATCAGGAGCTTTGTGAGGTCCAGGACCTCAATCAACAAAGAAAAATGGAGATGGGCTCTGAGGGGAAAAAATAGTGAGATAACTGAACTTGTAGGACAGAAAGGCTAAATCCAAATGGATGGACGGTTATGATGCTAAAAGGAAACATTTCAGGTCGGCAATATCTCTGTTCAGCTGTTGGTAGAGCAGGTTTCACAAGCTCTTTCTGGACAAAATTAGCCTGGAAGCCACAGCTGAGTCCTTCCTCCATATCATGCCACAGAATTCCTGTGACATTCCCAAAGAGACTTGTGAAAAAGGGCAGAATCTTGGCAAGTCTGACTCTCCAGCTAGGGATGATGAATCAAAATGATATGAACACATAATAAGTGACTACATGATTCAATATGAAGTTGAAAACTTGAAAGCTGTGAAGAGGCTGCTTGAGGCTTGACTTGTGGAAACAGGGAGGAATCATTTGCCATTCCTTTTTTATCTGACTTTTCAGAGCTTTCTTAGCATTTCCTACTTGCAGCTGTTTTAAACTATTAGGTTGGTTACCTTTGTGCTCATTAAGGATGGATGCATGGGGTTTTTTTCCTACATCTTTAAAAATTCACTATTTTATATACAATTAGTTTTGAAATAGTTAATATGATCACTTCTGTGAAAGTTGAATGACCCTATCTCAAAGCAGTGGCTTGGATTCTGGATTTACATTTCCATCTCCCAGCTGAAGGAGTTAAGCAGAATCAGTAGGGAATAACTGATGATTCTGAACCTGTATTTTTGATGCTGAAAGTATTGCTGTCAGAGTTTTGTCCAGCTCTGGTATTCTCCATATTGAAAGTTCAATCAAGTGAGATCATGAAATAGAAATGTGAGAACTTTGAGTCTCTCTTTACTTTAATTATTCATCTGTCAGTGTTGGACAGAGACCAGAATTTCAGTGCTTTTATCAATTTGATTGTATATTAAGAATAAAGGGTAACGGCCTGACATCTGTTGTGTAAGTGGACATGGTCAGAAAATAAATGCTCCCAGAGCATATTTATTTAATCAAGGAATGCAAGTCTCAAGGGGGTAGATTAAAAGATATTTCTGAGAACAATGAAATGACCTTGTACTGATATGCATGGAAATGAGTCTTATAATGCAAAGAATCAAAACTTCAGTTTTAATTAAAATCAGAAAACTCATTGGGAGAGCTTAATTTCCCAATCATATCTACTTTAACTTGGGCTTATTTTCTATTAAAACAGACAATCAAAGAAGTTAGAATTTTTATCTTCATCTTGTTAAAGATCTGTTCTGGTTTACTGGAATCACCACTGTGAAGTCATTATCTTATGACTATTTACCTAAAACAATCCTTGTCCCTACTGCCAACAGTGATGAGTTACAAAGGATCCAGGTTATTTATCTCAAAAAGGCACTAAATCTAAGCACTAGTGTCTACTCTTGTAAGAAAAAAATGTTCTGACCTTCTCTTCCACCCTTTTTTCCACATATTCAAGTCACCATGCCATCATTTACACCACTGGTCTGGAAAGCCCAGTTCCAGCAGCTCTGAACAGAAACCCTCTGCTATGTTTGTCATTCAGATGACAGAAGACCCTCCTGTGTACCTGAGAGAGAGGGGATCACTGAACGTTTCCAACACCATATTTTCCCAAAGTGAAACACAAAGTTAAATGGCAGCTTAGTATTTAAAAAAAACTCACAAGTCATCTTCAGAGAGCAGTAAACTGAATATAAAACTAAAATTAGTAGCTAATTTTGTAGTCTGCACTGGCCAATCCTTGTACCTGAGGTCTGATCTTTTGGGTATTGACTTTCTTGGCTACTGCCTTAGTTTTGTCAACTCTACAGAAGCCATGTGGTCTTAGAACCTGAGGTTCTTCCATGACATTTTGGACTATGTAGCTGGAAGTGGTGGTCCTGAACCTCCTTTTGAAATGATAGAATCAGAGAATAGCTGGGATTGGAAAGGACCTTGCAGACCATCTAGTTCCAATCCTCTCCTGCCATGGGCAGGACACTGCCATGGGGCAGTGCCACCTTCCTCTAGGCCTGGTTGCCCAGGGCTGCTGAGCATCCTCCACATGAAATGTTTCCTCCTGCATGGTCCTCTCTAGAATGCAGCTCTTGTTTGTGCCAACAAAAAGGAAACCTAACGGCACTTGGGGTGAGCAGTTTGGAATCCCCAGCCCAACATTCGTGACTTTTGGCCACTGCCTCTGCCTTTTCAGCAGCTTTCAGAGAATCCACCTCCCTGTGTTTTGTACTTTTGCCATTGAACTCCATGGTTTGAAACTTCAACACCCCATGACATGACTCCTGATGGAGAGTGACAATTAAGACTGACTTGTTCATCATGCTGGCACATCTTGAAATTACCTGGCTTGCTGCTTTATTCAGCCTTATTTTAGACAACCCAAATGATGAGTCATCCATGAGTCCCTTTGAGAAAATATTGCATAACTACTCTCAGAAGTTTCTCAAGAAAGTAATTCTCTCCCTGCCCTTCAAATGTTTATGTTCTCAAATCTACTTTCATCCTATAATACAGAATTGCTTAAAATATAAAGATATAAGGGACTTCCTGGCTTGCCAGACACAGTCTTTTTCTATTTCAGGCAAAAATATCATATAAGCTGTTCACTGTCATTTGAAAATAGAGTGTTCTTTCTCTCTTGTTTCAACTAAAAAGCAGTTCCAAAAACTCACTCCTCTCAGGGCTAGACAAATTCCTCTAATCTCCATCCTAAATTTATTCATGGCCAGTTTACAGCCATTTGTTCTTGTGTCAACAGTGTACTTCAGCCTAAACAACTTTTCCCCCTTGTCAGTGTTTTCTTTGCTGATGTATTCATGGCTTCACAAAAGTCATTCCCTATTTTCATTTTGCTGCAGGTTTTAAACTCTGTGCAATTTTTTCTGTTTTTGTTATTGACAGTTTTCTGAAAGTAGCTGCTGTGCCACAGATGTGCTTTTATCATGGTTAAATCAAGAGGCTTCATGACATAATGCCCTGTACATGCAGATAAAATCGACCACCTCATTTCCCTTTCAATATATCCCTGTCATTTCACTTCCCTGCTGCTGTTCACTTAATCTCTGCTTTTCTATGTACCTACTTACATTTCTGCCTCCCATTGAGAACGGGAATATGGCGAAGAGGAAGGGCAGAGTGATTCCCAGATGCATCAATTTACAAAAGAGGTAATTTTTTAAACTGATTTCCAGAGTCCATTTCCTAGTTGTTCTATTCCTCCCCCCCCCCCCCCCCCCCCCCCGCCTTTACATCCTCTTCCAGAGCTGCATCATTTACACATTTTTTTAGTTGTGCTTTTAAGCACTCTTTTAGATAATGGAAATTCATTAGAGTTTTTTCAGCCCAACTCAGCTCACAGTCATCCCCAGTAGTTAGAACTGTGCCTTCAGTCCATGGTGTGCCTCAGACATCTGCTCAGTCTTGCCTAGCAGAGTCTTCAAAAACATCTCCAGCATGCGTCAAGGAAAATTAATTCTATGGCTCGTGTACCCAGGAGTTAATTGAAAATTCTTCGTGCTTTTTCCAGGTGCTGAGCATTAAGACAAGGCATGGGTAGTGTTCAACAATCTCAGAAGTCAAAACGGGTTGTGAAGCCTGGTCAGACAGCAGCCATGCTACTGAGAGACTTAGTTCATCCAATCTCTTGGTCATAAAAACTGAAGGCAGATAAAGGAAAAAGAGATATAAAGTAAGAATTATAACGAGTCATAATGAATCAAGCCAAAGGATTGTTCAGGATCCTGTGTCTGAGACAATCCAGTTTCAGCTGTTTTGAGAACATGCACAGGGGAAAATCAGGAGTGAAAATGATCCTTTCATCAAGGAGAGAAAATCCTCTGCCCTCCTCAATATATCCTTGCAGATTTCCTGCAATCTTTGCTGAAAGATTTCCCAAGTCAGATACTGAAACCACATCCTTCTGTTTAACAGCCTTTGATGGAGGCAAATCCATAAATTTGTGTAATGATATTTTTAATTCATTTATGCTTTCAGCTTCCATGGCATCCTGTAGCAATGAGTTCCACAATTTAATTATAGACTGCTTAAGAAATACTTCCTTCTGTTTGTTCTGGACCTGCTGACGATTCCATGATGTGCTTGTACAGTAAGAAATAATGGCTATAGTTCCCCATTTAAATCTTCATGCCATGTGTGGAGCATATTTTATGTATTTTATATACCTCTGTGATTTAGTCCTCTGCTTTCCAAGGGGAACACTCCTATTGGCCTCTCCTTGTATGGAAAACATTCCATACTGCTGGTCATGTTCAATACTCTTCCCTGAGATTTTTCTGTCTATATTTAAAAAAAAATATTGTCAATGAGGAGCCGGAAAGAGATCAAACTGCTTGCACAATGTAAGGTGTGGGTAGACTGGGGATTTGCTGCTGCAGTGTGATGGTTTTTTGTCTCATCCTTCAGTGGTTATTAGATTTTTGTCTGTTTCTTTGGGTTTTTTTTCATTGCTCACAAATATAGACCTGATATTTTCATTGAATTATCTACAATGACTCAGATCATTTTCCTTGAGATGTGATCACTAATTTGGAGCTCATTGGTGCATATCTACTCATGACTGTTCCTCCTCCAGTTATCAACGTGGAGTTTGATATCTACTGTTTCATGATCCAGTTACTCAGATTTAATGAGGTCCCTTTTGTACTCTTTGTAGACAGCTTCAGTTCTTACTAACCTAATTCCACATAATTTGTAGTCCTTGTCACATCACTGTTCTCTGTTTTCCACGTTATTGACGAGTGTGATGAGCAGGACAAAGCCAGCACATGCCCCACTGATGGTTACTGGGAGGATCCATCTTTGCACACTCTACCCTCTCTTTCCAGTCATCATTTCCTTCTCTTTTGCCCCACAGCTCACTGAGCCTCCCCCCACTTCTCTCCCTCATACCCAGATTGCTGATTCTTCTCACAACTCTGAATCTGTTCTCCAGCTCTCTGCTGTGACAGAGATCATTTCAGCCTCTTGTGTGCTCTGGTTTTGGAGACACAGTTCTTTAGGGAGCATGGAGGCTGCCTGGATTTGTTACAGCTGTCTTAACAGGAGCTCGGTCCATGTCCTCCAGTCCTGGTGAAACACCAGTCAAAAAACCCCAAAAAACATGGGCAACAGGATCTAACCCACATAACCATCTTTTGAATCCAACTGCAACCCCAAAACTCTAGAGATTGAAATGGTGTGTAAACTAATGCCAAAGGAAGTTGTTGCTTTCTGTCTGGCTTCCACCCAGCTTGGACCTCTGGTATCTGCTGTGGTGACTGAGAGTCTAGAGGCATTAAAATCACACAGAAAGACAAAACTGGTCTTCCAAGAGTATTGTCAATGCCAAACCTCACTGCAGTCAGTGAGAAATGAGTGTTTTGACCATTGAACCAGAAATCAGAAAGCATGTTTCACAGTTTGCTGCTTCCTATCCACACATCACCAATTTCTGATTTGTCTCTCACACCATAATCTCATAAATAGTCCCCAGGGACACATGTCATGCAGGCAGATTAATTTGGCCATAACTTTGAGTGGAATAGATCACGACAGTGTGGGCTGTGTTTGGTTTGTCTGGGTAGGGAAATCAGCATGGCCATTCCTTCCCCTGCAGCAGGAGCAGCATTAGTCAGAACACTCCTGTGCTCTCTGTCACTGATTTGATTGAGGCAGCACTACATTATATTTTCAGTAACATCTGTAAACACATCTGAGATGCCATTGTTTTATTGGAAAGCTGAAACCTTCACTTAATCATGGCTGGTTTCTTTAGAAGGTCTCACACAGGTATTACGAGCCTGCCAGTGACAGCCCCCCCCCCCCCCCCAAATCCCCTTGAATTAAGTTTTGAGATGTTTCAAATACACATTCCATCAAATACAAGGGAGATTTCAGATTCCCTCTTCCCATTACTTTTTATAATTCTATTAAAAAAGCAATCAAAATTCCCTGGCAAGAGAGAATCAGTCCAACTTGATCCCAGTTCAATAGGCAGAGTTTTATTCTCATTGCCAAATTTAACATCTTTCTCATTCTTTCTCCTCTTTTTTTTTTTTTTTTTTTTTTTTTTTTTTTTTTTCCAGCGTGTCCCTAGAAATGTGAGCTAGTTTTGGAAGGGAAAAGCTGCCTCCTGAGCCTGTCTATTACCTCTGTGGCAGCACAGTCCTAGATCTGTCACACTGCAAGAAGCTGCTGGGGTGTTGGGTGACATTTTTAAAGTATCCTTTGTGGTTGACCAGTACCAACACCAAGTAGCAAATTAATTCCCCTCTCTCCTCTACTTTTGTAGCCTTGAGGGTCAGAGCTTGTCTTGCAAACATGGTAAGACAGTCCTTAAGGCTTTATTCACTACAAGCCACCACCATTGCAGCACAGGACCACACACTTCCTCTGTGGATTTATTCATGGATGTCATAAATCGGAGAATATTTTAGCACTCTGTTATTTTTAAATACCCAAGTGCTTCTGAAATGAGGCTTAATGCAAAATTTAGTTCAAGTTTGGCCCTGATCAGCATGTCAGCCCCTTTCCCTATTTGTTTTCAAACATTGATAAAAATTGCAGCCTGGATATTTGGAAGAAATTACTGGCCAGTATGGCTTTGAATTTTTAAAATTATATGTTTCATGATAGAAAATCCAGTATGCTGGGCTGCAAACAGCAGTGTTATGTCTCTATTTCTTCTAGCACAACTATTTATCATGTTTATCTTTTTCCCCCAAACATGCAGAGCTTTTGTCAGGAGATTATCTTATCCTCATAGACAATTGAACCTAACCAGCTAAGTTCTTTTTTCATATTTTTCTCTAGATTTCACATTTGCTTCTATCCTTGTTTTCCATTAAATATTTTCTGGTTTCTTCCTTCAACATATAAACAGGAGGAAAAGCAAAAAGATTTGGGGTATTTCTTTTGGCTTTTTTCTTCTTACTTTCCTCAGAATCATCCTGTCCAGCTCTCTCAGTTTATTGTCTCACAACCATGACTGCTCTCCATCACTCTGGTAAAATGGTCTTAAACACAATTTGTAATCCTTTGTGTTCCCTTTGCCTTCCCTGCCTTGGAGGAATCTATTGTGCTGTGTAATTCCCCAGAGCTGTAATGAGAGAGGGCCCTCATTATCTAAGGGGTATATGTAGATTTATATATAATTCATAAATACATAAGTAAGGACTATACAAGTAAATATCCATTAATCCAAAGCATTTCTCTTCAAGCATTGGAAAAACAGGAATACAATCCTTGCATTGGAGAAACAAACTTTAGCCTAAACCTTATCTAGACAGCTAATTAGATTCTGAAGTAGAGAACTGGTTCATAAAAAAACCTGTTAATTAGCATGTCTTTCCATCTTTTACTCATCTGTTGGAATTAATTTGGTTCGTGGGAAGCTCAACCAAGAAAAAAGTCTCATCAGCTGAATTCATTAATTCTGCTCTGCCTCGTAACCCCAGAAGGCACTTTCTCTGCTCACATGTGTGTTTTGCTGTTGATAGCAAACCAGCCTTTGTTACTGTTTCTCCAGTGGAGAGTGGTTTATAAGGAGTTTAGTTTAGTGAAATAAACAATTTGAAGCACAGCTGGCCCAAGATAGGCTCAAGAATATGATGCTGTACTACAGTCAGCATTCTGGGGAGCCACATTTCCTTTTTTCTGCAGGAAGCCAAGCACCTGATGGTGTCAGTGTTTGTGTTTCCTCTAACAGAGAAATCCTCCTCTTTGTTGTACTGGCTGGAAATTCCCTACTGAGACACACACATGACTTACCCCACTCTAGGAATGAATAGCAACTGGCATTCAGCCATGAGGACCATATGTGTGGGGTTTGCTTCTTCTGCAAGGTTTTTTTGCTTTTTTTTGCTTTTTCAGGGGTGTGGGGGTGATGTTTGGTTTCTGTTCTTTTCCAGTTACATGTAAAGAGCACAAGAGATCCAGTTCCAGGTCTGATTCTTGATAGTATAAGGGGAAATGGCCTCAAGCTGTGCCCAGAGAGGTTCAGGTTGGAAATTACAAAAAATTTCTTCACTGAAAGAGTGGTTAAGACTTGGAGCAGGCTCTCCTGGAAGTGGTGAAGCCACCATCCCTGGAAGCATTCACAAAGAGAGTGTATGTGGCCATGATATGGTTTAGTGGGAGTTGAAGGTGGACTTTATGATCTTGGAGGTATTTTCCAACCTTAGCGATTCCATCTTTTCTCTCTCTTCTCTTCTCTTCTCTTCTCTTCTCTTCTCTTCTCTTCTCTTCTCTTGACAGAAGTGGCAAGGAAAGTCTGGAGAAGGTGTGAACACGAACATTTCAACATCAGATGTCACAAAAACAATAGAAGCATCAGAGAAAAGCATTTTCTTCAGTCCAAAAATGAAACACTGGAGTGCCCTGAGCCCTAGTATTTAGTTCCTATATTATGCTCAGAAGGACTGATGTATTATATTGCTAAAATAATTTCCCAGGAATGTGAGTGCAGCCTTTCAGCCACACTTTTGAAATCATAATCCCTCTCCCAGAGCAACTGAAGGCAGTTGTCAGGACTCTTGATACTCAGAGCTCCACAGGCTGACACCCCTCCTGATGGAATCATTCCACATTTCAGATGGAATCGGTCACTTGGGCTTCTCAAAATTCTCCTTTGCCTTGGCACTATCAGTACAACAAGATGTCAGAGCACAAGTCACTTCATAGCAGAAACTCATACCTAATCCTTTTGTCCTAGAACATTTTTACCTATGGCTATACAAGAGGAATCAAAGACACATTTTTGCTGCTCCTTTTCAAAAGAAATACATCAATTGTAGTCCTCAGAAATGGGCTGGAATTCTTCACTTTTTTTTTCTTTTATGTTTTTAAATTAACTATAACACAAAGAAAGAGCCTTAATTGCTTCTTTTAAAAATGGAGTTGTTTTATAGAAATACAAGCTGATCATCTCTCCGTCTTCCTTTGCCCAAAGTATAACATTGCTTAGCAACCTTCAGGAGGTTTCATTAACTCATTCATTCACATTATTATCTTAGATGATTAATTCTATATTTCTAGTAATTTTGAGTTCTTCAGACTGTGTTGTAACTATTTTACAGTGGAAACCTAGTGACAGCTAAATATGATTTCCTGTTAGATTATTATTTATTGTGTTTTTGAGGTTTTCAATATTTATATTTTGAAGGGTTTTGTTATATTATGCTGTTCAAAACTTTAAATTGGGGGGGGTTTCTCATCTATCACCATTATAAGTCAAAAAGCAGATTCATTCAACTTCCTACTATCAATCTTCACTTCATGACTTTGAACAAGAAATGTATTCCTTGGACAACATAAAGGGAAATAAACTTGCACAATTAATTCAGAGAGTTGATGAAAGCTCCTGATACAGCCAGCTGAGACTTTGAAACTTCCAAGTTCTTGCTCTCCTACAGAAAATCTACCAGTTAATGTAATATCAAAGGGTCATTGAGAATACCACTATTTTCTCTTGCATTCACTAATTTCTCCACTCACTGGGATTAAAATCTGCCCTTCATCTTTGGTTTTGGAATTTCCACTACCAGAGGCTTTTGCAAGCAGATTACAGAAACAGGACATGGTGGGGGTTTGGGAAAAGTCTTTTCTGCCTTAGAGTGAAGGGGTGCTTTCCCAAGGTGCCTGATAGATTTGTTTCTGCAATGCAGGGCAACAATATTAATGAAAAAAAAGGAATACAAGAGAAACAAAAATATACTCTTTAAGATTTCCTTAAGCTGGGTATGTAGGAGTCCATTACATGTTCAAAACAATGATTTGAAGTATTCTTGTTCTGCAAATCACATTAGCAGTTCTCTTCATTAAAAGATACAAATAGCTCAAAGAAGATTTGCTGATATCAGATCTCGGGTGCTTTTCTCATCATATCTGTCAGACTGAGGTGATAGGGCTTGGGCAGTTTTTTTCCGTGCAGACAGACCAATTAAGGTATTATCTTATCCTGGAAAGCTATGGGCACTTGTTCCAGACCTTCAGGTTTTCAATTTCCATCGTGCCTCAGAGAGGCAGAGATGTGCTGCTCACCATGGAATAATGCAGGAAAAGAGAAGCATGTGAGAATTCCTCACTGCACTTCTTTGTAGCTCTCAAGAGCCATTTTTTTGCCACAAACGGTAGACAAAATATTCAATGCCACTTTTTTGAGGTTCACATTTCCTAGAGACCTCTGGTAGCTGCTGTTGCAGTGTGACTGCAGCATTTGCTCACGAATTCTCCTGACTATTTTGTTTACTCCTCCCTGCCACTCTGTGGCTGGGGGTCTTGATCTCAGTGTATCCAGGCTCTGGGAAAGGATTATTCATGAGGATGCCTAATAAGGTTGGAATGATTCTTCCACACCTACTCTGGCAGTTGGGTTTCACATTCTGTGTGTAGATAAAGCCAAAAGCAGGGAAGAAAATGACCAGACTCCAGCCTCCAGTGGGGACAAAACTGACATCATTCCATGGGATTCAGTGGAGCTATAGGAATACACAGAGACTGCAGATGAGGGGCAAAATTAAAGCCCTTTGTAGATTCCCCATCCCTGAAAGTGTCCAAGGCCAGGTTGGACAGGGCTTGGAGCAGCTTGGTTTAGTGGAAGGTGTCCCTGCCCATGGCAGGGGGTTGAAATGAACTGGTCTTCAAGGACCCTTCCAACCCAAACTATTCCTAGATTCTGTGATTCATGAGCCTGTAATGACACCATTTCCCACAGAAGATTTACTTTTGTTCCAAAGAAGCCTGTTCAAGCCTTTGATGAAAAGAAAGATGAAAAGGATGGAGACACAAGATGTTTTTCAAAGTACTGGTGCAAGCACAGTTTCTTCTTTTATAAAAATTGGAAATATTCTTCACCACTAAGATGAGAAGCACACTCGAATTCCTATATATGCAGATCGTCTTTAGAAAGCTTGGAAAATTTTGATCCCCCATCTCAGAGAAATTATTTACTTTACCATTCATAAGCTTTGAAAAAGAGAGATTGTAATCTTTAAAGGGTTTAGTGGATACTGGATCTTGTTGATAATTTGCAAGGAAGAATCGAGTTGAAATTAGTAAAAAGCATTACTTTGGACCTTCTTTTTCAAGACTGTCCATGAAAATATCAGGATGAAGTTTCTCAGGTGCTGATTTCTGAGCTGATCCCACTGAGATTAATGGTACAGAAGGATTCAGCACTGACACAGCACAACCCCATTAATGCTGACAATACTTCACATGCGTTTTACAGTACGTTGGCCAACTTAAAACTGCAGAGGCTGGACACTGCTGCACCTTTCCTTGTCATACTCAAAACCCCTCTGCTACCAGCTGTAATTTTCTGTAGCTTTCTATATGCTCCTCTTCTGTTCAGTCTCAGCCTCCATCAGTGAGGGTCTGTCAGCAGAGACTCATCAGGTTTGGTTTTGAGGTCATAGATGAGACTGTGGCCTCCTTTTCTGGATCTCAGACACAATAAATGAACACTCCATCACAGGAGCTGTTTTATGAGTGCTGCACACCAGAGAAAAATCCCTTCTTTGGGTCCATTCTCTGTCTTCATCTACTTGACAAACCCATGGATCACATTGGTTAATTTAAGGAGAGCACTACAACAGGAGGGAAGGGTTCAGGCTGAAGCTGTTTGCTGTGGATGGCCCTTTATCCCTTTTCTGAGCCAAAGCATTCCAAGATGGGAATGCCCCTTGTGTACCTGTAGCCCACACCTGGGTCAGAGCTTTTAGCTCTATTGAAGTGCATAATGCTGGACCATCAGCTTTTAATTAGGTAATTCAAATAATTTTGTGGGCATAACTTCATTACTTACTACTCAACAAGTCTGTGCCATTTGCAGATTTAATTGGCAGGGACCTATGCTCCCATTTGAGTAGTCAATAAGATGATTAGATAGCTTAATTAAATTGATCAATAATAATTAAAATAATTTTTTTCCTATTGCGAGAATTTCTTTTAATTCAGTTTCTTATACAACTAATATGTGCCCTGCAAATTCTATTTTAGCCTACACTGCATATTTTCATAATTTTTTTGTCCATAATTTGTGTGTGTGTTCTTTTCCCCTTGCAGTGTGTTTATAACAACATTCCTCTGTAGGTACCTAGCTGACAGTTTCTGAACAATTCCCTGCTTCTATCAACATTTTCCATTTTCAATCTACTCTCCCTGTCAAAATTTATGTCAAAAACTGCTGTGAGCTCGGGGACAGTGACCCTAACAAAAAATTGGTATGCATCCATTACTGCATAGTGATATTTTTTGTTTGAATAAAGAGAGCATGCCAAGACCATGAGTCACCAGGCAACTGCTAATTTATAGATCAATGCTGAGCTCATTTCTGTCTGTGAGCACAACACCCAGTCCAGAGCTGGCTGAAGAAGTTACTGCAATAATAAAACATTCTATAAGTGATGTCTTACCCATTGTTTTTAGAAGCACTAGTGAATCTTTATTAGTTTGTTTAGGGGAGGGGTTTTTAATCTCCTTACAGACTCCCAACAGCTATGCCCAAAATAATCTGAGATAACTCAGCCTTGCTTTTGAGAGATACATGAGAAGCAGCCCCATTCCACATGGGCAAGTGACAGACATGACACAAGACACTTTTACCCCATTAAATCCTGAAGATGAGGCTGTAACCAGGTTGGGATACTGCCACAGTGCTCCCTAAATAATATCTCTTTTTGGCAGTGCCAAAACCAAGCAAGCGCTCTCCTCCCCTGATCACATCCATGCCCGTGGCTCATGGGACTCTTGTGAACACGCTCAGTGCATCATCACTCCTGAATCAAACCCTCAAAGCCTTCCCCAGTTTTGTTTTAATAATATTTTTCTCGACCTCAGTGTAAGGACTCTGCCTCGTTAGAGGGAGGCATCAATGTAAGTAATCAGTTTTCCAGCTGCTGCCTGTGCTTATCCTGCTTCCAATCACAGCTGAAGGGGTGACATTACCCAGGTAATGTCTGTAAATCTATTATTTTAAACACTTATAAGACATAACCTCATTTCACATCAAAATATTTCTACTGCTGAAATTATTTTAACAAAAACACCCAATCCCAAAAGTGTCTCATAAATCTTACCTGATACTAAAAGCTAAATGATAACAGTTCTATTAAGGCTAAGGCACAGAGAGCCCAGTTTCTGAAATGTAATCTCTCTTAAACATTTACATGAGCTCTATCATGACTGCCTCTTGCCATTTAATCTGGCATTTCATCTAAACATACTCTGGTTTGCAGAGGTCATTCCAGAAGCACTTGGATTAATACATGACACAGTCAGAAACACCTCAGTGATACAAAGCAGAAGCAGACCTGCACACAGATTACAAACAGTATTTTTTTTAAGGATGGAGACCCTTCTACAAACAAAGGCAATGGTGACTGTGCAGCAATGCCAGTGACACCATCAAATATCAACATCAGTAGAAGACAGATAGAAACACATTCCCATGACACACAGTGATCCATGAGATCCTGGAGAACACCAGTTTCAAAAGTTTCCATGGCAGTCAGCAAAAGTACAAGGACAATTCCAAAAGTAAATACACAGCAGCAAAGCACCATCAGTGCTTAAACGGTTGCTTGCACTCCTATGAAATGATTTCAAATTATGCTAAAAGGCATTAGCAGAATTAAAGCAGAATGTGCCACAGCAGAAGGTGAAAGATAACACTCAAAGTGATTAATTTAGTCTGAGACAGGTTTGAAAATCCTTTATATTGAAAGAGAAACCTAGCAACTGCTGCCAGACATTTTTAAAATACTGTACATGCAAATATACATTTTAATGGCTTTATAAATCACCACAAGATTATCCAGCAGTAACATTAGCAAGCTTTTAATGAGCTGAGTTAATGATTAATATTGTAATACTGCCCTGCATGTTTGCTGCAGCTAAAGAGATTAGGAATATTAGGCACTCAGATTTGAGGCTGCCAGAGCAGGTCACTCTGAGGTGATTCAGTTACCTAGAAAGGGCCAAGGTGTTGCTCTGTACAATATTTCCCTTCTGGTAAGGTAGGAGCGCTTTCCAGTCAAGCAGAAATCCCTATCCCCAAATTAGATCATTTGGCTTTCCTCACTGCCAGCACTGAGTCATCCCCTCAGACACCCAGAAACAAAAGCAGCTCCAATTTGCTACTGATAGTACCAATAATCTCTGAATTTGGATGCCATGCTCAGTTTTAGTGCTTGTTCATTCAATTACTGTTTAAAAATATCAAACAGATCACAAGATGGTATCGGTTGGCCTTGGTGCGTAAAGTAATTTACAGAGAAGGTTGTCCCTGAGGTTCTTTGTCAGTGATAAAGGATAGAAAAAAGAAATAAGTTGCTGTCAAGGAGAAAGGAAAGAAAAGCATTTGCTAGACAAGACCCTCTTGCCTGCAGGATGTGGTGTAAAGGGAACAGAACATTTAAACAAAATTACATAAAAATATCTCTAAAGAAACCTCAGAGTAGATGATTGTTTTGAGGCTTTTTCCTTGAATTAGAAAATGTGCACAATCTTCAGATGATTAATTATTCTCTTTTTTTAAATTTCAAATTATTCCATTATGTACTTATTATGGTATGTTAATTCAGGAGAACATATTTGGACTCATAGATGTGACTTGTTACAGACTTCTGCTAAAAGAAACAGCAAATATAAATATAAAAATAAATATTTTTATATATATATATAAATATACATAAAACTATTAATATAAATATAAATATGTACATTTGTCTTTGGGTAAGTGAAATGAGGCACCTACAAATGGGGAAGTATAAGACCAAGCCAAAACATCCTTTGCAAGGTAGAAATGTGGAAGGTTCTGCCTTATGTGGGCTTAGAGGGACATCTTGTGACGTGAAAAGCAGTGCAAATATAGAGCTGCAGACAGAGGGGTCCGTCCTGGCAGAGAGGCAGAAGCTGCTTAAACAGTTTTCTCTCTCTCCTCTAAAAATGTTTAAAAATATGAATGCAAAGGCTTCAACAAAAATCTCTAAAATTTTCAATAAATTTAACCTCCATACTCACAAATCAGACTTCTCTGATGGCATTTGTTTCAGTGAGGATTGGATTTTCTGCTGAGCAATCCTACCCCTGGGAAATGTTCAGCTGGTCTCACTGCAACAAAATGAGGAAAAAAATCCCCAGCAAAACATAGTGATTTAATTATAGTTGATCTTCAATTGATAAAGTTATTCCAGGGTAAATGGCTCAGTGGTTTGACAAAAGCCTATTTCAGCTCTAGCTTGCATTTGTCATTGATTTCAGCTTTAGTAAACTCCTGCAGTTTGGCACAGTTAATCTCCACTGACCCCCAAAGATTACCTGCCCCACAGACAGGACACCCTCCCATGGCACCAGACAGAGGAAAACTCCTTAACCCTCTTTTTCTGACACAGAGCAAGAGGAAATGTCATTGCAGCTGAAATCTGCAGCCCAGCAAAGGGATGGGGAAGGTCTCCACTGGGTTGCTCTCAAACTGTTGGCCAAGCAGGGCTGTGGAGCACAAAAAAACCAGTTTCCACTGTCCCATTAGGGCTGGAGCACTGCTCCTGTGGAGACAGGCTGAGAGGAGTGGAGTACATCAGCCTGGGGAGGAGAAGGCTCCAGGGAGAGCAACATGAGTTGGCCAATCTGCAAATGCTGGGTAAAGCATGGAGTGATAAATCTATGAGGAGGGAAGAATCAGAAACTGAAAATTCAGTTCATGATAATGAAGATACAGAGAAGATGTGTCCAGAAATGTGAGACAGGCTTTGAGTACAGTTATCTCTAAATTATTTACTCTGTTATTTACTGAGTCCAGTGGAAGGAGAGGTGGGTGCAATCCCTCATCCTTCCTTCTGCAGGGGGTCAGAATCTCTTATATTACACCACAGGGTCTCCCCACCACCAGCCACCATTGCACCCAACTCCAGGGAGATCTAAGAGAACCTTCCAGTGTCTCAAGGACCAACATGAGAGATGGAGAGGGACTTCTGCCAGGGGCTTGGAGTGACAGGACACGAGGGGAAGGCTTTAAACTGACAGAGGGAGAGGTTCAATTAGATTTAAGGAAGAAATTCTTCCCTCTGAGGGTGGTGACACCCTGGCACAGAGTGCCCAGAGAAGCTGTGGCTGCCCCATCCCTGGAAGTGTTCAAGGCAAACTTGGATGGGGCTTGGAGCAACCTGAGATAATGAAAGATATGTTCAGGGTGTAGTTTACATGTAGTGGGGTTAATACACTGTGTAAGTGCCAGCAAAAGGACAAAAAACCTGCTGCAAGAAGGTTACTCATTACTAGTAAATGTTAATTCCAAAGATTAACCACAGCAGCTGTGTGATTACTTCAAAACATTTCAACAGATGTTTTTATACTCTCAATTATATTCTGGTAGATTTTTTCACACATGGAGAGGGGCTTTTATTGAGGATTTTGGTGGTTTATCGGCTCTTTCTGGTTTGTTTCTATTTCATCTTTATGCTTTGTGTAAATACAACTTAATGAGTCCAAGGAAAATTGAGTGCAATTCCCCAAAGATAAGTGAGTGCAATTCCTCATCCTTCTATATGAAGGCAGTCAAAAGGGCTTGTACTACACCCTTTTCTTGACCTTTGGAATCTAAAAAAGAAAAAAAAAAACGTTATTAAAAAGGCAATGGAGTATTCCAACCAATTTTAAATTTCTTTTATTGCAATCCCCATTGTAATTCTATTAGAAATACAGATCCTGCAATGCAATAATTGAATATTATTTTTTGAAAAAATGATCAAAAATAATTGAAGGATATTTTATTTTAGACGGAAGGTGCATTTTGAGGTGTAGTATAAAGTACTCATGTAATACTTTGCAGATGTGCTTTGGGAGCAGAGAAGGAGCTACTTTAATTGATGTACACTAAACAGGGCCCAGCTTGCAAACACTGCACATTTTAGTGCAGAGGAGGTTTTAAAAGACACATCTGATATTAATCAGCTCCCTTTGATTGGCTGAAATGGCACTAAGAGGTTCTACTGCATAATGCATTTTTTACAGCGTGGACATGAACAGAATAACATTTGCATTTCCAGTACTGATGGAATGGATCCTCTTATGAGGACCTTGATCAAGAGGGACTAAAAAGAGAATTGGTTTTCTCAGATTATCCCAAATTTGTATGCACAAAACACTTCTCAAATATAAGTATTTTTTTTTAATATAACATTTTCCTTGGATAAAGTTTTCAAAAGGTTTCAGACCTGCCTGTTGCTCAAGGAGCTGTGGATCCCTGTGCTGCTTAATGGGAAGTTAAATATGAGATTCCTTTCCAGACAAATTTATACCATTTCCAGCACCTTGCAACAATACTCATATTGTTTCACTAACACTCCTTTATTCTGGTCAAAGAAGAAGGCACAGTTCAAAGGAGTCAGGATCTGGCACTTCTTCACCTAAGTATTAAAAAATGCCATTTTATATATGGATCAAATGTTACTTATTAGAGGATTCTGTAATTTAGAACCACTTTTTGGCTTTTTTTCCTCTCTCATTGGAAATAATATTTTAAATAATTCATTCAGTTGAAACCTTCCGCAGGAAACTGGTTAGATACCAGACATTTTAATGAAAATAATACTTTATTTTAAGACATATAATTATTTATCTTGAATTACTGTAGCTGATACTATTTTTTCTTTGTTGCTTTGATTGAAAAGCTTTCTCAGAATTCTTTACAGAGGGTGGGATCCCAAATTATCTGGAACTATCTAACAACTTTCTGTGCAAGTTATTAGCACCTTGACAAAAAAATGTGACATTTTGTTTTTCAGGGCTGCAAAGTAATACTTCTTCCGAGAAAATAGAAAAAAAGATGATCTTCAAAAACGTGCAAATTTGCAAAAGATTTATTGTTATTGCAGTGAAATTTCCAAGATTGAAAATCTGGAAGCTCAAAAAAAGTTTAATCTACTTTGGTTGAAAATAACCTGATAAATATGGTCATAAGTCTGGTGTTCCTCCTATGATTTACTTTCTTCTAATTGGTCTAATGAATTCTTTTTTAACAGTATGGTCTATAAATGTGTCTAACAAGTAGGAAACTTTTAGAATTATTGAAAAACAAAAGGAAAAAAATTAACTTCGATTTCTAAGAATTAAGGCTGAAACATTATTTGCATCTGTTTAGCCATCAAGGTTGTCTGCATATGCAGAAATCACTAATTTTTGAAGATTTTCTGAGATTCTTTTTGACAAAAATGGTTTTTTACTTTTCTTATACCTGTAGATTTTTGTCTCAGTTTCAGTATTAC
>JACBWW010000004.1:24368-112700 GCA_020086605.1 Lanius collurio
CTCTAGCAGAGTGACCCTTTCCTTCCTTTCCTTCCTTTCCTTCCTTTCCTTCCTTTCCTTCCTTTCCTTCCTTTCCTTCCTTTCCTTCCTTCCTTCCTTCTTTTCCTTCCTTTCTTTCCTTCCTTTTCTTCCTTTCCTTCCTTCCTTCCTTTCCTTCCTTTCCTTCCTTCCTTTCCTTCCTTTCTTTCTTTCCTGAATTTTTTTTAGTCTTTCACATTAGCTCCTCATCAGGAGGATGATTTATCCTGCCTTTTTCTTAGGCTCTTATCTATCAAATTATCTTCAATGAGAAAGTATTTCCCCCCATGTCAACCTTGGAATTGGAAGCTGGTCCAGACCCAGCAAGAGCTCTGTGAACAGCAGTTTGGCAGATAAAGGGAGAAGAATTGTGTGAATGCCTTTTTCTAGCAGAAGACTGTGTGGCTTTCTGGATTCCCTGACTCTTCACACCCTGAGAGGGAGATGGAATTGCTGCAGCTTAGTCCATGGGGAAAAAGGCAGAGGGAGATACTGATACCAAAACAAAAGCAGTCAGAGCAGGAGATGCTGATATGGAGGAATGAGACCAAATCACTGAGAACCTTCAAATTTGTTTAAAAAAAAAAAAAAAAGGGAGAGAAATGTAAAATGGTGATAGGTAAGGAAAGGAAATTAGAGAAATTGGAGCTGACAAAGTACAAGTGTAAAGCAGCAGATCATTTCCAGAAAGGACTATTTATCAGCAAGGACACAACAAACAGAAGTGGCACCTCACTGCAAAGAACTGCAGTGACATCGTGGAGAGAAATGATTGACTTCAGTGATTTAGCTCTCATGATTTCCCCCAGGCCATGACGTGGGCTGCAGCCAAAAGCTAATGAGCACTCCTGACACGAGGCATGATCTCTTGGGTTCCTCATGCCCAGCTGTGAAACTGTTTATTTTCATCACAGTATCATTTACAGGGGCTTTCCAAGCTAATCCCCTCTTGGCAAAATGCAGTCTCTCTTTCCACGTCAAAAGAAAGCTATAGCTCACAACAGAGGCCAACATTGTTTAGACTCCAGTCAAATTTGTTTTTACATTTGAATGATCTGCCTGCTACCCTACAGGCTCTTCAGCATTTGCAGTGCTGTATTAGATTAAAACTGCATTGTTTAAAACATTCACAGGGCTTACATACTCTGCAGAATTTGCAAGAGGTCAAACTCACTGGGAATTTAGGAAAAAATAGGAAGGTAGTACCAGTCTGGCATTTTTAGTATGATCATTCTCATTATTAAGAAGAATTTATGTAAAAGGTTTCATTTTTCTCTCATTCTAATAAAAATTTCCCACCAGCAGGCATGGTCCAGAGTCATACCCAGCACACACAGCCCTGAACATCCTAAAGTCTGTGTCAAAACTCCCTAGGGCTCATCTTTGTGTACTCCAGACTCCTTTCCATTGATGAAGTCATGTGAAAGAAGACAGAAAATGCATGTCAGTAGGATTTGTTAATATACTTTTAATTTTCACTGCCTTCAGTATAAAGGACACTAAATTTAACTGTAAATCAAGACTGTTCAGTTGTAAATGGAAATTAAAATAATGACTGCATTTCTAAACAGATTTTAGAGAATCTAATATATTTTTCTTGGTTTATCTTCATCTGTAATAAAAAAAAATATCTTCCAAATGCTATCCCTGCATTTTGAGTGGGAATAGAAAATAATTAATAATTATTGCATTTATGATCTCGCTGTTCATAATTCTTCAGCAAAATCAGCAACCAAGTTTCTAGAACACTTCATGTATTGCAGGAGGTCCATTTCCAGTTTCAGTTCTGCTGGGTTTGTAATTATTTGAATCCAATGCCTCAGTCCTCAGGTGTGAGCTTTGACCAAAGAGCTCTTAAAAGGAACTGCACCAAAACAGGAGTCTTTGCACATATATCTATAAAATAAAACTGTAAAATCTTGCTGATTACATAAAAAGAACCCCTAAAAGTGCTTTGATTGAGAGTCAACTGATTTTTTTTTGTGTGAGGACACACAGACCAAGGAGTCTCTTGGTGGAGGCTCCTGCCATATGTGGAACAGGTAATATGCTTCAGTCACCTCAACTCTTTGCCAGAAGTGCCTATAGATACTGCATATATGAACATTTCAAATGATATTCACATTGAGAAATAAAGGCAGAGTGCACTAAGTTGTCTTAAGAAGAATTTTATGGAATTTTTAAACTTTTTAGTGCACATATAGAGAGCTTATCTTTTGGAGATACATAAACAAGATCATTTTCCTTCTATATTTCAATGCAAACTCTTGCTTCTGGACCCTCATGGGGTTTTTTAACAGCTGGAATGTGAACTGAGCAAGATGCAAATGTTGGATGAAACATCAAATAATAAATATCTAAGGAGTAATAATCTGGAAACAAAAAATTCAGTTCATGGTAAGGGAGACACAGAAAATGCATTGTTGAAAAGGCAGTCTCACAAAAAAATAAATGCACTAGAGGAAAGGATAATATTCTGGGACAGAAAACTGAAATAGCACATTTAGTTAGTAGTCATATTGGAGCAATGCTTGGAAAAGCTTTCTGGGCCTTTAAACAATAGAGATCCATCAAAGTATTGAGGGTTTGTGGGGTTTTTTAAATGTTTTTTGAAGGGGAAGAGTTGCCTATAATTCCAATATGAACTTGATGACTTCTTTTTCTTGTCATTCTCAATTCTGGCTTAGGACTTTGCAAGTCAAATTCATCTAAAATCAATGGCCAGCAAGAAGTCTACACACAGAGAATCCTTCCCTAAGGGGGCACGTGGAGGGTGTCAGTGATGCCACAGATCCAGGGCTGGATGCCAGCAAGGCTTGGAAGCTCATCCTTCAAAAGGAAGCTCAGTGTTGTGGATCAGTACAGGATCAGTGTATCCAAATTTTAGGATCACTATAACCAGTTACAATGGGATCATCTATCACTTTCAGACTTACAAAACAACAACAACAACAACAACAAAATCCAGACAAGCAAGGCTTTCTATAATCACTCATTTCTCTAAATTTGTTGTTTACAAAAAACTAAAATTATGTCAATTTGTCCTTTATTTTTTTTCTTTTTCAGTTGCTACAGGCAGAATTTTAAAATATTTCAAAGAGGAAATGAAGAAAAGCTTTATTTTGGTAGTACAGTTCTTGCTGGCAAAGTTGGAAACAGTGGGAAACACTCACTTTGAAGAAGACATTAAATAATCTATATACTTCAAACTAGAAGCTGTTTCTTATGATTCCAAGTTAATGATTTTTAACAAGACAAATTTATCACAAGGATCTGGAGTATTTTGAAGCATCAGTGCTTCACAGGCTCCATTTAGAGGAGAGTGGAAAACACTCTCCCTCCTCTCCTTCTCTTGGTGGAAGCTGATTGAGCCCACAACAACTGATTTTTGTTGCTTTCTTTCTTCTCTTTCTATACATGAAGGCCTTGATTTTAGAAAGGAAATATAAAAGAACAAGCAAGCTATCCAATTGCTTCATAACAACAGCAGTTTGATTATTCTAAGTTCCTACACATCCTTTCTTGTAGAGAAGCATTGGAAGCCACTTACATAACCTTTGTCTGAACAACCTTGACGCTCGGTTGAGGGGAGATTCAAATTTAGACTGGCAGTATTTCAAGGACTGTTTTCTGCTTGAATACTCCAAGCTTGTCCACCTCAGGTGTGCCTCCTTTCCCTGTTCAGGGATGTTTGTTCCAGCTGCAGGTACTCCTGTACTTACATCTTGCATTTGAGGTTGTTTATAAATAGAATTCTGCTTGCTTTTAATGCCACTCTCTAGAGCCAAGGATCTTTTTGTTCTGGCAAGGAGAAATTAATAAAGCAGTCTTGTAGGGATGAAAGCCAAACCAAAGGGGTTTGGATGGGTAATCTTAGCACACAGTCATTTTTGAGAAAGAACATTTTTAATAGTTGCAATAATTATTTTAGCTTTTACAGCTCATTCTTTTTTAAGAAAACCTTATGATGATTGAAAAGCTGAGGAACCGACTGCTTTTCTAGAATGGTTCTCTTTTTAAGGTGACTGATTACCATAAATTCTTTAAGGAATCTCATAGTATTGGATGGAAGTATGGGAGTTTTTTCTTAAGTTTGACCATAGAAAGTATTGTAGGTACTTGCAAGCCAAGACTGGTTTAGAAGGATTTAAACAGACTGAAAATATGACATTACAAAAGGAGAAAAGCAACACTATGTGATTAGATTTTGATATTTGGTGCTTAACTTGGAATGCAGCCCTTGAATAAAATAACGTAAATTTATTTTGCTCCACTCGAGAGAGCAAAGTTATAAGGAAATGAAACAGGCTAGAGGTAATGCTTGAGATCCTTTTTTTTCTGAGTAGTAAAGAGAAGGAAATCATGCAGAAAGAATTGAAAAAAAGTCAGTGCAAAACAAGAAAAAATACTATTGACTAATTTTCTGTATGCATTTCTGCAGATGAGTTGAGTTCATTTTGTATAATTCAGTCATCATTCTCTGTCTGGGACTTCAAAGAGTATCATGGGAATGAAAATAAAATGCATATTTAGAAATTCTGAGCCTGAAATTGAAGGAGAACTTCCAGGTATTTCTGTAAAAAGAAGTTTTCAGTGTAGCAGAGTAACTGCCTAAGTTCTACGAGGCATTTAATGTAGCAATGGCCTGCTTAACTTCACAAGAACAGAAACATTTTTCAAAGCAGCAAGTAATTGATGATTATTATGAAGTTTTACCCAGATAGAGGTGGCTTGAAGTCCCCTGAAGTCCCTGTGGTTGGTGTTTCAATGGCTCTTGAACTTCAGAAATAAGTGAAATCCCATCCAGATATTGTATTTCATTGTATCACAGGACAGCAACTGTGTGTCAGGACATTCACACGGTGGATTTTATCCACGCAGGTAAGTCCCAACATCTTCTGGTCAAGTCTCAACTTTGAAATTTTTGTGATTGCACTCATTTATTTCACTGTCTTACAAGAATCAGTTTGAGATTGTGATAGAGCCAAGATCTTTGTCATAAGCAGCTCACAGAGCTGTGGCACCACTGGTCTGAGGACACCCAGTTGCCCACTTGTATCTCTGAGACAGAACCCGCGAATCCATTTCTTTCTTTGCACATTGGATATTTGTGACTATGTTGCTATGATTTTAGTAGAGATTGTGCTTTTCATCTTTTTCAAGTGCATTTACCATAAGAATGTGAAATTTTTTTTTATGCATCAGCTGAGAGCTTGAGACGACCAAAAAAACCTTTTCAATCTCAAAAGCAAAATCTTATCTCCCTGAGGGACAGCAGGTTCTGAGCTCAGAACATTTCAGCTGCCAAGATCAAGACAAATTCCCTGGGATTCAGAGCATTCCCATTCTGAGCTGCACTATTTCAGTTACTGGTATAATTATGTTGCAGGATCTTTTTAGGGGTTTTCCTTTTGTTTGCCTGGAGTGGTGAGGCCCTGGCATACTGTGCCCACAGAAGCTGTGGCTGCTCCATCCCTGGCAGTGTTCCAGGCCAGGCTGGATGGGGCTTGGAGCACCCTGGGATACTGGAAGGTGTCCTGGGGAAAATAACTTGGTTGGGCTTTTCTGGGAGGATTTTTTTGCAGTACTAAACATGGAGACTCCTCTTACTGACTATAAAGAGGCAAGAGAAAGAAAAAAAATGTCTTACAACTGATTTCTTGATGACAGTGAAAAACAGCATTGTGGAATTTGTGTTAATTACAGGCTGCTGTACTTAGTAAATGCTGTGCCATGTGTAAACTTGAAATGGTCAGATTGTCTATCCTTGCCTTTTTCTCCTCATTATCTTTTTTTCCCTACCTTGCCCTTTCTCTTTTTGTTGCAGATTGTCTCTTCACACTGACTTCTCACCAGTGCCCCTCACTAGAGTTTGTGGGGACCTGGTGCAGGACTAGTTTGAAGGACCCCAGAGTAACATCTGCAGCATCTGTATTTACTGCCTGTGGAACAGATTGGCTCTGTGGTTTCATGAGCTTTTTTTTTTTTTTTTACAATTTTCATTTGTATTAATTTGAGCACAACAGCATTTTTCTATTTCTGTGTCCTTCTTACCAGTGCTACACAGGTGTTAAATGCTAAATGAGTGTACAGGGAAAAGATCCTGTCCCACAGAGGTAATGGTCTGATTTTCTTGTACCTGTGTCTTGTTCTGTTGGAATAACGACAGCACAAACTATTTTCTTATTCATTACTCTTTGTTTTCCCTGCCTGCCATCACTTATCATACTTTTTATGTTATTTTAGAGTTATATTTTCATGCTGCCTACATTTGCTTAAATGTTTAAGGGATAGTCTCAGTCAGATAAAGAGACCTTGCCCTTGCCTTAATCATGTAGGAGTCTGACAGAAAGGAAAAAAAAAGATTTTCTCTGTAACAGCCTAAGTTTATGTGAGTGCCCCACAACAGAGTTTCTGAAACACGAAGCTAAGGCAGAAGGGAAAACCAGCAGGGATCCTGAGAAGTCCTTCAAGCATGGCAATTCAAAGTTTGGGAGAGATCTTGCAAAATGTGTGCTGTATGGCTGGAATAATTGCTACTACAGAAAGCACAGTTTGTAGGTACTGTAGATGGCCACGAGGTGGCACATGCAGCCTTGAAAGAAGCTCTGAAGTACTGCTGAATTCTCTCCATGTGGCATTTTGGCTTATTAGGAAGCTCCACAAAGGGCTTTGGATACTGGGAATTATTAACAGACAGGAGCTTGAAGAGTGAGAAATAACTAGATATGTCTGATCTTTTTATGACACCAATTAGTTGTGTGACTCTGTCTCTGCAGCGGCCTAGGATTGGTCAGATTTCAACCAAATTTGAAAAAAAAAAAAAAAAAAGGAAGGAAGTCTTAAGGGTAATGAAGTATTTATGACACAAATCCAAACATACCTGGCCTCACAGGTTCCTCTCCTTATGAAATTACTTGTATTTAAAATTTCACGGTTTTAAATATTAACCAACTACAAATGTGAGATTTCACAGTGGAAGGGCACTTTTTTTGTCAAAGTATATTTTTAGATTAATAAAACAATAAACCCAGAATCATAATATAGATAAAATACTTTCATTAATATTTACTACATATATATTAGAACAATCATTTGCCAGACCAAGCTGCAGCCTGCCTGTCATTACACTGACATCACTGCTGTGTTATCCTGTCTTCACCACCAAGATAGAATTAAAACCATTAAGTGTCTCTTCTCCCTCACTTAGGGAAAGTGATAATTGCAAAAGTTTCCCTTGGCCACAGTTCTCCAGCTTGTGCAATGAATCACATTTATCAAGCCAACTACCCAGGAGCTGATTCAGTATTCAGGCCATGGAAATGCAAAGAAAGTGATGCATGTGCTTCTGCCAATGGTGTGCATTTGTAGGCACTCATTAGCATAAAGTTAAGGTTAAATTAACATTTGTATCCTAACATCATCTTTGACTCTGGGCTGTGTCAGAGTTTTCATTCCACAGAACATAATCTCTGCTCAACTGAAGTGCAATTTTCCAAGACAGTAACAGGCAAGCATTGTCTCTGAAAGGTTTGTGCCTGTTTAGTTGACAGAGTGGATGTGAGAGGGGCCACGCTGCTCTTTAGCCACGAGTCCACACTAAAAGCAGGTTCACACCTTCTGTTCATACTCTGGGATTGGGTGAGTGTTGCAAAGGGCAATATGCAAATATCACAGAGGAAAGCTTCACCTTTAAAACCCACGCTTGTTTAGCAAATAAGAGTGAGAAATAGAGTTATAAATAAACAGATTAAATCACTGTCATAGTTACCCTCTGAGTGATAAATTCTGCTTTACCCTACTTTTTGCAAGAAAGCTGAGTGGACTTCAGTAATCATTTTAACCTGCTCACTCTGATACACCCTCCAAGCTTTTCAGTGCTAACAGAGAACAGCACCTCTCTCTCTATAAAGGAGCTGGGATTGTGTCTGGCTTCTCAAAGGGAGGAACTGAAAGCTAATTTGGAAGGTGATCACACCAGAGAATGGAGTAGTTTTGGACAGTGCAGGAAGAGAAGCACTGCAGGAGAGCTGTCCATGCTCTCAGGATCTAAGCCAGACTTTGACAGGCCGAGATCTTCATGCTGGAGTCTGACAGTTGTTTATTCTGCACAGGGTATTAGAGCCCAGTTAAACTTCTCTGTCAG
Organism: Lanius collurio; assembly: GCA_020086605.1. Classification (NCBI taxonomy): domain Eukaryota; kingdom Metazoa; phylum Chordata; class Aves; order Passeriformes; family Laniidae; genus Lanius; species Lanius collurio. The sequence goes on from JACBWW010000004.1 coordinate 32,533, forward strand.
CCTGTGTGAGTCTGTACGGCAAAGAACTCTCATGGTGGAAAGGAATTAAACCAATGGATCTTCACAGGAAAATATACCTGTGATTCAACATTCTGAAATTATGAGACTTAGTTAAAAAATATCAATATATTCACACTGTTTCATCCACTTTGGAAATGTGGGCTCCCTTGGGAGAGGGGAATTGTGACTGCAGCCACTGGCATTGTGAGAGGCTTGTGCTTGACCAAGAGCTGGTCCTGCCAGAATACACTGCTGGATTTTAGTGTCTTGCCCTGGTATTTGGTACACTTTGATTATGAGAAATTAAGCCCAGTTTCTAGAAGATCAGTGTTATAGAAAGTTGATTTCCTGACCTGATTGCTATTCATTTCCTAATCGAACTCCTCATCTTACACCCAGTATTACATGTATAATTTAATTACAATTCAGAAAGTTTGGACATTTCAAATGTCTTTTATTTTATATAGCTCAAAAACCAGCATCTGTTTTCTATGTTCAACATAACTGTGGAAGAAGAAAAAGAAAAACACAGAAAGATTTATTCTGTCCCATGATTTGTAACATGATGATGATGTTTTGAACATGGAACTGACAGTAAAGGTCAGGCCTCAGACTGCTGAAATGAAAAAAGCCCACAATATTTACAGTGTTTAAGGCCAATATTTACTCAGGTACAAGTGAGATATTTTTTGTCAAATTTTCAATACAGTGAATGCATTATGTAATCATTACTTTGTTATTCAGCTTGGCCCATGACCTAAACCAAACATGAAAGTTAAAAATTAATGTTTTCATTTGGGCTTGACTCTGATACTACTTATATTTATTTAACATAACTGTGAATTACAATTATTGGGCTGAATCCTAATTTCATTTCCTATTGTGTAAAGGACATGAAATTTCAAAGAAAAATAGGTTAAAAGGAATGTCTCAGAGTAGGACACAACCTAAACTATCAGCCTGCCCTTTGAATTTTGTGAAATACAAGACTTCGTATCATTATGTCAGTTGTTCCAGAAAATATTTTCTTTTTTTTGTGGAATCTGATGTCACTAGAATGCAGCCTGGGGTAGAAAAACCCCAGAAATTCCAGAGGCAATGTTAAGGAAGAGGAGAAAGAGGTAAATAACAATTCTCTTCCTATTTGACCAAGGTGCCACCTTTCCAGCAATTCTGTGTTTGCAGTGAGACAATAGCAATTCTCCTCCCTCTTTTCCTTTTCCTAAGGATCCAAGCCTCTCTCTGCTTGCCTCCACTCTTCCCTTGCTGCTCCTTCATAATGGAAGAGTTGCCAGTTCCTTTGTGCCAGCAGCATCTGTTCCCTTCTGACTCCCTATCTTACCCAGGTCACTTTTATTTCAGGGAGAAGTTAGAGAATAAATAGTCTTCAAATAACTGAAAAAGGGTCACGGTAGCTTTTGTTGAGTTTCCACCATTTCACTCAGTTTGTATTCCCATTTTATAGTCTTTTTATGGTTCAGCAGTAGGACAATATTTTATTTGCACTTAATCAGTTGAATTTTTCTCATTTGAAAGGCAGTTGTGGAGAGAATTATTAGAGAATTTGGCTGCATGTCTGTCAAAACTGTAATTTCTGATCTACTTTTGGCCTAGGTTCTGAGTTTGAGTAGCAACAGCCTGAGCACAGTGCAGGACATCTCAAGACTTAAAAACACCTCTAAAGCTTACAAGCTATAATGAATTTGCTTCCTTAAATAATATTTATGACCTGGTGAGAAATTAAGCTCCAATTCCTTCATAAGGAACATTTAGCAGCTCAAATATTCTTGCTTTGTGAGGTGAGCCCACAGGATAGGACTGGGCCAGGATGCAGAGGGGAAACAGAACTTGGATTGTGAACATTGGGTATTGAGTAAGGGGGTAGTCAGTGGGTAACTCATGTAAGCACAGTTAACTATTAAGAGATAAAACTTAAGAAGCTGAATTTACATTTTGTCAAGATAGAGGGGACAGGAGGAGACAGCAAATGCTAATTCAGACAGCAAATGCTGATTACAAGACCTTGGAAGTAGGATTCGCCCTGATCTTGTTAAGATAGAAGGAACAAGGATCATCCCAAAAACTGCTGAATCATTCCTCAAGGACCACGCATGCTCCAAGGAGAAAGGTGAAAAGGGCACTATGAGGAAGACTGCTGATCTTCATCACAGAGACCCCCGAGGAAGAGGGGAAGCCTTCCTCAGTGCGACCACCAGGACACACAACGCACGCGTGACCCGTATGCTAATGGCTTACGGGAAATTATTTGTATAACCACACCTGTCTCAAGGAATGTAATAAATATTCATAATTTAACCCATAAGTACTGTATTGTAGAAGGTACCGGGGTGTGTGTTTGGAGGAGCGATCCCCCACACACCCGGCGCCGAATAAAGCAAATACCCACTTCTCTGACTCTGTCTCTGAAGTGACTCCTGGCCTGGCTTGGGGCGAATCAGTATTAGTAGTAGCCAAAAGCTTTGGTGCCTGTTTATATTACCTCTAATTTGAATCACAGCATCACTGTGGTATCACTTCATCATCCATCTGACCTTTATGATGGTCATTTCATTTTAACAAATAAAGAAATATTCGTGGAGCACACTGGGTCTCCCTCAACAGGCCCAATACCAAGCAAGGGGCGTCCTAGGCTCTGGATCCAGTCAAGTCTACGTCAAGATGAAATGTGTCTGATTATTTTTATGTGAATCACAACCATGTGATCACTTTTGAGGGCATCAGAGGCTTGAACAAAGTGTACTTCTGCAACATGAGATGGAACAGCTAAAAAAAAGCCCAGGGGCGATAAACACATTTTACACAAACACACTACTAACAGAGTCAGTCTTAACATCACACACAACTCTTGGCACAAGGGAAGCAGCAGCATTTCAAATGGTTGTAAAGGCTTCAAATCTGGTCCTCCACCTTGTCATTTCTGAGGCTCTTGCAATGTAAGAGGCCTTTTGGGGTGGTGTTATGGCATTTTGTTCTCACAGGGTCTTCCCTTCTTTTTTTCCAGTCCTAGACTAACCAAGTGAATAAAATAGAGCATTTTTGCACAGAGACATCTCTGAGGCATAATTCCTTTCTTTTTTTGCTTCCTTTAGGAATTAAACAGATCAGGGGCCTGTGCCAGATATCAAAACCAAGCCCTGCTGTTAATTCTGCTTTCTCAGCTGCCCTGAAGAAGGGGTGGGAGCAGAGGCGTTCCCAGCCCTGGGGAGGTGTGTGCACACTGTTAGTCCCTGTTCCTGCCTGGATGTGCCTGCAGCAGCACAGCTGTGCTGGCTGCAGCTTTGGTGACAGAGCCAATACTCAGCTCTTTTACTGACTCTCATTCATCCCTGTTGCCCAACCAGTTTCGGGAACAAATCTTTCTCTCTGTGCTTTATTCCCTCTGAATCAGTACATTTCAGCATTATTTAAAGGGCTCAGTCAGAACTGGTAGATTTAAACATCAAATATTTGAGGGATTGAGAGACTCTTTAAAAAGTTGTTTGGGTTTTTTTTAATGATCACTTAACACTGAATTTAATATTTTGTACTAGTTGAAGTCAAGCCAACAGAGTACCATTTGAACAGGAGAATTCTGAAATAATTTGAACAACAAGCCAACAGAGGAAACAGAACTCCATTGGGGCACCCAGAAAACATCCAAAAAGATGCTGCCTTGTCTATTTGTCCTGTCAATTAAGCTCTGGTGAATCTCTTCAATAAATGCCAAGACATAAACAAAATATTAAGGGATACCAGTTCCAGTCTCTGGTTCTTTGTTGTTATTCCTTAGGTATCTATCATAATAAACTTCTAATTTTGCTGTGTTCTTTGCCACCAGCTCTGTGTCAACAACTTTGAGTATTGTACATCACTGAACCTCAAAAGTGACTGGGGGATTGGAACTAGATAATCTTTAAGGTCCCTTCTGACCCAAAAAACTCCATGATTCTATGATTGCATTTGGTTTATTTAGTTGTTAAAATATATCTGTATTTCATTCACAAAGACATTTTGTTTGTGATATGAGAAGTATTTCATGTATTATGTGTTAAATTAGTGGGCAGTCCAACATATTCTATATTCACAGGACAGGTTTGTGGTGATGTCTTGAGGCTTCAGTGACACATGTAAATCTTTTAAGCATTTCTCCTGTGTCCTATGATGCTTGCTTTGGGGTTTCTTTGGTAATATTTCTAGGTCATAAATGAAATTCCTAGATTATAAAAACAAATACTAATGCACCTTATGTATTAGTGAGCTTTGTAAGATGAGTGAACTTCTGAGTTAGCCCCTGGGATTCCAGAGCAGTTTACCACCATCAATGTCACAGAAAATGGGGACAATCAAAACCATCCCAAAGGTACCTTGTCCCACTTGTTTTGAGCAAAGAACAAAAGCAGGGATGGCACAGTGGCTCTGCTGGAATCACAGCAAAGCTCTGACTCTTGGTGACAGTACACCAAACAGAAAGGAAACGCAAGTCTCTTTCTTGTATTTCAGCTATATTAGCAATTTTTAAATATTCTATCTTCAAGCCAGCCTCACTTCAGCTGAGTGTCACTGGGCAGTTCAAGGCTCTCACTGACCTGGATCGAGTCCTGACTTCTGATGAAGTTGCAGAAGCATCACAATTCATTGCAGGATCAAAGATGAATGAGGGTCAATATTCTGTTTTATGGCAACTTATACCAGGTGCTATTCAAAATGAAGTCTTCACTAAAAGTTCTGCACCTGTTTTTATAAAGAAAATTTCATTTTTGGGGTTTTGTGACTATAGCAGCTTTGTCCTTGCCTCTGGCAGTAGGTTAGAAACTAATTATTAAACACAGATCCTACAAAGGTCTTGGTTGGTACCAAGATTTTTATTCTAGCGTGATCTTGGAAACAGTCATGTTCAAATTCTGCTGAAGCCAGAACACAAGAGGAACTATGTTTGACAAATAGAAACAATGGAGAGGAAAATCAGAGAATGTTTTGAGTTGGAAGGAACCCTAAACATCATCTTGTTCCAACCCCTGCCATGGGCAGGGACACCTTCCACTATCCCAGGTTGCTCCAAGCCCCATCCAACCTGGCCTGGAAAGCTTCCAGGGATGGAGCAGCCACAGCTGCTGTGAGCAGCGTGGGCCAGGGCCCTACCACCCTCACAGTCAAGAGTTTTTCCCTCATTTCTTATCTAAGCCTAGTATCTTTCAGTTTAAAGACATTTATCCTCAATATTATTATCACTTCATATTGTTTAAAACCTTCTAGAAGTTCCCAAGCTTACTACCATTTGTATAGAATGGAATGAAAGTTCTTCAACTGATTCATCAACAGCTCTGATTGAAAAATGCCTGCTTGAAAAACACCAGCATGAGTAGTTCCAAGTTTAGATTCTTTATAGTTAGGAATGAAATACAAACTAATTTCTCTTACCCATTCAAATTATAAGGATCTCATCTTTGTTTTTCTACACTTTTGGGAAGAACTTTCATTGGAGCCATCTTTCCCTTCTGTGTTCTGATTGACCATTTTTAAATCCTTAGACAGGATCAACCCTATAGCTCTGCTTGAATTTCCTTAGGTCCTGACTGTGATCTCTATTAGCCATCAAATTTTCATTGATGTTTTTAGCTTCCAGTTTCAGGAATCTGTGTTTCTAACAACTGACTAATTCCCACTGCTGACATTTTTCCTATTTTTCATTCACTTCTGCTGTAGTGGAATAAAAGGGCCATGGCCTGACCCTGTAGGGCTCATGAATATTTGCTTTAACCTGTAAATTTAGGAGGGTGAAGATTTTTTTTAATGTAAATGAGTGTATATTGATGAAGTGTTTCATGTTTCTGCATTTCTAAACATCTAAACAACCTTCACATTCTTTTAGATCATGTTTGTGTCACTCTGGTGACATTTTGCTTGTGCCTGCTTCCAGCACACAAAAATTTTCCTCTTTAGAACACCAAGACTGTACAATGGATGTGCTTCTGAGACACACTTGATTGTTCTTTTAAAGCCAAGATCAAGTGCTTAATCTACTTGCTTCATTTAAGGATTCCAGGAATTCTAAATGCGCTGGAAGTACTTCAAAGGACAGTGCCAGTGAAGCCTCAAAAATTTCTTAAGGAGCAAGGACAATGGTGGCAAAGATAATGACAGAATCAGAGTGACTCAGGAAATTGCAGCCAGCTCTTCTGAAATCTCCCCCAATCTGTAGAAACTGGGCCTGAGAATTATTTGTTAGAATATTCAGTAGCTATCCTTAGTTTATTTATTCTGCCAATTCTGAACCCAACTTTTTTCTAATGTCACAGAAGTATAATGTTGAAACGTTAATTGTCCTAGCAAATTCTATAAACATAAATTCTCTACCACATATACAGCAACACAGCCTTCCAATACTGACCCTTCAAATACACCCTGCCCTAAACTTTAGAGGCTTAGGCATATTTCATGTCTAAAGCCAAATGAGCTTTGCCATGTGCATATTGAACCCTCCACACTAATCCATTTCTTGTGATCAGGCAGGATTAAAATTTCAGATTTCTACTGAATACCAATACAAAAAGCAGATTGCAAGGAGAGAGCAAGTACTTCTAATTTCAAAGCAGCAAACACTGAGAATAACCCTCTGAGCACCACCTCTCACCTTGAAAGACCACCTAAAATTATAAACTCATTAAGTAGTCAGTGATGTTATAAATGAAATGTCAATTTAGTCGAATTAATAATTTGCGCAAGCCAAATTATTAATATAAAAATAAATAAAATTTATTGTAATAAAATTGACAATCAAAATCAGCCACTATATAAGAAAGCAGGGCCAAGCCTAGGTTCTTGACTCTGGGTGTCACATACACAGCTCTGACCACCAGCAGTTCAGAGAGGTAAGTGCACACCTTAGAGATGTTTGAGTCCAGTTTTTATACTGTTTTGCTTGCTCTTGGCTATGAAATCCATTGTCCTTTTCATTCTTGATGATACTCATGTCTGGTGCTCAATGGTACATTTAGGTGTTGATGTGTCCAAGGACTCTCCCTTTGTAATCAGATTGATGGTTTCCAGTAACTCATCTCAGTATATGATGAAATCCTTGTATGATGACAATGAGGTATCTCGAGTGATAAGTCCATTCATCAACAATGTCCAGGGAGCAGCAGATCCTATCTCTTGCTTCTTTCAGCTGGAGAAAGATCTTTGTTGGGTATGGTGAAATCGTGGGTCTGAGGTCATCTCTTGGGCTTGCCTGCACTTCTTATGTTAATTAGTACCTTCCTTGAGCAAGATGTCATGAGACTTGCCAAGGTGTACTCTGAACACAATTTAAACATATATACAATTTGCAGGATATAGTTTACATTTTAGATCTCACATAAACAACTTATTACATTTGTAGTGTTTTAATTTCTTATGAATTTTGACCTATCTATAACAGTGATGAGCAGCAAGACTGTGGGAAACTGGTTTCCTTTAGGAGACAGCCTTGTCTTTGGGTTACCCAGTGCTTAATTAGGTATAAATTCTCAGGGTTCCTCAGATCAATCACAACAGGCCTGTCCTGGATCCTCCAGTGCCAGGCATTTTAGCTGAGCCAATATTGCAGCTGTTCCTTCACTGGGATCATCAGTTTATAACTCTAATTCAGCTGCTCCCTTTCACAGCATTTGTAGGAAGTCAGGAAATGCTGGGCTGACAAATTGGTCCAACACTCATCAATAGGTTTAAAAATTAGCAGTAAGGCCAGCAGATGGATACACAGATAGCATAATCCCAATATTATTATTATAAACATTAACTTGTTTCCTCAGGAAAGTGACCTAGGAAAAAGCCACAAGACTCAGTGGAGGAAGATCCAAGGTCATCCTAACCTGTTCTGATCCATCAGCTGAAATCATGTTTATCTGCCCAGTATGAAAGGTTAAAAGCTGCTCTGTCAGTTCAATTTGCTATTAGAATATAGAATAGCTAGAGGAAAACACATTTCTGCTGCTGACTGTAACATTTCATTCTGTGTGCATTAGGGAATCCATGTTTAGAAAAATTGCCAGGAAAATTAACGCTGTAGCATATGTCATGTATGTTTTGTGACATCAGAGAGAAGGGATTCATAAAGGGTATGATAAATACTTTAGAAAATAAAACAATACAGCCAAAAAACGTTCTTTAGCCATCACCAAAGCCAGCCTATTGGTACTGATTATTAAAGTGATTGTCTTACAGACAACCAAGGTACAATACTGGATCATTTGGGCCCCAACAATACAATCTGAATTTTTTTTATTGGCGACTCTGATCTTTTCTCTGTTTAACAGTTATTGCTAACATACCATGGTAGTATAGGAAATGGGGAGTCCCAGTCATACAAACTGATTATGGACAGGATCCCCAGCTGCCTTACCTTTGCAGGAAGCTTCCTGCCAGGTGCCCAAAGTCAGATCCTGTCTAAGAAACTCATTTCACAACCAAGAGAGCAAAATACACGTGATATCAACATTTACATGTTTCTGCTTGTATTTGTCCTTTTTTTGCTTAACTCAGAGCTGTGGATGTGGTGTTTGCAGACCAGTTTAGAAATGTCTGCAGTGTGAATTTACAGAACCACAATCTCATGTTTTTCTGTGGTTTAATCTTCCTCCCTAATAGTAAGGGGGGATTCATAACACAGTCATGTATTTTTTTTTAACAGTACTAATGATAAACTAATTTCCTTTGATTGAAAATAGTCTTTAATCTCCTTTAATACCCTGTTGTTTGTGGGCCTTATAACAACAGCAATCACTCATCACCGAGCTGATTGCAACCACTCTTTCCATTTTACAGTAATCTGATCCAAAATCAGTGAATTGCACCAAACTTTCTTAAACTGGCCAATCTCTCCTTAAAGATCAAATTCCCAAATCAGGAAAGTGTAACTGGCAGTTTTGCTAATGTGTTAGCAGAGGAACACTCTGTTTGATTAACTGTGTTTCCTTTTTACATGGATTATGGCTGAGCTACAGTCAGATTGAATCAATACTGCCTGGACAAAAGCTCCCAAATCAGGCAGCAAAGAGGGGGCAGCTCTCCTCAGAGGTGGCCTTGTGACTATGGACAGCAAGGACACACCAAAAGAAGCAAGTGCCACCAGCTTTTAAAAGATACTTTTATCTCTCCTGTACTCCAGGGAGGAAGAAGGAGCTACCTTCAGCATCAGCAGCTTTGGATCTCCCTTTTTTTACTTCTTCTGAGCTTGAAGAAACCCATTGATGGTTTGCAGGAACTCAGCACTTCTGTACAACGAATCAGTGCAATTACACAGAAGCTTCTTATTGTTTAAAATATGCATCACCTCTTTGGGCATCATGCAGGAACTCACACATCTTCTAATTTGTTCAATAATAGCTGCTTATCACCTCTTCTGTGTATAATGCTTACTTATCCTATACTTACAGATTTTACTAATTATACATACCTTTGCATAACTTATATAATTCACTTACTTATACTTGCTTAACACAGTACTTCTACCTAACACAGTACTTATACATTTTACTAACTTATCCATAATACAGCAATACACATTTCACTTACTTATACTTGCCTAACACCATGTTTATGCATTTCACTAACTTAGCTATAATACAGCACATATACATTTTACAACTGCAGTGCATGACATTACACATTACTTGACTGGTCTCTTTACTTTGTCCAAGAGCTCCACACACACTTTTCAGATAATAAGATTCATTCCTAATCCAGTGCAGCACAGTCCTCTTTATCTATTCCTTGCTGTCTTGGTATTTTAGCCTTTCACCTTCTCCTTTCCCAATTCCAATTTACCACAGTTTATCCTTCAGTACCTTTCAGTCCTTGAAGCTCCAGATCCAGGCAAGCAGAGTCAAGATGATGGCAGCAACAAAACCCAGCCAGTGAGCAGCAGCCAAGTTAGTCCAGGAAATCCAAACAACCAAACAGCAAAGGACATAGAACAGATACAAGGCCCTCTCTTCTTCCACTGACCCTTCTGGCTGGGCTTAAGAACCCTCCAGGAGCTGACCTGCTACACCTGAAGGTGGAGGGCCAGGTGAAGCTGGTGAGGGTAATTCCAGCCTGGTCTCTCTCTGAGGGCTCCAGTAGGAATAACTAAAGATGGTTTGGCTGGGGCACACTATCATGGTTCAAAACATCTTGTAACAGTGGTTTTGTTTTGCACACATATGGCATGCAGGACATCACATTCTTGTCTTTCCCTCCACCCCCCAGGACAGAGGGAATAAATGACTTAACATCATATAGGAGGTTTGAGCTCTATTTCTCTTCTCAACTTCTGCTTCTGGTGAGTAGCTGTCAACTAACACTGGCTTAAGTGGAGCTGCACAGTCGAGGGATATTTAGGCTGTTTGTAAATGGTTTAAGATATTCCAAGACATGAAGATGTAAGCTCACCACAAATTAAGCAGTGGACAAGCTAATCCACGACCAGCAAGTTCCTTGTGAATAACTTGTTAGGCCATTTTTTCATCCAACCAACTATACCAGGCTGTATTTTTGGACCCTTCTTTGCATAGGGTGCCAGGCAGACATTGAATTTTTTTCACCTTTCTACAGAGGATTTCATCCTGAGCAAGGGAACCACCTACCCCTTTACTGGTTTGATCTGGGAGATTGTGTCCATGTATCTCCAACCAGACTGACCGTGCATATTTTGTTGCCTTCTTAAATTGGTACCACATCATACAACAAAATTTTAGAAATATACATTCAGTGGTGAGAAATATATTGAGATAGTATTTCAGTCCCTTAAGCCTGACCTGTGAAAATTCAGTTGTCTTACACAGTATAATGTTCTGATGGCAGTCACAACCCCTTGTTAGAATCAATGAGTTCAGTCAGTTCAGATTACTGCACCTTTTATGAGCATAAAGAAGGGGGTTTTTACATTCATCCAAAGTTCTTCTGCAGCACTGTGTGTAGTCTGAGCAATCCTTCATCCTGCCATTAACCCTCCTTCCCTTTGCTCATTCCATAAGTGACATTCTTTTCGTCATCCTCTGAAGGAGACGGCCGTACTCCCTTCATCTTCTTTTTGCCATCAATGTTAAATCTGCCTGTGTCCTAAAAAGCATTTTCAAATCACCTTTCAGTTTGCATTTCTCATCTGTGCACTTTTTCAGGGCTGGAACTTCCGGGACCTGTCAGGCTTCATTTACTCATTTCTGCACATAAAAGGCAACATCCACAGTCAAACTCAGCTTCATCAACTCAGACAGGTTTTACAAAGTCACCATGCAGAATCTCCTCTGTACACTGAATTCCCTCTATACATTGGTCAAGTTTTATTGAAGTAAGAGAGGCAGAGCATCAGAGAACCCTGCAGAACCCAGTGGTTGTGTGCATCCTTCTCAAGCCTTTGCCCAGCTCTTCTTGCCTTGGTTCTTTTTATATGCTCAGCATCTGGAGGGTGGGAAAATCATGAATTTGTTTTAAGATTTTCTGGGGAAAAGGGACCTTGGCAGACACACACATAGATATGGGCTGTCTGGGCATTCATCACAAAATCACAAATTTCTGTACTCATTTTGTGAGTCTATTTCCTCATGGGAAATGAACATTTCTTACACAGACTGGTGTTGAAATAATTGTTCAGTAACTGTAGGAATGGTCCTCTTGTTGGTGGAAAATATTTATTTCACTCTAATACCTTTCAGCTTCCTCTCCTTTACTTTCTTAAATAATGAGAAAATGTACCTTTCTTAAATGTCACTGAAACCTGGATGATGTTCCCAAATTTTGTGAAAGTCAACATAAATATTCCATGATATTTCTCAGCCAGCCTCTGCAAATGTGATTTACTCAGAATCACTGATTAAAACAGCTTTTAGCTCAGTAGCTGCTACTTAACAACATTTAAGTCAATACTGACATGGAAATTATTTCATTATTACTGTATGACATGTATAACATTGACATTTTTTTCTCCACAAAAGCAGCACAAAAGTATTTAGTAAACACCTACACTTCATTGCAGATTTATTGATGCTTCTACTATCTTCAATTAGTGATAGTACAGAAATATTATCAAGATTACCTCTGTTATAGATGTACACTCAAACTTTTTCTCCCTCTCCCCTTTTCAGCTCTTTCCATTTTTTTTTTTTTTTTTTATTTCTTACTGTCCATTTCTTAATTTTTCTATTTTTTCTATCTGCTTTCAATTTCCCAATAAGTGGACACTCTCCTCTTAATGACTGTTGTCTTCTTTCTCAATCATGAGACACTCTAGGGACAAAAAAATGTGTTACACACTCCCCAGATCCTCTTGACACTTCCTCCAGAAATTGAATTAGCCCTTAATTTTTGCAGCCTTGTTGAGATAAGCCTGTGTAGTAAAGTGTGCACAGTAGCTATTTGCACATCTTAACACAAATTAATATTTCCTACTACTGTACTGTTTGGGTATAGTTTTGTGTGTGATGTATGAATATAATCATCTCATGTCCTCAGCCTGCTCAGCAATCACCAGTATTTAGTGGGTTTGTGGAAATTTGGTTTACCCAAGCTTGTTGTTTCATTAGCTGGGTCATAAGGAAGAAGGTAAAATGAAAACTCTTGTTTTCCCTTCTCTTTCTTATTATTCTGTTAGCTCATGCTGCCTAATTACAGGTCAGACATAGCAGAAAGGAAGCTTTCACCAGCAGATGAGTGGAATGGAACAGTGCACGTTGATTTATTTTGCCCTACTGTCATTTAACTGTTGTGAGAATACACACAGAATTCACCAGAATCCCTTCCAAACCAGACTATTCTATGATTCTATAAGTATTTTACTACATTAAACAGCAGTTTACAGCTGTTTTCTTTGCATGTCCACAGACTTCTGTGAACAGAGGAGTGGATTTATTTATTTATCTTCCACAGACTGGGAGTGCATTTATGTAATATTTACACCTCCAAGTAACAGGTTTGTTTAGTTTTTCAACACATCTCTTTTTATAACATACAGACATAATTCTTAAGAAATCTGTGCCAGTGATTAATCAAATTGCAGTCATCTATATGTACTCTTCATAATTACATATATAAGCAACACCATTCATAACGATTGACCTAAGCCTTGTTTCTCAAGATGCCCAGATTTTATTTAGGAAGACATTTTATTTTAAGTAGAGATGGCAGATAGATGAAATCAAATGCATTGTCCTCCACTGTCACTGAAGTGTCCAAAACAACACACAAGCAATTCAGAAAGCTTATGAGAGGCTTTTGCTTTGGTAGAACTACTGATCATTGCTTGTGTTTTAACAGCCAGCAAATGCAGAAGAAAGGATGGGAGCTGCCTACCAGCCCCTTGAACAAGTAAAATAAATGTCATTCAGATACCAAGGACAATAGTCATGAAATCTATAATGAGTGCCTAATGCAGTTATCATAGCATTAGAACATATATTTTTTCCCCTTCTAGATAGACTTTCTATGCAAACCTCAGGGTTTGTAAAGTCAGAATAAATAAAAGATACATGTTCATTTTTGAGGTTTCATTTTTGCTCTCTTTTTGTTGTCTCCCTTGTCATTAGAATTGTTATAATGATATTACTATAATATTTTTTTTAATTTCAATTAATAAAGTGTTCTTATCTCAATGCACAGGTTTTACCTTTTTCCCTATTTCTCAGGGGAATGGAGTAAAGAGGTGAGCAGCAGAAGATGATATTTAGTTTCTGGTTGGGGTTAAACCATGAGTGTCATGCAACTATATCCACATGGAACAAGAACAGAAGGAGCAGAAGTACCCACACTTACACAGAGTATCTGTATCTGATACTGTTTTCATAGAAGTTTCAGAGGAAACTTACTCTCTTGCCTCATAATGTTACTACAAAATACAGTTTAACGTCAATTCTGCGTGAATGTTTGAAATTGTAATTTCAAGGTACAATACTCACCCTTAAATATTCCCTGTGCATCTTTTCTCATTAACTGGGACTCCAGTTTATCTTCCTGATGATAATCACCCACATAATTATTTTCAACTTTAATTTGATAACACAAGAACATATTGCCTTGTCTTAACAGATGTTATCTTGTCCCATTTTTTTTTCACTGGGAATACTTCAACACAGATAATAGCCATCATTTATTGCTTTGCCACAAGCCTGTTGGTTTGTGTCGGCTCTCACTGGTCCTCCTCATCAAAGTACTTCTCTCCACTGTTGTGGTTCAGTCCTGCCTTTCCCCTTCCTTCTTGCTGAGAGTGAGCTTGTGTCCTACCTCATGCCTGGAGATGCAGTTGTGTCCCATAAGCTGACCACTGCTACTGGTCATCAACACCCCTTTTTGCCATATTTCAACCTTTGCTGCTCCTTTTGGTCAGAAGGGGTTGCCTGGAATTTGTTCTCCTCCAGACCTTGCCCTGAAATTCTCACTGACTGTGAACCTCAAGGGAAAGCTTCCCAACCATTGGGCATCTGCTGTGATCACTGTCTCAGTGACCAATGTCCTTGCCAATTATCTCCTCGTGCTCACCCATCTGTCAGTCTGTCTGTACTCATTGGGTATGTCCCATCTCATTTTACAGTATAAATTCACTGGAACAGAGATTTTTAGTAGGATTCACTGCTAGGTTTCCTAAACACAAGGATAACAGCAACAGCAAGGAGTCAGAGAGGAGGCCAGCCCAGCATGTGTCTCCTGTGAACAGGAGGGTCATTTTCTCTGTAGCCCCGTTCATCACTGAGACCCCACTCACTGAAACAGCTCATAGTCCCACAGCAGAACTGTATTTTTGTCTTACAGCATGAAACTTCTCTGGAGATTTGTTTGATGAACAGAATTCCTTCCTTCCAGCTCAAAAGCCTGCAGTAGTCATTTTAACTGGTTTACCCAGAAGGATCCACAGAATAACGAGGAGGTCTGGAGTCTGTTGGGCCTTTGTGTTCTGAAAGCCAATTCTCTCCTTTTGTCTCAGTTTTGTGTTTATGAAGCACAGAAACAGTTCTTTCACTCATCTGAAACACGAGTATTAAGGATGATGAGAAGCATCATTACAATCAGTTTTATTTTCACATCCTCATCAACCTGTTCAGCTTTTCCTCACACGTCCTTACTTTATTGATGAAGCTGATATATCTGTATCTATAGATATAAATACAAGCTGAAAGAGGGCAGATTTAGATTGGGTATGAGGAAGGAATTCTTGACTGTGAGAGTGGTGAGGGTGCCCAGAGAAGCTGTGGCTGCCCCATCCCTGGCAGTGTTCCAGGCCAGGCTGGAAGGGGCTTGGAGCACCCTGGGATAGTGGAAGGTGTCCCTGCCCACAGCAGGGCGTTGGAACTGGATGGTCTTTGAGGTCCCTTTCAACCATTCTTGGCTTCCATGGTTGTATGGAACCTCTATAAGAGGCTCTACCAGTGGACACCTACAGCACAAGGATATTCTACTCCAATTATTGCAAATTTTTTACTGCCAGGGTGCTGTCACCACACTCAACCACATTAAACCATTGCTGAGCTGCAAATGCTGCTTGATGCACTACATCTCATTCCTTTGCTTCCCACACCTATGTCTTTATTGCATCCTTGTATAAATTTCTTGGCATAAATATTTTACTGTATAAATAAAGCCCTTGAGCAGGATATTACCTTCTAGGTCCTACCAGAACAAATGCTGTGATTTGATACAATTTCACTGCTTTGCCAAACCTCAGTCTTCACATTGATAGCAGGTCACTGCTGAAACCAGGTGGGTTAAAATCCATGTACATGCAGGTTCTGTCTCAGAACTTCATCTGTCAAAAATGTGGTTTAGCACCAGCCTCTGGCTGGCTGCATTAATATCTCTGTTTGCAGATTCAGGGCCTTCAGAAGTTAGTGAAACACATTTTCCCACTTGAAGCCACAATGTTTGTATACAGAGTTCAAAGCACTTTTGGAATGAGTCATTCCATGTGTAAATGTTCTATTTCAAAACTGACCTGTGCTTTTATTCACTGGACATCACTTAAATAAAAACATGGCAGAATGAATGAGGAAAGCAATAGAAGCATGTTCAGACTATATCTTCAGAGAAATATCTGGTTTATATTCAGGTTCAGTGAAGATGTTATACCTCATTAGCTACAACAGAACTGAGCCATTTTCTCATTAGATCATCCAAGTGGAACAACACAAAAGATTTTTCGAGTTTGTCAGTTGCATTTTAGTTGTGCTTTTTAAAGTGCTTGTTCGAAAGCAAGAATTGAAACCGTATGGTGCTGCTTAAGCTTAGAAAGTGCTTTTGATCTTAAGCTTCAAAAGAGATTTTCCCAGCAGAAAGTAGGCTGGCACTTTATTTAGTACTAGTGTAGGTAGGCACCAGAACACTGTGCATAATAATACTTTCTTGTTTCATGCTATTGATTAAATCTCTTTTAATGTTTTCACCCCTGAATTTGAGATAATTTACAGTTCTTTACTCACAAGAAGTTGATCTTTATTGTTTATATTACTGCAAAACCAAAAAGACATTTCTATCATAAAGACTATAATACAGAATCTTTATTGTTTGGGGGAGTTTTTTTCTTTTCTTATGAAGCATTTTCCAGTTGCAAATTCACCAAGGGACTCTGTATTTCTTGGAATACCAACAAAATTTACAAGACCTAATCCTCTTAGAACAAATGGGAACCTGAATGAAAATATTTACCATTTATTTGGCTCTGATCTTACATTTGGTCATGAACATCAAGAGCATCTTCTCAATAACTCAAATGAAAGCAAACATAAATAAACAGGATTATGTGGAGGTGGGTCCTTGTCCCTGTCCCCAGGTCACGTGTGTCCCATATCTGTTCCTGATTGGGTGGTTTTGGGTGCCTGGAGCTGGGGGTAGGGAGAAGGTCAGGGGGAGTCTGCTCGGGAACTCCGACCATGCGGCTGGAGAAATAAAATCATCCTTGAATATCTACAAAATACTGCTTCATCTGTCCTTCCAACCCCATCGTCGTCATATATATTGTTGCAAGATTCCCCTCACTGCAACAGGATTACAGATTCCTGGATACTTAACACAGTTACACTCCTTCATGTTATTCTTCTTCATTACTCATTCCCATCCCTGGAAGTTTTCCAGGCCAGGCTGGACAGGGCTTGGAGCAATCTGGGATAGTGGAAGGTGTCCCTACCATGGCAGAGGGTTGGAATGAGATAATCTTTAAGGTCCCTTCCAACCCAAACCATTTTAGGATTCTATGATATTCTGAATACTTAACACAGTTATACTCCCTCCTGCTGTGTATTGCATGGTCGTATAGAGCATTTTTAACAAGTACAGTTTAATCTTTCCTGGGTATTTTGCAAATCTGTAACTTTTACACAACCTTGCCTGAGCTGGAGAACATGTTTTCTGGAGAAAAATATATCTTTCTCAGTTCTTCACCCTTGGATGACCTTCAGATTCAGCCTGAACCACTGATAGAAGAATTAACCTTTCAGTGCTTTAAAAAGCGTTGTGATTTTTTGATTATTTTTTCCTTTTAATTCATTAACCTATTTCAGACTGTAAATCAAGTGTTAACTATGCTAGGAACTGAAAAGAAATTATATAACATTGACCCAATGAGGAAAATTAAGAAGTAAAGAAGAATGAGTGCAGTACTTGGTGACTGGCAGCTGGGCAGGCCATGCAGGGATAATATCCATGTGCATTTTGTGTTACAGATAGGTCTAAGAACCTGGGAATTACAACAAATAATCTTTGAAGCATCCATGTGGAAAGAGCTCTTGGGCAAGCCAAAGGAGCAGCAAGTAATCTTCTAAACCATTTGGTGCATCTCAGTGCTGCAGCTCGAACCAGCTGCACCAGGGCCACACAGAAAACCTGGGCAAGGCTCTTACAGACCCCACACAACCTGGTTTCTCTCCATTTTGGGGGGTTTTGGGGGTAGGGTGCAGCCAAAACACTTCTCTTCAAACATTGTTTTCCTTCCTCTCTTTTCTTTATCTCATTTTCCAGATCCACCAAAAATGTATTTACTTTCTTTCTTCTGATAAAACTTATGCTACAACTAAGAAAGGATTTAGACAATGATTTAAAATTTTGCAGTTACAACAATGACTGTACTATAAAATAGAACCAGCTGTTTAACTGAAGTTAGCTGGTATCTCCCAAACCCATGCTAAATCCTTTTCTATCCCTAACTCAAGATTTTGCTTTTTTTGTTTGTTTGTTTTCTGTTGCATGAAATCTAGTTTTGCTTAGCAGTTAAAAATATTCTGTATGGAAGCAGAAATGCAAGGGTAGAGCTATTACTGTGGTTAAATACTTATAGTTAATATTTTAATATTATAAATGTTATAATGAAGAATAGAATGAATAATAATTGTGATACAAACAGCAGAATCTTTCTATTACTGACTGCCAGAGGCTGGAACCAGCATGTGATTGAATGTTACACCAACACTTCTCATCATAGCAAACATTTCTCCACAACAGGGACATGAACAAACCTGGAACTCAGACTTTTACACTTCCACCTTGATTATTAATATTTATTACCTAAAGAGACTTCCTCAAAAGCAGATGTGTAACCCAGTGAGATGATTCCTTCTGCATCCATCTGCAATCAGTCTGAAAAGTTGCTTTTCATGTAATGTTTGTCCCAAACAAACATTTTTCTTAGGTATATTTCATATATTACTGTATTTATACATCACAGCGTAAGCTGTGATTTTTCTTTGCTAGAAAAACATTTTCATTAGCAAACATAGCATAGAATTTTTAAAAGTGCTAATTAAAAGCTTGTTACTAAAGATGTTTCTCCATAACCATCTTCAGCTGGTTTTACATAAGCACAGTGGTGAGGGAGCAGTTTCCACAGGAACATGACTGATACCACCAAACCTCTGGAGGGCAAACACTTTAAATAAACCCCATTTAAACAAAGCAGGGCCATGCTGACTCAGATGTGGCAGACGACAAAGCAGTGGCCAGAGGAAGTGACATTACTCAGCATGACTGATTTATACAGAGCTAAATTCCCCCTGGCCTTGACCTCAGCTGGCCCCTTCACAGGGCTGCATTCCACCTTCCCTGCACAGGATCCTCTTACAATACTCCTCTCAAGTATTTAAAACATGGGTTTTTCTGGCCTAAAGCAGCATGTATGAACTTTTCCCTGTGTTGTAAATTGATCCTCACACACTTAACCCACCACGTGGAGCCCATGTATTTTTCAGTCATGCAGAAGCATCCCCTACCAGCAGTTTTGTTTGCATTTCCTCACATGCCACATGTGCTCTTTGATCTCTTCCTGTATCTCTCAGCCTGTTGTAACTTTACAACTCCATGCTTAGTGTCTAGGTGCTTCCAATTTAATTTTCCTTTTTATTAAATACAACATGGTAAAATTAGAAGAACACAACAAAGGCACCTAGACAGGGAAAAAAAAAAAACCACAACAAAAAGTTTGCTTTTGAATAAGCAACATAAATTACATCCCACACCAGATGGAGTGATGTTTTCGGAGAATTGAGACCATTTTTTTTAATCTTTCCCCTCATGACATCTTTTTAGTCAGGGATAAAGCTATTGGTCTTGACAGCCCCAATTTTACCTTACTGTGGTTAGATCTGTTTGAAGTGTTATCTCCCCTAAATTCATTAACTGACATAGTATTTGTAGCATCTTTTAGTATTTTACAGTTGTTACTGATATTTCCTTATTAATTCCTATTTAAAGTTTATTAAAAGTGATAAATCCTTCACACAACCCTTGAATAAAATGAAACAAGAATGCTGTTAGTCAACACTGTTCATTGTTTCCTGGATCTGTCTTTAATCAGCACTTATTTTTTGAACTTCAAGGAAGATTCACTGATGCATCAAAGCTGGAAGACTAAAGTAACCCATTAAGATAAAATTATAGATGCATCCCATCCCCAAAAACCATATGAACCCGTGCATTTCTCCCTTAGTCTTTGGTGTAATTTACTGAATTTTTATCCTCAGTTTGTGTGTTGCCTAATTAATCATAACACTTGTGCATGATTTTTAATTAGCAACTTAAATTTACAGCAAGATAATTAATGCAAGCGAATTCTATGTATAACATATAGATTTCCCTTGAAAGTTTAAAATGTGTGTTCTCCTTTGCTATGATCAAAAGAAACAACCCACACAGGAAAGCAAAGCTCTTAAAAGACAGAGTTTCACCTCACTGTACTTCAAAAAGTAACAAATGCTTGAATTTTCCCATTCTGTTGGAGAGATGGTAATGAGCTCTTTAATATACAAAAGCATGCACTGCTTAATGTACAACAGAAGGAGTCTGGATCCTTGCTTAATAAGCAAAACAACTTTGTTTTACAACTGGAGTCTCTTCTACCATCCCCAACTTAAAAGGGAGCATCGCATTTGTCTGCATTTCTGAATATTAAGAACTTCCAGGCTTCATTTTGTCCAGTTTTAAATACTTAGTTTGTAAATTATATTTCAGTAGAGTGGAAATTCTAGCAAAAAAAAAAAAAAAAAAAAAAGGATCTTTAAAAGGATAATTTGGACTCAAATGGAAGCACCTGTGTTTTAGGACTGTTGGGATTTTATCCTTTGGTGGCATCAGGCAGCAGGTTTGGAGTTCACTCCGTCCACCAGCAGTTTCTGGAAGAGAGGGATAAGGAGATAATGTGTTAATATCTCAGGTGTTCCTTCAGGTGCCCTTCTGGGACATGTGTGCCCCAGTACAGTGCTGGTTTCATGGTATCACAAGTGGAACAGGGCTAAAAACTTTCTTATTAACCAGAGAAATCTACAAGTGAAGTTGGAGCTAAAAAAAGCAACAGGATGCTCAGGAACCACCAATGACACATTCCTCAGCTTTTCATTCCTGGATCACCCCTTTTAGGGAAACAAATTCAGTATTTCATCTTCTTTGAAAATAGTCTCTTCTTTCTAAAACAAAAAACTTCTAATGATGCTTGTAGAGGGATGTCCTGAAGGAGATGGTAAAACCTTGGCTTGTCTGTATTAGCAGTAAAATCCAAGTTAATTAACAAAGTCCTGCTTCCATCCATTAAGGGAACATAACAAAGTTATTGTCATGGGGGTACATGATAGGACTGAATGTCATGTTACTAATGTATTAAATATGTATTATTGTAATGTATATTTATTATTTAATGTGTTATTACTCCTCTAAATTAATAGATTTTTTTAAAACAATATTTCTGTGGTCTAATGTGGAATTGTTTCTAGCCTCCCCAACTAAATCAAACCTAAAGGTCAAAAGAACTGCAAAAATGGGAGAAATTCTGGGGGAGAAAAATTATTCTGAGCATTGCTCCCCAGACTTAGGTGGTGATACCAAAGGGAGAATTTGGGCTTTTGTACTTTCATTTCAGTACAGTGATCGTGAATGTATAATGAATATGAAATATCAATTATGTAAAGAAGTTATTTAATTCAGTGAAGCAACCATTTACACATATGCAGAATGCCTGTGGGACTCAAGAGATGCTTTTAGTTTGTTCTATTTTCACTCACCCTGGTAGAAAAATCAATAAAATCTCAGAATTTTGTTTACAGTAAGTCTGATTTAATATAATTTCTTCAGATTTGCACCAGAAAAAATGGAGGGTAGAATCTGATCTCTCCAAATTTACTACCTAGTGGTTGGCCTATTTTCCAAGAGCTTCATGATCTGACTTAATTACTCTTCTTTTTTTACTGAACTGGTTATGATACAATGAATTTTCATGCAAAGGTGAGGAAGGAAATAAAACATCAGTACACATTAGCTCAATGTTTTATGCTGGTACCTTCACTGTGCAAGATTTTGTTTTGCTGTTCAGAAATAGTTTAATCAGAAAAAAAATGCCACTTTGTTAAAATAAACAGGCTTACTGTATCTGCAGAGCTTTTCTCAGAAATCTGTGTGTGTGAACTGATGCCAGGGCTAACAATGAAACTACATCTGAATGTAATTATGGACTTTATTACCCCAAATCTAAATACATTTCACTTTTCATATTATATTTTTAAAAATATAGTGTTTAGGGTACAGCATATAGAATTATATAGGGGTTTTAAACAGATACTGGTATAAAAAATGATAAACATGTACCTGCTGATTTCTAATAGACTTGTAAGTATTTTAAAAGCAAATGTTGATAATTTACCATGTCACTATGAAATTAAAGTTCTTAGATGACTTTAGAGAACTATAATATAGGAGCTTATTTCTAGACTTGATAAATTTTTCACAGCATTCACTTCACACATCAAGTCAAATTAAATTATTGAATAGAATTTTTAAGCATTTTTAACCAAATAATTTGTGTTCCTATGCTTAATTCAGAATCCAACATCACATTTCTACTAAGTACATTATTTATTATTCACAATTAATATAATGTATTCCATTTATTAGTATAATTTTTTGTTTCTCCGAGTTGATAAGAAAGAGGGGTTGGTATTAACTATAATTTTAAGTAGCTGTCAGGGAGTAAGTGTGAAGATTGCCACCAGGGCAGACATCCCCCTCCAAGCTGGCGAGTTCTTTGTCTGTGTGTGGTTTTGCAGGGCAGCCACGAGGTGTCTTTGTTGTACCGCTGAATTTCCACATCGGGGCTACCAACACCCGCTCGGAGTGCGCTGGGGAACAAGCGCTGGCACACTTGGCAGATTTGCACTGAGATAAATCAAAGATTTAGGTCCCATTCTTGACATTTTGGGTTGGTTTGGGTACAGAAAACTTGAATCACACGGGTCACTGCCTGGCTGTCACCTGGCAGCAGTTTTCAGGTGTCCTCTGAGCCAGAAGGATGGAAACACAGTCTGTGCCTCTAAAGGGAACCTGAAGGAGAGATAAACACGAATGTAGCTAAAGTAAGCGGAGGAACAACACAAAACAACAGAAGACAGTCCCTTATGAGTGAACAGGTCCAAAAATACTGTGTGGAGGAAAAAGAGGAGTAGAACTGCTCGTGCAGCATTTGGTACCTGTGACTTTTATGTTACTGATCTCTGTGCAAGGGCTCTTCCAGCCCCACGCAGGTAACAACTGGATTTTAAGGCAAGACTTAACAATTGGCCTTAAGTGGGATAAGGGGAGAGGAAAGGGCTGAGTGAGTTCAGTTCTGTGCAGAGATTTCTCAGAGCAGCGTTTTGCTGTTGTGCTCTCTGTGTAATTCTGAACCCTGCAGAAAGACCCTTGTATCATCCGGAGTAGAATTACCCTGCACCTTAAGGCAGCCGAAGTTTCCCGAGGCCAAGGAGTTTCAATGGCCTGCTGCCATCCTGAGAGGGAGAGCACTGCCTGCTACAGGGGAAGAGCTTCCATCTCCTCAGGCTGCAAAAGCACAATGTGGTAAAATCAGAAATACCTCCTGTACCTTGTACCTCCTGTAGCTTGGCTTCTTTTTGATTCTCTGAATTTATCTATGCTTTAATTCTCTCGAACTTATCTATCATGCATAATACCCTTTCAATTTTCCATCTTTGCCTATAGCCAGAGCTCCTTTAAGTGCAGAATTTTATAATGGAAGCCTCTTTCACTTTTGGAGGCTAACTGCACTCCATTACAATCACACTTTCTGTCTCTCCTGGTTTAGCAAAAAATTTCCATTTTGAAAAACAGTGTCATTAAAGATAGTTAAATGCTGAAGCACCATAAATACACAGGGCATTACAAAGCTTTTAGAAGAGATGTCTTTATGTCTAGAAGACACAGTTACAACACTGGATCTGCATGTGTGTTCCAGGAAATACAGAAAATATGAGAACTTCCTTAGGACTTGGCTGTTGTGTCCCCAATTAAGCTGAAAGATTGAAAGAAGAGACATGGTGGACTTGACAGAGCTGGGTTAATGGCTGAACTTGATGGTCTTAAAGGTCTTTGCAACCTAAATGGTTCTATAATCCTGTGTTTTAATAACATTCTGTTTGCTTTTGATTCACACCCTGCACACAAAGAGTAGCAGTGCAGCAAAGGGGCAGCAACAGGACACCAACAGAAGCCTTGAGGCTGTGGTCCTATTTCTGTGCTTCTGCCTTGTCAAACACTGGTTTTCTGGTATAAAAGTCAACATTATTATAAGATTCTTTAATTGATGTTGGAGCACACAGGTTGATGGACATGTTCTTGCCACCACTGATCTGTTTGTGTTCAGGACAGGCAGCTCCACCACAGCCTTTGCAGTGTGGCAGAATTAGTGGGGTACCACCACTTCCAAATTTTACAGTGCAGACCCAGACATAAGTGGCCAAACAGCCCACAGACAGTTCAGCAGGAAAACCACCACGAGCTGACTGACAAGACAAGGGATAAACCTTCAAGTAAAATCCCAGACAAGGATTTAAAGGCTTGCAACAGAGGCACAATCAGTTCTTTGGCTGGATGCACCCAGGATTGTCTGCATTTGCTCACCAATCTCTTCTGTGGAAAGAATCTCAGAAGGAAGTAGGACTGAGTTTGGCCCTGTGAAGTGTAATGGGGCTACAGCAGAGTTTTGATCCCATCTATGCTTTGAAACCAATGTTTTGCCTGATAAAAGTATGCAGGAAAGGCCCTTGGTGTCTGTGACTCCTGACTCTAAAGAGCAGTGAAGCCTCTCTTTAGTACAGACACATTGGCATCCTGGCTTGCTGCACAGATCCTCTGTAAGACACAAAATGAGAGCTTAGAGCCTGCAGAGCACAGACAGATCTGCTACAGGGGCCTCAATTCTCTGTCCCCTGGGCAGAACTGGGAATGCTGCAGTCTGTGTCTATTCCCACCTAATTTAATCTTTTATAGAGCTGATTGTCAAAAAAAAAGCAAACAAAACTTTGACTCTCCCTGTCTGTGCATGCATTTAAAGAGTCCTGGTACTGCACCATTTCAATAGCTTTTGCCTGCAAAGTGTCACGCTTTTCATCTACCATTTAATTCTCCTAAATGGATGTTACTCTTCTCCCCATTATGAATCTCTATTGCTTCCATGAAACATTATTTGCATAAAAGGAACTGAATAATTGATAGAGGATGTGAGCAAGAGCCAGCAGGCAGCTTGGGAGGGGTTTGCTGGTAGTCCCAGTGAGTCCAACACATAGCTCCTGGCTCGTTTAATGGGATGGAAGCTGACAGGGTTTCCTTGTAGCTCTGCAGCAGAACTCAGCACTGCTGCATGACCTCCTTGTACTCAGCTACTTTGCTTGTTGATCTCACTGCTCTCTTCTTCCATTAAGGGGAGAATTCTTAAAGCACAGGATGCAGTCTGCAGTTTGTGCTCGTGTACATCTTCAAACACCACCGCAGCCGAGGCCTGGCAGGTGGATTCCATTGCCTTCATAAAATAAAAAGGAAAAAAAAGAAAGTCTTAAATTAATTGTATTATTAAAGGCAAAGTCTGGGAACAGCTGTAATTTATGACTTTGTTTGATCCTAAATCCAAACCTGAGTTTGATTTTGGGGCTCGAAAGGTGTGGGTTTTTTCCATATTAAGGTTTATTCAAAAAAAAACCCAAAACTCCATTTAAACTGTAAAATTCACCCTATGCAGATTTTTTGCTTCTATTCTGCAACGTAAGTCTTATACTGAAAGTCTTCTGCATTTTAGATGTCTCCACTTTGCGAGATGACTGTCAGAATGAATATTTATATTTCTGAAAAAGAGAAAAAGCCATAGAAGCAATTTATCTTCTAAATAAAATATGTTTGGCAGCTGTCTGAAAAAAAATCTAAAAATAAACCAAAATCAAATTATTTTTCTTTTAGAGTTTTCCACACTTCCATAAAGTACATATTTTTTAATGATAAGCAGCAGTATTAGGAGAGCCAGAAAACAGCTGGAATGATTATTATTTTGTTTGGTGAGGAGCTGCTTCAGCTGCTCTGACAAACAAGCTGCCATTTTCAATGTAATCACTTTTGATTCTAAAGCACTTGCTTTGCTTTTAACTTTGTGCAAATCCCTCCTGATATTTCTCTTTTTAAAGCAGATGTATTTCCATATGTCCATAAAAGTTTCCTTGACAATTCAGCATGCCGCTCAGAATGACTTCCCTGATTCCTGGTGGGGGATTTGGGAAATGAGGCTGCTTTGTTCATTAAGGATACGTGTACATAATGTAAAACATACTTAATATCCTCAACCTCTGCACAGATGTTTTTGTTCTGAAAGGCACTCAAAGTTTCACTGATTTAATTAAACTTTTTCCCCCATTTATAAAGCAATTTATTAATAACTCCTCCTATGCTTGATAAATATGTTATTCCATGGTTCAAATGTTGCTCTCGAAGAGTTTTCAGTACTCTCTGAAGAGAAACAATTAAGAGTAAAAGATGTTTTTTAAAACAGAAAATCATTAAAACAACTGATCCAGATACTTCTGTCCATTCTGACATTTTCTGTCCTCAGAATTGTGCCTGCTGTGTTTTTTGGGAAAAGGCTTTCTGCAACAACAAGCTCCTCTCTGGCACATTCTGTTAAAGTCTCAATATTTTATTCCTCAAAATGTTTTACACACACTTTTTTAATTCTTATAAAAATAACCAGCAACCGAATACATATCGGTAGCATTTTTAAATTTCAGTTCTTATTCCTTCCCACCAATTTTGCTGAAAACAGGTATTTGCAAACACTGGTAGCCTAATTTCTTGTGGCCTTTCATTTTTTATGAAGTGTTTTCAAAAGACTTCAATCAACCTTAATGGTGCGTTTTTAGTTAAGGAAACAGAATGGAGAGAAGTCAATTTAAGCTCCCCAATGAACAAGTGTGTACAGAAAAAAAAGCCATAAATGGGTTTAGAAAACAGAGCCAGTACAAGCAAAATGCAGCGAGCAGAGCGCTCAGGGAAGCCAAGATATAATGGAAAGAGTAAAATACTGCAGAGCTTTTTAAACTATATACAATTGGAACAATGGGCTGGACCCAGACATCCATGTTTAAACTGTTAGGAGATAGGTGAAAAGCAGGCTGCAATTCTGTAACCAGGGCTAGAGAATACGAGAATGGAAGGGCTTAAAGCTGAAGCAAATGAATGTGGGGCAGTTTAGCAGCATAGAAATCAAGTCAAAATTGGCATATTTCACTGTTTAATGTACCATGTGAAGAATCATCTCCTGGCTTTTCGTATTAAAGGACTATTAGTACCAAGCTCCTTAATGAAGCTGCTTTTATGCCACCTGTGAAATAATAATACCTTTATTTGCACACCTACTTTTACCAAAATACTGTAAAAGCATTGGGTAATTAAATAATGCAGCCTCTGTGACAATACAGTATAGATCTACAAAATATATAAAACAGGAATACACCTGGGAAACTATCACCCCGCGATCGTTTAATTTTCGCTCATTATTTAAACATGGCGTTAATAATGCATAGAACACATTTTTCCAAAGCATCACAACCTCCCTGGTAAAAGGGTAACTGCATCAATATTAACAAGCCAAAGACTTAAAATAATTCAGCCCTGCTAAAGCAGAGCGAGGCACTCTCCCGGCTGCCTGGGGCCCAGCACTGCTCTCAAACCAACTCCCGTACAGGGTCCCGGCGATTATCGCCGCTTGTATCAGTTTATACGCGCCTTTTATGCGTGCTCACAGCTGAGTGCAGTTGTTTTTTCAGTGTCTGCCTCATGGTATGATTCAATCCATTTGGGTGGCTTAATGCAAAGACTTCGTAATGTACACAGGGATGAGCAGCGCTAAGGCAACGAACATCGTGCTCATTATTCTTTTAACAGGAATGTCAACAAGAAGAGGAATTAGAGAGGAAATCGTTGTAACTCCAAAAGAACATCTGACTAACCACTACAGATGACATGTTTTTTCCCTTTTTATCCTCTTCGTGATCCATAAAGCAGGATTTTTCCAAAACAATTAATTTGGTTGCCAAACCCTTCTTAATTCTAAGGAGATTTAAAACTCATCTACTTGGAGTCTGTCTCATGGAGTTAGACCCACAACCGGATTACAAGCTATTCCATCATATGGCTGGTGTTAGCCCAGTTGCTGCTATGTGGTACATAATTGGACTGTTTAAAAAAAAAAAAAAGGGAAAGAAATATAAACCTCCAAGTCTTCTTTACACTAAGCCCCACTGGCACCTCTTCGTTTTATTATTTGTGTTACTTTCTCCTCAAAATAAAAGCTCAGCGACCTGAGAGAATGAGTTCCCCAAAACTTCTTCTGAGTAACCTTGATGTCCTTGATATACAGACCCTACAACAAATATTAATGCTCTTTAAACGAGCCAATCGACAGCACTGGGCATTCCAATTCTACAGCAAAAAAAGAGGTTAAGTGGTAAAATGGTTCTTCTTTGTGTCTAGTGTTGGAGAGCATATGGCAAATTTCCACATAACAACAGTCTCTTGGTTTGCAACACAATCTAATTCCCGTGTTAATTCTTTTAATTATCAAGTGTGTGTATTTGTGTGCACACAAGCCTGTGTGTTGTTTTGTTTCTTTAAAGAGAATCAGTGACCTTAGAAAAACCGAGGTGGACTTAAATCCTGATCCACTCTTTTGTAACACTGACTTAGAGCTGGGGTCATGGTGGTGGCTTTGTCGTCTCTGCTGGTGGTGCACAATGGTCTGTGCTTGATCTTTGCAGCCGAGGTAAGGCCAGCAGTTGGATAATGTCTCTGCTGGTAGCTGTGGTCTTGGGCCTCTGGTGATCCAAACATCCTGAATACAACACCACCACCTAGTCTTTGGGCATGTTACCTTTACAGGGGAACTATAGTCCAGGGAATATGGAGGAATGTCTTGAGATGGCACTAGTAGGGTTGCCCCAAAGAGACAAACCCAGCAATAAATCAGTGCTCTTACTTCATAGTAGTTTTCTAATCTATCAAACCTAAACCAATTCCAAAAACTAGAAGCTTTTGCCCTTCATCAGTCTCTTCACTCATCCTGTCCCCTTCTAACTCTGTGACTGGACATTATATCGACTGCACTGGATGCATCAACTTTTTCTTTCTTTTTTTTTGGTGTTGGCCTTTTATGTCTATTATTCTCAGGATTAAACACAAAGTGAGTTCACAAGAGTAACACAAGCAAGAGCAACCTGGAATGACCTGATTGCCTAGTATGCATCAGGCTGGCAAAAGGACATGAGGCAACCCAGGAACTTGAAATAAATAAGGACTCAGTTACAGAAAATGGAATAGAAGAGATGTTTGACCTGCAGTTTGGATTGATTATTCAAAAACATAATATGGTGCAGTCCAGATAAAGTATCTGCCTGGGAAAACTCTTCCCCTTTTGCAAACACAAGGGATGAAATATGGTAAGAGAAAGGGATGCTGATGCATGTGAGGACCATCCATTCAAATTCCAATAGAGCAGCCCAATTTTTAGTCACACTTGAATAATTTAATTTAACAGTTTAACGGCTGTTGCACAAGGATGTAAGCTGCTAAATTCAGATCAACTCCTTTAAACTATATTATTTAAAAAAAAAAGAAATTCACTGGTATCTGATTTTCACCTTTGGGTTTCAGTTTGTAATAAAAATCCAAGTTATCATATGTTTACCCTTTCCCCAAGGAAAGAATTGTCCCATTGGGCCTCTAACCAGACACTGATCTTCTTAGGAGAGGAAGGTTGAAGTGGGAGTTTATGATTAATTCCAGCTTCTGAATCCAAGGTGAGATTCCTCCTCTCCATTACCAACATGCAGCTTTGACACTCCCTCTGCTGCTCTGCCTAGAATTGTGTGGGATCTGTTTTGCTCTGCCACAGAAAAACACAGTGAAATTCTATTCTCATTTCTCATCCTCACTCTCTCCAGGGCTCAGAGGGAATGCCCCTTTTTCACTTCCTTCTCTTTGTGTAGCTCAGGCCATATTACAAACATTAAATAACAATACCTCTCCCTATCTCTGGTTTGTTCAGTGTGTAACATCATCCAGAACAAAACAAACTGCGGCATTTCCTAAAACACGAATTGTTTTTAAAAAATTCAGGCTGGCCAGCTGTTTGGAGTCTCCCAGCTAGGAATGCTGCCTTCAGAACCCTCACTGGATGCTCCTGCACAGTCTCAGTTGCTCACCACCGTGTCCATCTGTCTGCGTGGCGTGTCGCCAGTTCTTAAGTTGGCCAGATCTTTATCCAGGGTACCAAAGCAACACAGATTTGGACTGACAGCCTCAGTAACTGCAAGTGTCACTTCTTCTGTTCCAAGTCCCTCTGCAGTGACAGCATTGCCTTCCTTGCTAGACTGCTATCTCAGGTTGGTATCTCGCTCCCGTTGGCCTTTCAGCTGTTTCAGAAAATGACAGAGCCATACAGCTACCAGTGAATATAAAATAATCAGCATTGTATTCTTATATACATCATTTTTATGTACAAAAATGTGTTCCTTCCACTTAGGAGTTGCATGCTTGAGGTACAGGAATGTGTAAGAAAATGTAATTGTCGTATAGCATGAAAACTCAATCACAAAACTCCCTTTGGTCTTATTGTGACAAGAACTTGCCCTAAATGTAATTTTGCTAAAGCTGGTTTAAAACAAGCAGGTCAGGACCCAAATTCATTTGAGCAGTACTATGGTCCAATGAAGTCCCACCAAAATAAATTAATTTCTATTAGAGACATCATCCATTGCCGTTCTGGGGACTGGGATAAAGTTCTGAGGGCAGAGAACAAGCTTTTGCAGTATTTTTCTTTCTTTTACATAGTTCCATATGCGAATGATCTTGCTGGAGGTGCTTTCTGATCCCACATTGTGAAAGGCTTCCTCTTGGGGCCATCACAATTTATAATTACTTCTAAAATCCCTGGTTCAGAAGCGGGCTATTTCCTTTATAAATTCCTCTTAATTTCAGTGGGCATATTTGCTCTACAACCATCACAAGGCAACAAAGTATTGCTTCTTTTTTCTGAGATCTAAGTAGTTCTGGATTGAGGAAAGCAAGAGCCAGATTGTCACTGTAACTGTAATTTATCTCTCAGACAATTGCTATATAGTGAAACATAAAAGTTTAAATCACAGGGCTGGAGAAAGCTCCCTGTGTTGAAGGAACTTCTGGGCTGTGGAAAAATCTGCCATTTTGTCTTTGTCTCAGTGGCCACGTGGAATTGCATTGAGGTAATGGAGCGCCCTTTGTGTGTAAATCACCCTTTTGTACACTGTTTTTTAAATATTGTTGCTGTTACTGTTTGTTTCTCATCCCATTGCTGTTTGTTTTCAGCAAATTGTTATCTCAACCCAGAGTCTCTTCCTTTGTCCCTTTGTCACCAGAAGGGAACAGGGGAAGGGGAGCATCTTATTTGGAGTTTAAGTTAAAATCTTTAAGAGAAAAAAGTGCCCTGTGCAAAGAAAACATTGAGGTGAGATTGACACAGATACGTCCATAGGAAAATTTTCTAAGGCAAAGCTTGCATCACTTGTATGGTTGCACCACAGCTCCTCCATTTCCCAGCTTCCATGACAGTGAGCAGAGGCGTCAGGGCTGGTTAAGGGAAAGATTTTGGGGCACCAGCAGGGCAGTCAGACAGATGCAGGGTCCTCCTGTTCCCTCTGCACTCCAACCTGTGCCTGAGCAGCAGTGGCAGCTGGGCCAGCACTGGGTCCCCCTAAGGAGCCAGGGACAAGAGCAGGGCTCATTCCCAGGCACCATCACTTTTGTGGCAAACCAAAACAGCTACAACAGCTCTGCAAGCTCATTGTACTCCCATCTGTGGGGAGAAGGCTGCAAAAGTGGGACCACCTCAGAACTTCAGGAAATTTCTGAATCATGTACTGGAACACTTCTCATGCTTAACAGAAAGCTCTTTTAAAAGTATCACTGGTGGCTTGTGCTTTCTGGATAGGGACAGGTTTATAATTATACATGGATAACTATTTCCAAATTTCCCTATTTTAATCCTTTCCATTTTTATGAGGGTTTTTTTTTTTGAGCTTGCTAGTATGTTCTGTTCTACTGTTAACATAGGATCTTGCTGAGATTCTTCATCAGACTAAGCTTTAAGAGAAAACACATGCACAGCATAG
The DNA here is from genome assembly GCA_020086605.1 of Lanius collurio. Lineage (NCBI taxonomy): Eukaryota > Metazoa > Chordata > Aves > Passeriformes > Laniidae > Lanius > Lanius collurio. Next base: position 64,455 of record JACBWW010000004.1, read on the forward strand.
AGCAGTTCCTCTGCTGTTTCTGCAGAGAAACAACACAAAAATCTGCAGCAGCACAGAGCCATCCTCAACTACCCTCATACTCATGCTGGCATTCAGCCTCTGTCAGCCTTCTTCAGGGGAAGTAATAACATTATAATGGGACCAAGAGACAAAACTGTCAAATTCTTTCCAAGACAATCTTCCAGGCTCATCAGCATAGACAATCATTCCTTTCACTTCTGGAGTAATAGGAAGATTTCAAGCAATATCTTTTGATTTGAGTTGGACTTGAAAAATGACATAGCTGGGGGCCTTATTTGAAAATGCAATGAGACTGAAATGTAAAGTGCAATTTCCCATGCAGTCTGCAGGGAGAATGAGGCACTTGTCCCAGTTCTCTTAATTGTCTCTGATTGCTGTTTGTGTAGCACAGTCACTTTCTTGTCTTCGAAATCACCTTCAAGGGCCCCAACATTTTTCACTTCACTGTTTTAAATCAAGAAGGGCTAAACACTCACCCATTCAACCATTACGGCTCTTTTATGTTATTTATGTGGTTTATGCTATTAGGCTTTAAAATTTTGTTTATTTAATGGGTCTTGACAAGTACTTAAGTAACAGGTTTGAGGACACATCAGTGGGACTTGGCACACGTTGATTAAGGTGTGCTTAACCTGACAGTTAATATTTTGCACCATTTTCCCAGCAGCCGTGACTGTTATGGAAGAAGTGCTAATTTTCCAAAAATGGTTAGAGCTTGATTATTACGTTGCTTCTTTATTCACATGGCTTCATTATTTTGTTGGTGCTGCTTTGTGAGAGACAAAGTAGTGCTATTATTTCTACTCCCAGCTCCTTTCAGTCTCTTGCAATCATTTAATCACACGTGTGACATTACTCAGATAAGCAATTCTGTTTGCCTCCAGTGAGGCTGGGTAGCAAAATGCACTCCATAAAATGAGCTGCTCAACTTCAGAAGTGACCACAGGCTTTTCTGGCATATACCTGGGGAGGCAAACAGGAAACTGTAAAAATCATGGTCATATGTCCCACTAAATCTTCTCTGTCTACATAAAGAGCTTTCATTCACAAGGGATGTTTTGTCAGCTGGAAGCTCCTAGAGCCTCTCTCATCTTTTGAGAAGCCCAAAGGAGCCTGGTTAGGGAAGGAGGGAAAGGTTAGGTATTTGAAATAAGTGGAATCCAGAGAGAGCACTTTGTCCTCTAAAACTGTTTCTGTCTGTGGCTGGAATATTAGAAGCTGGTACTCCCAAGTTATCTGGCACAGCAGAAGTCCAACTTAGCTTTTTATGTCAAATTATTCATGAAAGTCAGCAGGAGGTGGAGATAAACTATTCATTCTGTGCATATCTATGTGAAAGGAGCCCTCAGGAGAGATGCTCAAGGTCCTGCCAAGAAAACAAGTGAAAACATTTTAAGAATGGGAGGGAACATTCATAATTGAAATCACCAACAGTGTAGTTTGATTAGTTAATTCTACCAGAATAAAGATGCCACCTTTTCTTAGAAGATGAGGTGGCACAGAGGAGAGCAAAGTATGAGAGTGGGAGGGGATGTGATTGTCACTCTAACATATTCTGCCAGTCTGATTTTACACACCATGGGACCTGTGTGACCCTGATGCTTCAGGCATCCTGACCTGACCAGAGGGTACCCAGGCACACCTGACACCTCTCTCCTTCATTTCTTCCCTTTTGTCAAGATAATACTAAAATGTCATCATACCACCACCAGGTCCTTGTGGAGATGCCCCTAAACCAACCCTTCCCACCACCTCATAATCACCCAAAGGCTTCCAAAATCATGTATTGAGGGGCCTCTGATTCCCTAACACACAGTTGCAAATGAAAGGCAGGACTGCAGACAGAAGCCAGCTCCCTTTTGCCCTGCTTTGCTGGAGAAATAAAAAGTGGAAATAATTATTTAGCGTTGTCTTATTTTTACACGGCTTTTTGTTGTTATTATTCCAATTGCCACAGCAACTCTCTCCAGTCCTGGGTCTGAATGTGCTGCTCACGGTTCCTGCCCCAAGGAGCTGACAACAACAGGGGGAGAAACCACAGATGGACAGAGCCCAACAGACTACAGGACAGGAAATAATAAAACAAGCCAGGTTAGCATGTGTTTGGGCTGACTCAGAGCACTTGAAATTTCATCTTAAAGAAAATAAAACTCCATTAATATTAAAGACTCTGCTAGTTTCAGACTATTTAAGCTAATTTGTTTTCTCTGCAACAAGAAAATAAATGCCACATAAAATGTGAAATTTCTTCAAAGCCTCTAGTCTAGCAACAGGGAAAGGAAATAAATGATGTTTTAAAAATTAAAGCTTTTGCTTTAAATACATTATTTAAAATCAAGAGTATTAACTGGTTTTTGTTCTTTATCTTTAATAAGATGTTAAGAGGTTTCTTAGTGGTATTTGTGGCAATGGGAATAAGTCAGGGTTAACTTGGCAGAAACCCCAAACCACACTTAGCTGTTCCCTATTGTAACAGTGACCAAAGGTTTTATTAAGATCTTACTCCTTGTTGGGCCCAAAAGTATCTTTTCAACACAACCACAGCCTTGAGTCTTCAATTTGCAGCTCTGTGGAGAGGATTTATGCCTTCAGATCCAGCACATTGTTCAGCATTTGCTTACATTTATCCCCATCAAAAATTATCTATGAACAGCAGTGATGTTTAGAAAAAGAGTATTTTAAATAAATCAGCACCACAGTTTGCTCATCTCTCAAACTGGATGTCCTTGCCCCAAACACTCTGCATCAACTCTATCCCAGCCCAGGCCAAAACTCATTAATTCAATGCCTTTTTAAGACCCAGTGTATTGCCAGTCCTTGCTCCCTGATAAATTTAAGATGAAGCATTTTTGGAAGGACAATATCCTGTCACCTGGAAAGATATATTTCAAGACCACACATCTAATAGTCACATTTAAAGAGGAACTAACAGTTTGCAGTCCTTCACAGTGATGTGGTGATGACATCCAAAGCATTTGGCTTCCTCCAGCCAGCAGGGACCAGCACCTCATTCACAGACCTCCCCCCCAAGCAGAATTCCCTCTGTTTGACTTGAGCCTGAAGGTCAGCCTTCCTCATCTATCAAGTTTCCTAATCCACATTAATATCCAAACACATCAGCATTTCCTGATGCATTTTGTGCTTTACCTCAAGGGCACAAGAGCACGTTGTGGGAAATGTGCTCCCTTCCTTCATGGAAATAGTCTTTAACCTTGTATGATCTGCTGGTTCATGCTCCAGGGAAATGCACTTTTGTGGCCTCGGGGCACTACAAAGAAGCATCCCCTGTGCTTTTTGTGTCCTTTCAAGTGCTTGATCTCATGGAAAAGAGACTGGTATGCTTTTATAAATGGGAATAAAAACCCCCACTGATTTTGCATGGATTTATAGGAACTTTATTTTATTTTTTTTCCATAGCAGACAGCAATTTTTCAGCTTCTTCACCAGGGTCTGTGTTTCCAGTTCGTATTGCAGCTGCTGTAAAAAAGGGAATAAAAGGGGTTGTTCTCCTACCTCGAGAGGGCACCACGAGACAGTTGAAAAAAAGGAATGGCAGCAAACAAGCCTTACCTCAGGCACCAAATATTCCTGTCATGAGGATGTTCAATTACAGTAATTAGCAATAATCACATAAGCAACAGGAGCTTCCCTTACCTCCCTTCACCCCTTGGAAGAATGGAGTCTGCTTCATTAAAACCTCCGCTTCCTGCCTAATCCCAGGGACCCGTTCAGGGGCGCTTCCTTCGGAGACCGGGGGACCTGGATTCACCAGCGCCGCTTCCCAGCGCTGCTGCCAAGATGCCGGGACAATGTGTGAACTGCACACGGGAAAAAAAAAACATATTGTAGTGACTCATCTGACTCCAAAATGGAAGTTTTAAAGGGGGGGGAAGTGTGAAACATTAACAGGGCCTATTAAACGCCGTGTGACTGTAGCTCCACTCTCCCAAACAGCTCTGACCTACTTATAAGAGATGAGCTCTGTCCATGAAGCAGGATTTGGAGTTTTTTATAAATAATTATGTTTTCCCTCCTACCACCCGGTATCAAACCAACACAGTCAGACAGTACCTGATTTGCAGGGGGAAAGCTGAAGTTAGCAGATTTACTTACTGAAGGTCACAAGAAATCACATTTGTTTAATAAAACACTTTTTTACTATTTTAGCCTGGCTGCATCTCAGTCCAGTATCTTAAACTCAAAGCCATTTTTTCACCCTCCAAACTGAAGCGTTCTGAAGAGGAGGGGCAGGGCACTCCACCTGCTGGGAATGCAGAGAGCAAGGCAGCCCCAGGCAAGGCACTGGGCTAAATCCAGCCACACAAGGAAGAGAGTTGAGGCATTAAAATCTGTTGCCCTAATCTCCATGAATCCAAAATGAACTGTAATACCATGTCATGAACAACCTCTACCCCAACCTGCTCCAACAGTCAAGTTAGGAGTGAGCAGATTAATTGTAAAAATCACAAATTAATTTTAGCAACATTTCTACTTCTTTTCTCTGCTACATCCCCTTTATAATGGCATTATTCTAGTTGCACATTTTCTTGATAAATCTGATTTTTGATGCTATTGATAACTTTTCAGTATAAAACCTGAAAGAAAACAAAGACATTTCAAACCAGAGAAGTAAAACAAAAAAGTAAACTATGTTAATGTTAAAAATTACTCAGTGAGCTTGGGTAAAGAAAGCAAGCCTAGAGAGTTCTGAATGTGCTTAAATTTCTCAGTGTCCATGAAAGAACAGGCCTGGATTTTCCTGATCACCAAATTCTTGAAAATACAGGCAGCACAAAGGTATCTTCCATACTGACTTTCCAGAAACCAGGATTGTGCTCTCAGTGTCTCCAGTGCATTGTCTGAGCCATCCAATATAGACAGGAAACTCTGGATTCGAGATACAGCAGAAAGTAACAAATTTCACAGATGCATGTAAATCCATGTTGTGAATCAATGACTGTCCCATGTGAAAGGAAAAAGCAAAGGAAAAAAACAGGAATTCAGTTCTATAAGGCTTTAGGTCTTTCTACCCCAAAATAGCATGCAACATGGTAAAGAACAAAATGGACATATTCAGGACATTTGGCAATTGGATAGCAATTCCAGTCAGTGACATTTCACAACCAGTATTTTGCTGTATCCTCTGTACTCAGGAAACCAGATGGACACTCTACATTCTCATTTTTGCTCACCTAAGCTGAGGAAAGAGACGGGGCAGTCTTGTTGTTCGAAAGAACAACCATGCAGAAAAAAACCCCGGTATACAAAGGAAACCATGAATTTCAGTCATATAAAGGTACAGAAAACAAGTGGTTCATTCATGAGCAAGAGCATTCCATTTACAGATGTTTATTTTGGGGCAGCATTTAAACAGAAATGCTACAAATACAACATTTTAGGACTCACAACACAGAGAATTAAATAACTGCAGTTTCTTGTTTCTGTATATATTTACACAGGTAATCCTTGTATGGATTGGTCTTGTCCTCTTTTTGGACTTTTGATGGCCTCCAGAGCTCAGGATAATGATTAAGTCTCACAGGTGTGAGGGCCATGAGTTAAAAAAGGATGTGTGGGCTTTGTGGGAACCTCACATACTTCAATTTCCATTCCTCCAGCTCTATCCCAAGCATTTATTTATAAATATTTCAAAATGGCAAACAGCAATCTCCTCAACATCAACTCAGAGAATTGCAAAGTCACAGAACCACAGAATAACTCAGGTTAGAAGGGACCTCTGGAAATCATCAAGTCCAACCCCACTGCTAAGGCAGGGCCACCTGGAGCAGGTGACACAGGAATGTGTGTCCAGGTGGGTTGGGAATATCTCCAGAGAGGGAGAATCCATGATCTTCCTGGGCAGCTTGTTCCAGTGTTCTGCCATCATCAATGTAAGAAGTTCTTCCTCATGTTGAGGTTAAACTTCTTATGTCTTAGTTTACGGACATTGCTCCTTGTCCTGTCACTGGGTACCACCAAAAAGAATCTGAAGACTGAAGGAGCTGGGACTGTTCAGTCTGGAGAAGGTCAGAGAATTATATCAATGTATATAAACCCATGATGTGAAGGAATTAGAACATAGAGATCAACTCTTCTCTGCGGTACCCAGTGAGAGGACAAGAGGCAATACAGTGGACATGCATTGCAATAGAGGAAGCTCCATTTAAATATGAGAAGTTTATACTGGGAAGGAAATCAAACACTGGAAAAGGTTTCCCAGAGTTGTTGTGGAGTCTCCATCCTCAGAGATACTCAAAATCTGAGAGGACATGGCCCTGAGACACCTGCTGTACGTTGATTCTGCTCTGAGCAGGGCTTGACTAGACAACCTCCACAGGTCCCTTCCAGCCTCAACACTTGTGTGATTCTTTGACTGCCGAGCCAGTTTTTTTTTCCAAGTTACTGATGTGTTTGGAAACAGGAAGAGCCACAAGCTGTATCAACAAACTTTTGTGACTGGAAAAGCTGAATTAATTGCTAGAATCACACCAGTCAGCTGGAGAGAAGGCATGTTTCTGTTCGATGGCCTGCCAACGTAAACATTATTGTTGCAGAATCTGAGCTCTAGCTGAGGGCTGGCTGCCAGATTTCTCAGTGTGCCTCAAGAACATCGACTTCGTTCACCACAGTAGTAGCACCCTGATAAGAGCTGCATGTGGGAGCAGTAGGAGGGGCTGGCTGAAATGGGGACTGAGCCTGTGCCACCAGATCTGCTGCACCTAAAGGGGTACAGATGCCTGAGCCCAGCCAAAAAACCACCCCGTGGCAAACAAGTGGCAGATATAGGAAAGAACTATGGAGATGGTTCCAGAGACCAAACAGAGAGGCCTGGAAGAGCCGGCCTTCTCGTACTCTGGGGAAAACTGTGAGCAGCCCCCCAGATCCCCCTGTTCATTTCTAGTCTTCCACTCAGCCCCTGGAGGAGAAGTATTTCATGAACATTCATTTCAGCAGAAATACTGACCTACTCTATGGCTGTAGGTGGAGTGGGAGTAATGGCCAGGCATCAGAGCAGGAAGTAAGGGATAAGCAAGACTGAATGCTGCTGAAGGGGCAGGCTGGCAGCTGAGCCCCTTGGTGGAACTTCATGCTTTTTCATGGATGGAAAACAGGAATGGAGAAAGAGTGGTCCTTCCCTTGCATTTCCTGGTTACATGATGAGCTGTTTGATCATGATAAGGGAGATTTCATTGCCAGCTTTGCCTTCTTGGCAGAGGGTTCTTTTAAGCTCCAGTTCCTGGAATACATTTAAGATTTCTTTTTTTTTCAGGCCTGATGATTTCAGAAAAAGCAACGTAAACATAATTCCTAAAGACACAAACTGAGAAGCAACATTCCTCACATCTCAAAATCATTCAGCCTAGTTTTCAAGTCCATCATGTAAGTTAAGGAAGAAGGTACACATAATTATTTCATCTGCAAAGACAGATGAAAATATTATTTTTAACTACAACCTGTGTATTGCAAATCCCATTTTTAGATTGAGTAGTGTGGTCTGTTACATCAAGCATCATATGGTTGTATGTTTCACCAATTCAATTGCAATGCTTGTCTGCCCCCTTCTATATAGATGACATGAAATTAAACAAACTGCAGCTAGATGCTGAGAAATTATTTAGTTAGAAAAATGATTGCACATTTTTAATCATGTTTGCCATGGTTAATTACATAGACCTGCTCAAGAACAAAATTAATCTTTGGGCTGGCTTTATTTCTCATTTTGTTACATACTGTGTCTCCAAATGTTGAACTATAATTTATTCCTAACCACACTGGTGTTTTTGTAGCACACTCAATAAACATCCAACAAAGAATGTCCTCTGCATTTTGTCATAGTTTAAGCAATTTTCACTTCAAGTCATTTTATTCTTTACTCTTTGCTTTCTTGTCCAGTTCTGCACATCAGATGTCTGTAATTGCCATCATCCCAATTGCATACACAGCCTGTTTATTTCTCACATCCAAAACAGGAGCACAAGCATAGAAGCTGACTAAGACAAGTATAATTGCTGTTCTCTAGAACAATTCTGCAAGATCCAAATCTAGCAAAGTTTATAAACATATATTTAATTTAAAACATGTTTATATTTCCATTGCCTTTGAAAGAGTATGTTTTATGTTAAGGCTTCTATAGAAATCCTCACACTTGAATTATGAACAAGGTAAAGACCTTCACTGGATCAAGGTCTGAGCACCTCACAAACTGAGCAGATCTATTGCACTAAATGCAACCTTCTTTGTCTTTCAGAAACTAAATTCCTTTATTGTCTTTACACTGCAATAGGCTCACACTTCAATTTAAGATCTAAAATGGAGAACAGAAAGATGACATACATATTAAGTGAAATTTCAGATATGAGAGTTTCTAATCTGCAAAAAAGCTTCAGTAGAAGTGGTTTGTTCTTAGCAAATTACCTGTGACAAGTCAGAATTTCACTGATCAGCTTCTCAAATACTCTGTGTCTGTTCAGAGGAGTATCTAAAAACTCATCATGCCCAGTCCTTGACGAGGAACAAGAATTCAATTCAAACTGAAAAGAAGCAGTGCTGGGAGAGGTTCTGACATTCAGAAAGGGTAGCAGGATAAAAGAGAGAGAAAAATGACAGACTCAGTCTGCACCATTACTAAAATTAGATCACTTCTTTTGTTCTCCTGAACCTTCTGCTCTATTTGCCAGGAATCATATTAGCAACAGAAACTGTGAGAATCTGTCCAACCTTATTAGAGAAGCTGGACACAAAGAAATGATGAAAATCTCTTCTTAATGTACTTGCACATAAAAAGAAAAAAGGCAGAGTTTTAGAATTCTGCAAGATTAGATCAAAACTCATGTCAGAAAACCTGGACATCAAACTAACCAAGATTAATTAACAGTATTGCAGTGTGCCACACTCAGCACAGCACAGGACTTTGCCATTTCTGTCTCTCTGTATACTGATTTACTACTTAGGACAGACCTGGACAGGCTCAGAGGTGTGCCCATGGCTCTTGACAATAGCAACCAGTTTACCCAAAATGTTGCTCTGCTGTCTAAGATACAGTTCAATATTGCCACCCAAAAGAGCTGAGAAGGTCCAGCATTGCCCCTGAGGAGTATTTGGGTGGCTGGCAGGGAATCCCTTCTTCGTATGGAACCTAATAGGCTGTAATGCTGTAGGGGCAAGAGGTGATTCTGGTGCATACCAAGGAATCGTGGCTGAACTCCTCGAGATTGTGGGAATTGTAAAGACAGGAGAGTCTTTACACTGAGATCCTCCCTCCCTGGACTGCTTTTTTGAAGACACAATTAGAAACAATAGGTAAGGACTAATTAATACCTCATGTTGTGCACACAAGGGAAATGTGATTGAGTGATAGGATCAGGCTCTTTCTCCAGTCTGATTTCACTAGAATAGCTGGTAGTGGCTCTTCTGGAGCCTCATGTCCATTGCCTCATGGTAAGAACATCTTTTAGGAGCGGGACAGTGAGCTGAGAAGGTCCTTGGCCTCCTTTCTGTTGGGGTGGGCCCCTAGCCCCCCTCAACAAGGCAATTCCTGACACCAGACCACTGCTTTTTATTCCTCCTTAAGCAGGTACCAGCCCAGCCAGGGACATGCCAGTTCTGAGTGGATCAAGGCACTTTTTGCACAATCACAAACCAGCAGCTCAGACCTGCTTCTGGAGAGATGTTTCCTAATGACCAACATGGAAGCTCTCCAATTAATGAGCATCCAGCTCCCCCTGAACACACCTACTTCATTCCCAATATCACACAAAGCCCAAATGTTGCATTCTCATCTCTGAATTTTCTTGGTCAAGAGTATTTCTTTAAGTCTTTGAGAAGATGGATGCTGGACAGTGGTGACCAGAACCAACTTTTGACAAGTAGCAAGTGTGTACATGACCACTTATAATTGGGTGAAGTGCTCAAGGACACAGGACACGCTGCCTCGTAGGTGACACAAACATTCCTACTCCACTGGAAACCACGAAGTGTCCTGTAGCTCCAGCTGTAAGAGGTTGTGTGCCATTGGAGTGGGGAGTCTCCCACATGATCTGTCTCTGTTTATATCCACAACATCCATGTGGCCACAGACTGGGGTATAAATGACAACTGTGAAGGCTGCATGGCCACAGGACTGTTGCACCCTGTCAAACTAAAGATGCAAAATATCCCACAGTCAATCCTGGGTTGTCACTTATGATTCTAGTAGGACACAAATTTGCCATTTGTAATTCTCTCTCTGTCCCTTTCTTTTCAGATCAGTGACAGATTCTCAAAACATAGCAAATGAAAGAGACTTCCAAGAGAAGTGAGTCTTTCCCAAAACATAAAATATTTAACTAGATTGCTTCCATAATCAAGATGTTTTCAGCTTGAAATGCAAAGAAGGGGAAAAAAGGAAAACATTACCGTGTTAAATAACAAAAATAATTCAGCCCAAAGCTCCCAATTTTAAGAATATCCCACACAAATTGAACAGAAATGTTCAAACCCAGTGTTTTATCTCCCATCTGAAGAATACAGCTCTCATAAAATCCAAACCACGTTATACACTAAGTTAAATTGATGAGAAATACTTTCATGTTTTAATGTTGTCACCAATAGCCAAGTAGGAATACTGAAATTACTTCCAGCATATGTTTAGCTGCCACACAGGAAGGGCACCTGAATGGGAGCTGATACTTCCAGTTGCTAAAACTCATTACATGGATGGATGTTACCCTTGAACTCTTAATGGTTACTCAGGAATGTCACCAAAAGCCTTTCCCTTTGGGAAAACATGGGAGTCTTCCACATGTAGCAATGGAGTACCTTATCCTAAAGTTTATTTTAAAGGGATAAAGTCACCCAGAAAGAACTGAGCTCCTCCACGTGGTTTTCTGCCAGCCTACGGCCACGGTGTCAAAAGGCATCACTTCCAAGGGAGCCACAGGAAAGCAGTCCTGCATAACACACATCCAGCACACATGGATTCCCAGAAACCTCCACAGACAGACACAGGCTGAGCCCCCTGTAGGATGTAGGACAAAGAGATTGAGTAAAACAAGGAGTCAGATTTCACTCTGACATCTTTCCCTCTGGGAATGCCAGCCCGCAGATTGCAATAAAACAATAATTAATTGGGCATCACGAAAAAGAGAATAAACCATTCCATAGTCTAATTTGAAACTAAACTTTTTTTTTTACCTAGAACTAAATCTCTTTAAAAAAAATAATTTCCCACAAGCTCTCTTTTTCTTAATAATCAATAACTGCAAGAAAGCATCTGTTTCTCCTACCCTTATAGCTGCACTCAAAGATGCATTTCCAAACAGAAATTACTTTTTTGGTTCATCTTTACAGAGAAGAAAGGTCAGTAAGGAAAATATTTGCACCTGCATCACTATAAACAAAGCAAACATCACAAATATGGAAATGTTCATATTATTATTCAGAGAGTCAGGACTAATAGACTTTTCATAAGCTAAAAATAAGCAAGCCAAAACCCAAGTCCCAAATCTGGAAGTAGTTTATGTGTATTGTAATTTTAACAGGATCAGGAGTCCTGTTAAATTCAGTGAGATAGTTCATGTTTCCACCTATATATTGTGTGATAATCAGAAAAAGACAGCTGGACGTCAGCAGAATTTACCTGGAACAGTTTACTCTGTTAGCGGGTTTTATCTTCTTTTATATGACCAAGAAAATTCTTAGAACTCTTAGGAGAAATAAATTACTATGCTCCCTTCACCAGTAGCTTGGAGTTTTCACTGACTGAAATTCTGATTTATTCTTTTGAGCAAGACTGAAAATATAGGAAATGATTTCTCAGAGTTTTGAAGAAGCTTCCTCTGAGCTTTGAAACACAAGCAGCAGAGCTCGCAAAGAAATAAATCCAGTGTCTGCTCCATTCACTCTGCTGTTGTTATTCAGGATTTAAATATTCCAGAACAGAATCATCAATTTTATAAAGTTGTAACTGAACTGGGAAACTGGGACAGAATGAAACTTGACAACCAAAAATTAAATACCTGCTACCAGTCTTTAGGGAATTGCACAGAGATGCTCTTCACCTTGGAATACCTACGAGATAAATAATTTTAAAAGGATTGAGACAGATACATTTAAAAGACAAGTGAAAAAATATTAGATCAAGGATACTGGAAAAAACCTTTTTTCTTTTCCTTAAATACTAGTATTTATCTTCCAAGAGGCTGGAATCGTCTGAACTGAGCTACATTTAAAAGAAATTCAGCAAAGATAAATGAGCATTTTCCTTTGGTGGTGCTTCCAAGGTTTTACACTGGATTCCCCAATCCAACTGCCTTTTTATTACCTCTGAAGAATAAAGATTAACAGACCTATGAAAAGGTTATGATGCCTCTGATAAGAACTACTTACAGTGAATCCTTTGTCTATCTAAACCTCCAAGCACATGATTGTGTGTTAAATAAGGTATTTAGATTAAAATGGATATAACTGTTTCTAATTATTTGTATAATGATTGTTCTAACAAGTATTAAGGTAGACACGCATGCCCTGGTGCTAATACTCTGAATTATTCATTTTAGTATTATTAGATATAAATTATGTGTGCTGAATCTATTAAACATTCTCAATGTTTAATGGGTGTAATTTGAAGTGGTAAGCAGTACTGCACTCTTTGGATTTATATTTCAATTTCTCACTGATTTTTCAACTTTATTCAAAGAAAACAGAATGCATTTGCTTTTACCTGAGGCTAAAACCAGTGTTTGTGTCTTGAATTAGACAGCACATAAAAGCCATTAATATTCAAGATTCAGGGAACTCTTTAGGGGTATTTTGGTATTATGTCAGAATGCTGTGGACTTTCTTGCTCTCCACAGCTCCCTGACAGGAGGTTGAAGCCAGAGGAGGGCCCGGCTCTGCTTCCAGGGAACAAGGGACAGGGTAAGAGGACAGAGTCTGAAGATGGGCCAGGGGAGGTAGCTGGACATTAGAGGAATTTATTCCAGGAAGGGTGATTAGACATTGGAATGGGCTGCCCACAGAAGCGGTGGAGTCACGGTCCCTGGAGGTGCTAAAGTAACGAACGGCCGTGGCGCTCAATGCTGTGGCGCTGCTGGCACGGTGGTGTTCGGGCATGGGTCGGACTCGATGCCAGAGCTCCTTTCCAGCCCGACTGATCCTGGGACGCTGCGGAGCGGCGGGGCCCTGCCCGCCGTGAGGGAGCGGGAGCGCCATCGCCCCGCAGCGCTCCGGTACCGACCCACCATCGCCCCTCAGCGCTCCGGTACCGACCGCCGAGGAGGGTCCGGTACCGACCCGCCATCGCCCCTCAGCGCTCCGGTAAGGACCGCCGAGGAGGGTCCGGTACCGACCCGCCATCGTCCCTCAGCGCTCCGGTACCGACCCGCCATCGTCCCTCAGCGCTCCGGTACCGACCGCCGAGGAGGGTCCGGTACCGACCCACCATCGCCCTGCAGCGCTCCGGTACCGACCCGCCATCGTCCCTCAGCGCTCCGGTACCGACCGCCGAGGAGGGTCCGGTACCGACCCGCCATCGCCCCTCAGCGCTCCGGTACCGACCGCCGAGGAGGGTCCGGTACCGACCCGCCATCGTCCCTCAGCGCTCCGGTACCGACCGCCGAGGAGGGTCCGGTACCGACCCGCCATCGCCCCTCAGCGCTCCGGTAAGGACCGCCGAGGAGGGTCCGGTACCGACCCACCATCGCCCCGCAGCGCTCCGGTACCGACCCGCCAAGGAGGCGCCCAGAGCAGCCCCGACCGCGGGGCTCTCCGGAGCCATTTCCCGCAGGCAGCGCATCCCCGCCGCCTGCCTCAGGCGGGCAAAATGGCGGCGGCGGCTGAGGGGCGGGAAAAAGGGGCGGGCAGAGAACGGGAGCGCTCCGCCATCCTGCTCCTCCTCCGCTTTCTCCCACCGGCGGCTCGGCCCTATGCCCTGCTGGCCCCTTCCCCGCTCCGAGCCCGAGCCACAGGTAGGTGCCCTCCCCAACGAGGCTCCTTGCTGCGGGTTTGCCCCCCGGCCCCTCCCCTCCGGAGACCGCAGAGGTGTTTCTTGTAGTCGCTTGGTGTTGGGTGTTTTTATTCAGTGCCTGCAGAAGAGGTGAGCGTTGGTGGGTGGGAAGCGTGGTGGCTCAGGTGGGAGCCCCTCTGGTCAGGGGCAGAGCTGCCTCGGGAGGAGGCGGGCCGACACCCTTCCCGACGGTGATCCCGGGGTGCTCATCCCCTAACTGGATGGGGTGTGTTGGGCCAAAATGCTGCGCCCCTGCTCTCACTGGGGAATGGCATCAGCACTGCTGAGCAGTGGCCCCCAGCCTGCTTTGCCTGGCTCCTGGCTGGAATCTGGCCTGCAGCACTGTCGGGTCTTTAGCCATGGATGTTCATCCAGGGAATCTTTAACCAGGTGTCCGGGCACGCAGGTGGGCACGGGGTGCATCTGGATTTGGTGGGACAGGGGATGCCACAGCCTCCCCTTCACCTCCAACCTGTTCCTCCAGCCTGTGCTAGCGAGGTTACAAGCTGTGTAACCCTTATTTATCCTCACATGAAAACACCTGTAAGACTACCGAGGTAAGAATTTTTGAGCCCTGTGTGTTTCAGCTGCTTAGATGGCAGAAGGCTGTACACATATTCTGTAATCTGCTAAAAATAAAAGCAAACCAAACTGAGCTGATCTAACATCAGCCCACATGAAGGATGATGTTCATTTAGACAAAAATTCCAGCCCTCCTGTGAATTCCTCCCTGAATTTGTGGCAAGGTTTGCTTTGTTTCCCTTCGTAATAAGGACATAAAGAGGTTATTGAAGGGAAAACTTGTGAAGTGACTTTAGGGTGTTAAAGCCCTTTTTCCATCCTTGCTGTGACAGTGTCCAAGTGGCACGGATCCCCTCTGGTGATGATAGACTGTTGTGCTGAGGGTTGTTTGGGTATCCAGGCAAGTTGTCAGTGGGGCCAGGCCTGTATGTCAGGAATGTGTATTGAAGCCAGGTCCTGTAAACACTCACAAATGTGTGGAGCCTTGTTGCTAGGGCTTTGCACAGGAATAGGACATGTACGAGTCCCTCTTTGAAGTCCTGATGTGCTACCTGACTATTTGGAAGCCAGGAGCGTAGCAGACAGAAGAGTTTCCATAGTTAGTGAGCTTCAGCCTTGAGATTTTCATTTATAAATAAATTCACCTCTTTTTGTGGCTCATTTTGGAGTGGAGCCAAGTGGAACTATATTGTTTATGTGCGTAGATTCTTGTGTCTCACAGAAAGATGCCTATTGTTTACACAGAAACTGTAAGGGGAATGTTTTGTTAACATTTGGTTAGCAATATAAACTGACAAACACAAACGCAGGCTGGAACTTGAAACAAAAATAGCCCTTCTCAGAGTAGAAAAACACAGCTGCCCAAAAGCTGTTTTTCAAGGAAAACTGTGCACCTATTGGTTCTATGTTTTCTTTTTAAATTCAGCTTCTTATCATTTCAGTGCCTGTAAATCTTCTACTGCATGTAACTATCCCCACAACTTAAACTCCACACCTGTGTACCCTCTAAACAGTGCTTATTTTTCTAAAGAAGATTGACTGAATTGTGATACTTTTCAATTACATTTGAAATTTGGGGTTAGTTGGGTGTGTTGCTGTTACATTTTTAAATTCCTGAGCTAACTGGGATGAATTCCCCTCTCCATTGTCAACATGTGTCTTTTCCATTAGTTCCAGTAGGACTGACTGCTGCCTTCTCCTTACTTTTAAGAAACTTTCAGTGGCTTGAAATAGTATGAGCGAAATAACCTGTGTTTTCAGTATTTTATTAAAAAAAAATAAAATCCACAGTCTCCATAAAGAGTAGTTACAGAGCCTGTGGGGTTCTGCTTTCCATGGTGGAGTGTATTGACTTAGTGGACACAGAATGCAAATTTTCAGTGGTAATAATGCATAAAATCTCATTTGTACTGTTTCCAGCTTCATTCCCTCATGACCAACATCTTCCTGCAGTCAAGTGGCTGATACCTGTTTAAATGAAAGGGGTGAATTGCACTCAGAAGGGCTCAGAAATGTTTGATATTGTAGAAAGAAGGGATCACAGTAGTTTGAGGACTGTGTCAGCCGAATGTTTAATTTTTAATGTCTCAGCAGCGATGGCAATAGGTGTTCATACAGGTCCAGTGACAGAAAGTCAGAATTTCAGTCCTTGCACATCTCCTAATGCACACCATCTCTTTTTCAGAATTATTATTAATGACATGGTTTGGCACTGCTTTTTTTATGCTGGTTTTTTCACCCTATTTCTTTGCCTGAGTATTTCTACCTGTCACTCATAGATTCTTGCTTTTGTGATTAGTAGCATAGAGTTATATTTGAATAACATAGCTACCACCTTACATTCTTTGTTTCTACATTGCCCTATCTTCTCTAAATGAATATTTGCACCTATTTCTATTTGGTGGGGTATTGTAAATGTCTACAAGTATCTTTTTTTCTTTTCTTTCAGCTTCTTTCCTTTGGCATAAAGAAGAATATATGTGCTGCTTTTGCTACAACTCACAAGTATTGTGTTTATTTTTTTATTTTTTAAGTTTTAAGAAGCAGAAAGTGAACTGTTTATTTTACTGTAGTGCTCATTACAATGAGGTCCTGTTCTGCAATTGGGCTGTGTAGGGAGGGCAGTATCCAGTGCTGATGTGGAAAACAATTTGTAATACTTATATTCTTTAACATATTTATGCAGAAAAAGCTTTATTCCATAAAGCTTTGATTTTTTACAGGGACCTCTGTGTGCCTGTATCCTTGCACTTGTGTGGCTTTTCACTGAAATCACTGACCCTTCCGTGTGAATACAGAGACTCTTAACAGGATTATTTGGAATTGGAGGTCTGTGGCAAGGTGTGATTGGAATCAGATTGGGTGGGGAAAATGTCAGTTTTAGGAAGGTGTTCTGGTCTGGAGATGAGTTGGTTTTATCATCTCCCAAGAACAAGTTGGGGGGTTTTTTGTTGTTTTTTTTTTTTTCAACCTTCAGACAAAAGAATGTGTTCACATTTTAAAATAAATGCTTGTTAAGTAATTGTATTCTAGGAAATTCTAACAGCAACATGTCAGAATTCCACTGTAACTTGGACACGAAGAGACAAGAATTCCCTTGGTTCCAAGTTCCAGAATCAGTAATGTATCTGTATATTCCTTTTGTTCTCTCACAGGAAAGATGATCCCCAGCCAGCATTCCTGAGCCAGGAGGATGGGGCCGGATGTACCCCTGCTCAATGACTACAAACAGGAGTTCTTCTTGAAGCGCTTCCCTCAGACTGTGCTGGGAGGTCCCCGGTTCAAATTAGGCTACTGTGCCCCTCCTTACATCTATGTGAACCAGATCATCCTTTTCCTGACACCATGGGTTTGGGGAGGAGTGGGAACACTCTTGTACCAGCTGGGAGTGATGAAGGACTACTGCACTGCAGCACTGTCAGGAGGACTCATGTTTGTTACTGCACTTGCTCTTCAGATGGCAAACCTCTATGCAAAGCAGAAAACAGTGACAGTAGAAAGAATGCAAATTCAGAATACCCTGACAGATGAAGATGAGTTTGAATTTTCCAGCTGTGTAGGTTCAGAGACAGTAAAATTTATTATTCCTGGCAAGAAGTACATAATCAACACTGTATTCCATTCCCTTCTGGCAGGGGTGTTATGTGGGCTGGGAACTTGGTATTTGCTGCCAAACAGAATAACCTTGTTATATAGCAACATTGGAGGAACTGTTGTGATCTTTGTGTTTGGATGGGTGACCATATGTATAGGAGAGTATTCATTAATCATAAACACAGCCACCGAAACAGCCACTTTCCAGGCATTGGATACTTATGAAATCACTGCTCTGATGAGACCTTTCTACATTTTTGTCTTTATTGCAGTGGATCTTGCACACAGGTAAACATAATAATGCATGTAGCTACTTAAAGTGGTGGTTATTCTGTATATTTTGGATGGGAAAGGTTAAATTGTTCTTCTGAGGAAAATTTATTTTGAGATTTTAATGAACTGTAGTAACTTCAAAGAAAGAAGATTGATGCATATATGGTGAAAACTGAGGTTCTGTGTTGTGCATAAATGGTTCTTAAATTTTTACAGCATTCCACGTAAAGTAGGAAGAGCAGTTTGTAAGTAAGAGGTAGTTTTACCTATCTTCTACCATATCATCTTCCATATTTTTGTATTGGAGAATTTGCATCTATGTCCTTTTAAAGGATGTGTTTTGAAAACACATGTTCCTGACCTGGAATCATAGCTCTAAACACTGCAAGCTT
Source organism: Lanius collurio (assembly GCA_020086605.1). Classification (NCBI taxonomy): domain Eukaryota; kingdom Metazoa; phylum Chordata; class Aves; order Passeriformes; family Laniidae; genus Lanius; species Lanius collurio. The sequence continues at coordinate 82,740 of JACBWW010000004.1, forward strand.
CAGGATTACTGGATTTATGTCGAGATTTTATCCTGGAATACTTTCTAATGTAAGCTCTGTAAAGTGATAGCAGAGGCTTTTAAACAACAAACAAACAGAAAAAAAGCCACCTCTGAATTTGGTTTTAATGAATGGATAAGCAAATGTGAATATTGCTGTGGCTTTGTTACACGGATTTTGAACTTGGATTTTTAAATGCTTTTGCAATACAAAAGAGCTGTGTCAGTCTACAATTAGGAGAGTCACATTTCTGTTTTTCAGATGAGTGTCGTAGCTAAAGTATTTGTAATACCAGGCTCTTAAAACAAAATGCTTTTAGATTTACTCTATGCACTCTTTCTCCCTGTCAGGTGATATTTATATCACTTTGTCACATGTACATATTTTATGGTACTTCAGATACATTAAAAAAAAGCATGTTTGATTTTGCTAGTTTTGCACTGGGAGATGTCTTTGCTAATGACTTACCCTAATAGCTGCTTTAGGTAAGGTATGAGAATTATACATGTGGTCTTGGACTCCAAATTCTTCTGTTTAATTTCCTGAGGAGAAAATTAAGACATTGTCTAAATTCCTGATAAAATTCCTCTGAGGCTTGCTTACCTATTAAAAAATAGAGAGAAACCAAATATCATGGCTAACTGGTGAACTACATACAGGTTAGAATTTATGCAAATTTCTAATATTGATCTTTGTGTTTTTACTTTTATGTAAAAAATAAACTCCCTTTAGGAATATACAATAGTATTTGTAGGTGTACAGGCAACATGCCAGTTTTTCCAGTGTTAAAACTTAGTTTCTGGAAATTGCATAAAATTTTGCTTTTGTGTTTCTGAAAAAAATACTTTGCAATTTTTGTTTAACAGTTGAGGCCTCGGAGTCTCTGGACCTTTCTTTTTTGCACAAGTATTTCTTTAGTGTATTTTCACAGCAGTAACAAAAGTAATCATCTGAAGGCTTCGAACCTTTTAAAATGAATAGTTAGCCTGTGTTCTGGTGTTCTAATTAATGTGTTACTGCCCCAAGCATAAATGTATGTCCTTATTTTTCCTTTTAAAAGATACTCATTAGGTTTTGTAGGTTGAATGTGTAATGGTTTTACTCTGGCATTTGCTGTAGTAATTAAACAGAAAGTCTTCCCACACGGAAGTTATTTTCCCCTTCACAGAAGTCAAATCTATTTCTTCTTTTATCCAGGTTTGCTGCCAACACACCCATTCTAGAACAGACAAACCAGATTTTGCACATCCTGTTTCTTTTTCTGCCATTCTTGTGGGCAATGGGAATTCTGCCCCCGCTTGATGCACTTTTTCTCTGGGGAATGGAACAACTGTTGGAGTTTGGACTAGGAGGTTCACCTATGTCAAGTAACACAAAGTAAATGTTTATACAATTGTAAAATATATCAATATTGTTTATAACCTTTTTCTTTTCAAGCAAATCTTCTTTATTTTCTCCTTCACAGGTTGTTAGTAATGTTTCTCATTTCTGCTGGAACAGCAATAGCATCGTATTTCATTCCCAGCCCCCTCGGTGTGATCCTCTTCATGACTGGATTTGGGTTCATACTGAGTCTTAACCTAAGCGAGATTGGGTTTGCCTTCAAACACACCATGATCAGCCATTTAGCCTCCAGCAAATCTAAAAATATGCACAGAGGTCTTAGAATACAATTTGGGTGGAGGGAATTTATTTTCTATGTGACTGTGTTGACGTTTGCTCTCACAGAAGCCAGCCTGCTGCATCAATTTGCAGGCTCCTCATCATTTTCCCAAGCCAGTCCCCAGGCCATAGCAAGTTACATTCTGATCCTATTGCTTGTAATTATGTGGATTCTTAGAGAGATTCAGAGAGTGTACTTGTTTGGAATCTTCCGAAACCCCTTTTACCCAAAGGATGTCAGGACTGTGGCTGTGTTCATGGAGAAGCAAAGAAGGCTAATGAAAGTTGGTGTTGTCAGGAGGATTTTACTAACACTAGGTAGGAATACACCACTGTCTGTTGTTTGTTAGCTGATGCTTGCAGGGAGATTGAAATTCTAGAATTACTGTATGTGCAAGATTCTGTGAATGAACCAAGGGAAACCAAATGGCTGGAAATATTTGTTGATGTCTTGTTAAATTGTGCATTGAGGTCAAAGTTACTGGTCCAGAATATTTGAAAGTGATTTTATTTATTTCTTTTTTAGGGGTGAACCTAAAATATTGAGCCTTTTAAAAGCCCAGCTGAGAAAGCAGGGCCTTTTAAAGGATTTTAGTTACAACTGCAGTACCCACTTTTGAAAAGATGGCTCTTATAGATCTTTTTGAAGGTACTTGGAAACAAAATGAGTTGAAAGTCTTCAAGCTGACTAAACATTTGGTTCTTGCAGCTTGCTAGGAAAGGGAACAGCTTTCTTTCTGATAAGTTAGAGACAAATGCATCTACTTCGAGGGAATAAAAAATGGATTTAAATTATTTAATTTTGTAAAGGAACATCATTTTGGGAAAGCAGATTGATGACTGCTATTCCATGTTTATTTTTATTTATTTGAGTATTCTCTTCGAAAAACAAATAAAGGACAAAAGAACTAATAGCAAGTAAGAACTAAGCACTGAAGTAAACATCTGTTGTCCTGGGCCATTAGTGCAAATAAATTGTTTGATATCCTGGGAATGTAATGCAAAGAGGAGTTTGGGATGATGCTAGGATTTCCATCCTGCAATAAGACTGCTTACCTCTGTAGACTTTCCTTATGTTTTTGGAAGGAGGTCAATGATTCTTTTATTTCAATTGCAGTATCTCCATTCGCTATGATAGCGTTCCTGTCACTTGACCATTCGCTACAAAGCCTGCATTCTGTGTCTGTTTCCATTGGATTCACAAGGATATTTAGGATGGTAATTTGTGCTCTTCTGCATGATTTGAGTACCAAGGTGACCTAGAAGAAATATTCTAGGTCATGAGAGCAGAGATAAATAGATATATTTTTTTAATGTATTTCTAACGTATCTGTATTTTAGGTCTGGCAGAGTACAGAAAATGCCTTACTAGACATGGTGGTTGTGTCAGCAGCACAAATGTTGGTGTTTAATCCAGACCTCTGGTGGAACAGGAGCCTTGATACAGGAATCAAACTCTTGCTGGTAATGGTCATAATGTAAAATTAAGCAGATAATTGTTACCTGAAGTCTGTGTTTCCTTGCCCTCTCCAATTGGAGAATTACAGAGCCCAGGACACGGCAGATAGAAGCTAAAAACTGAGTACTGAGATAATTTTCTAACACCAAGCAATGTAATTTTCTTAAAGTTACTGTAGCTGTGCTGAATATGCTGCAAACAGCGCACTTCCTGCCTGTCTCCTGCAGGTCGGCCTCCTGCGGGATCGGCTGTTCCAGTTCATCTCCAAGCTGCACTTTGCCATCGCCGTCCTCCTGACATCGTGGACAGAGAAGAAGCAGCGCCGCAAATCGAGCGCCGCCCTGATCGCGCTCAACGTCGCCTTCTTCCCTGTCCTGCTGGGCCTGGTCGCCGTCTCGGCGCTGCTTTCCTCGCCCCTGCTGCCGCTCTTCACGCTGCCCGTGTTCCTGGTGGGCTTCCCCCGGCCGCTGCGGAGCTGGCCGGGCCCCGCGGGCGGCAGTGCCTGCGTGTGCTCCGACACCGTGTACTACCGGCAGCTCGTGCCCAGCCTGGCCGGAGCGCTGCAGTCCGCGCTGGCGGCGGGCGGCCTGGGTAGGTACCGGCAGCACTGGAATTACCTAGCTAAATATTTCTGGAAACACGGTTTTGGTGGAGAACAGGAGAATCTGTAGCTGGAAACCACTTTTCACAGTGTAGGTTAAATCTGATATTCAGGGATTGCTCAACTGAGGAAAAAGTGGTTACTTTTATGCTTCTTGTACAACTAACAATAGGACAAGAGGGATTGGCCACAAATTGCACCAGAGGAGGTTCAGGTTGGATATTGGGAAATATTTCTTCATGGAACCGAGGGTTAAGCATTGGAGCAGGCTCCCAGGGAAGTGGTGGAGTCACCATCCCTGGAAGCATTCAAGGAACAAGTAGAGGTAGCAGTTTGTGATATGGTTTCATGGACATGGTGGTATTCAGTCAAAGGCTGGGCTTGATAATCTGGGAGGTCTTTTCCAACCTTAACGGTTCTATGATCTCTACTTGTTACAATCCTGTAAAAAAATACCTCTGGTTTGTTACCTTTAAGGAGAGACTAAATAGTGATAAAACAATATCAATCCTAATCTTTCTGTATTGAACAAAAAGGATGGAATGCATTCAGCCCACCTAGCTGGAGGCAGTAAATCGTGTTCTTTAGCCAGACAGCATAAAGAAGGACGTGGGTCAAACTGCTCTCTGTGGCTAAGTCTGTCTGTCTCTGTATCAATCCCATTACTCAGCATCCAGAAGGTGATTTATGCTAATTTGGCTGTTTTAATTGGCTGTGGTGAATATTGATTGGATGTTTGTGAAATACATGATGTAGCATAGCTACCAGTAAATAGCTGGGAGCAAACCCATTGATAAGACTTAATGTCTTACCTCGTGCAGGCAGTTGGGGTAGGATTGTTGCAGCACTTGTGGGTTTACAGCCTGTGAAAGGCACTGTCATGGGGTTTTCAGAGAATTACAGAGACAGAGGTGAAGAAATGCCCAGTCTTTTTCCCAGCTGGAGACAGAGTAACTGTTTTAAAATTGCAAGGTTATTTTCTTGAGAAACAGTTTTTGTGTAACCTAAATAATCAAAAGATTGTAGCCCTTAGAGAAGAGGCAAATATTTACATAAGCCTCTTAGAAAATGGCTTATGGCTAGAAAAAGGGGCTTAATATTAGAAGGCAGTGGAAGTTAATCATGCTTTTCTGAAGAATATATCCAGGTGCTTTACTAGGAAACATTTGCTGCACTTTCATCACTGGTTAGAAGGAGGTACTAAAAAAAACTAGGAAGTCTTTTTTTCTTTAAAGAAGGATACTTCAGTTTGTCTGCTGCATTAGTCCATCTATATTTTATATATGCAGTAGATGTATTTATTATATTATTATATTTAGCTATCTCTCATATATATATTTCTCATATCTATCTATTTTATATCTATGCATATTTTTATAGGGTTTTTTCCCCCATTCCCATCATGACTGTGCTGGCATGTATGCCTCAGAATAAATAATTTAAAACACTAGTCTTGAGGGGTAAAAAGTCTCTTCTTTAATGTGAAAATCTGTGAATGAATGTCTTCAAGCAAGAAAAAACTGTGGTGGTCTCGGATGAGTTCAAAAGGAAGCGGTACCACTTTGTGTGTCACTAATTTAAACCCATCGTTTTTTCTGTGTAAAGGAGTTTTAGTAGCTTTAACAGCTAGCAAGAAAGGAATTAAAATCTTTGCAAAATGTTAACAAGAAAATGCACTTCATTAGCTCAGTGGAATAGAAAAGGTTACTTAAATTTTAACTACACCTTAATGGTTGGTTTCACTGATTTCATCTTACAACATTTTAAAACTAAAATTCTCTGTAAGTGAGTGGTCACCAGACATGAGTGACAGCAGAAGCTGGTCATAAACTGGCAGCAAATATCATATTTAAGGATAGAACCATCGTGTTAGGAAGATTGACATTAGGTTATAGTTCAGATACACTATGACCGCTAGTTCTTCGGAAATTTGGCATTGTTCTTTTTGTGAAATAGGTAAAAAAGAGAAAAAGTACCCATTTGGGGTTTTTTTTGAGTACTAATTTGATGTTGAGGACCTGATTTTCAAATTCCAGTTCAGTTATATTTTTATTTCTCTGATAACAAATAAACTTCCTACTCCACAGCAAATTGGGCCGTTAAGAAACTCTTGTGCTATATCATCATTCTTTAATGCATTCTTAGACAGAAGGATTTTAGGTCTCAGTGGGAACTGTGTGGTTGGAAATGCAGCCAAAAATTATCTTTAATCATGAAAGTCATCTCTGCAAAGGGAATTGAGGGTGGAGTTGTTTAACCCCGGTCTGGAGTGAAGAATGCAGTCCTGCAGTTGTGTGAGGTTTCCCAATTTTCCACAGCTTTTTCAAAGCTAACACTGCAATTTCAACATCCAGCTTTGCAGCCAGTTTCTTAAAGATTCTAAGGTAGCTACTTAGTTAAATGATTGTGATGTTGATGCAGAAATATTTTGAGTTTGCAGTTGAATTCTTATGTTGGCATGTAGAAAAGGTAATATGTAGTTTTTGTTTGGTTTTTTTTCTCACCTAGGTCTCTCTCTGCCTGGGTCACATTACTTGTGTCGCTTTCAGGACAGGCTGATGTGGATATTGGTGCTGGAAAAAGGCTTCACATACTGTGGTGTTAACATTAAGGTAACTGCATGCTGAGCACTGAGATGTTGATGTTTGCAAATTGTGCAAAGGTTTTGCTGTGTAACATTTCAGCAGTGTAACTGATTTACCTGATGTTACAGTAAATTTTCTAAGATGAGTGTTATACTAATTAGTCTTGCAAGTGACACATGTAGCAGATGTGAAATTTTTTTGTCATTTAGCTTGTGACACAATATTTTTAAAAGGCTGGCTAATAAGATCTGCATCAGGTAAAGATTTATTTAAGACATTGATTTGTGTCTGATATTGCAGCAAATGCTTTGTTATTGCTGTTATCTCTAGTTAGATTTGTAGGCTCAGGTGTGGAAATACTAACAATCATTTTGTTCAGAAAAATTCTGCTGCAAGCAAACAGCTAGCTAGCATTTAAAATTATGTCCTGGTGATGACTAACAGGAAGCTGTTTTCATGTGTGTTTTAGGGGCTAGAACTGCAGGAAACATCCTGCCATGCTGCTGAAGCTCACAGAGTGGATGAAATTTTTGAAATGGCCTTTGAACATCAGGAGCACATGAGGATTCTGTCTCCCAATCCCCATTTTGGACACATCCTGACTCCCTGTACCGTTGTTCCTGTGCGGCTGTATTCTGACGCCAGGAATGTGTTATCTGGAATAATTGATTCCCGTGAGAATTTAAAGCACCTGAAAGATGATTTTGTTAAAGTGCTTGTGTGGATGCTTGTCCAGTATTGTTACAAAAAATCAAAGTCGTGGGAAAGCCCAGGCAGTGCCAACAAGAACAGACAAGGATCATTTCCAGAAAATAACACTGGTGCAGTCAAAGGATCCAGGGCTCTGAGGGAAGAAGACAGCTTTAGTGTTGATACTGTGGAGGACTGGACTGATGATAGTGACATTTTTGATTTTGAACCCAGGAGCAGAACAAGAGACAGAAAAGAACCTGGGCAGTTGGGACTGACATCAAAAGTGCATCTCTCTATTCCAGGGTCTGTAGAAACACAAAGCCAAGATTTCCTACCAGAAATGTCACCAGAAGATAAATTAAACAGGGCTGTGGTGCTTGGGCTGCCTGCTCTGGACAAAGGAAAACAGTCAGTTTTTCCTCGTGTAGAGTTTAGTTGCTCTTACTCAGAGCTGCTGAGCATCCCTGAAGAATGGAGAACAGCGCCAGTGCCCTCTTCCAAAGTCAGTGAAATGAGGCAGAGGTTTCCAGAGGAATGGTACCACTTCGTTTTGAGCCAACTGGACTTTTTTCATCTGAAAGAGAAGCCTTCCAGTTTACTCACAGACCTTGTGCAAGATAAAGCTTTGAAGGACCTGTACATCCACGGGGTCCTGTCGTGTTGCTTTGGTCTGTTTGGCCTGGATAACGCCGTGCCTGCCCCAAGCCACGTGTTCAGGGCGTACACTGGTGGCATTCCCTGGTCTGCTGGCTTGGACTGGCTAACAGGCAAACCAGAGCTCTTCCAGTTGGCATTAAAAGCATTTAGGTAAAAGAAAACCACTTCCTGAGATGAGAAAAATTATATAGAGAAGTGTCACTTCAGTAATGTTTTGTTAAATCCATATAGTTTAAATATATTTGTGGGGTTTTCTTACATAAATATTGTCCTTGACTCCAGGCAGTGAAGCCTGTGGTATGGAGTTTTTTTCTTCTTTCTTCTCTTCCCACAGCAGCTGCCTCCAATCTGCTCTGTTCAGTGGGGAAAATCAACCGTGTTTCATTGTCCCCAGATCTAGACAGTTGTGCTGGATTTAGATATTTGGCACTATCCATTATCAGGCAGTGGGGAAGTGTGGGAGGTGAATGTGAGATGTTTAAGCTGATGTGTTTTATGTGTGGGTGAGCTAAAAGCACACCCAGACCAACTGGCAGTGACTCAGCTGACAAGCAGTGGCTGACAAGAGTTTGGTGGAGACTCTCTGTGGCCTTGAAGAGCCCTTCTCACTCCTGTTTTTGCTGCACAACTCACTATGTGATGTTCTGCACCTTTCAGATACACCTTTAAACTTATGCTGGACAAAGCCAGCCTGGGCCCAGTAGAGAACTTCAAAGAGCTGGTGAATTACCTGGAAGAATACGAAAGCGATTGGTACATTGGGCTGGTGTCAGACCTGGAGTGGCAGCAAGCAGTTCTGCAGGAAAAGCCATACCTGTTCTCACTGGGGCATGACCCAAGCATGGTAAGGAGAAAAATTACTAGGTCAAAGTTTGGGTTTCTTTTTCACTGTTCTTTTTTTTCCCTTGTAATTGTATTCTAAAACATGAAGGCTCTGCAAGGTTAGTTTGTACTAAAGAGGAACTGACACCACTGTTGTTGAAAAGCCCCCTGCACTGCTCTTCAGATGCAGCAGCATTTCCTGATTATATTCCAGTGGAAGGATTGAACTGAGGGGACTGGTTTATACACTTTGCTGTAGCATTCATAGAGTGTAGCCCCAAAGCTTTGCTCAGTGCTTTGTAACCAAAATGTTTGTGTGTCTTCTCAGCGAATGTACCGGACCTCTTGATCTGTTTGTTCTTGTAGGGAATTTACACAGGGCGAGTCCTCACTCTGCAGGAGCTGTTAGTCCAAGTGGGAGAGCTCAATGCCGAAGCCATCCGAGGCCAGTGGGCCAACCTGTCCTGGGAGCTGCTCTATGCCACCAACGATGACGAGGAGCGCTACAGCATCCAGGCACACCCGGCCCTGCTGCGCAACCTGACCGTGCAGGCGGCCGACCCGCCCCTGGGCTACCCCGTGTACTCCTCTCAGCTCCTGCAGCTGCCTCTCTTCTAGACTGCCCTTCTTGTAATTATGACTGTTATTGTTTTGTCTTTTTCGTCTGCATGTTGGGAACCAAATGTCCGTGCTCCCTTCATGCCCTGCAGATCAGGTGTTACTCTCAGGGTGGTGGTGCCAGGCCAGCCCACGTCCTTGGCACAGAGATGGTGCTGGCCAGAACCTTCAGCAGGCAGGAAGTTGGGAACTGGTTTCTTGCTGCTGGAACACGAGACACCATTGCCTGTGTGGCTGATGAGCCAGATGCTGAAATTCTCTTCTCCAGTTTAGAGAAGAGCAACATAATTATGGTCATTAACATAATTTTGATCATTAACTATTTTTGGTGCATTCTGATTTATTTTTACTTTTTTTTTCTTGGACAGGTGACCTGCACTGCCAGTCAGGTTACAGCTCCTTGTAGTATTGTCAACCCCAGAGCTGGCAACAACCAAAGTGTACATTGGACTATTTATATGACTTTTTTTTATTTTGGCCATTTTCTATTGGACTGAGTTCAGTTTAGCATTTGTTATGACTTTCACTGCTCTTCCTTATGTATAGTAAGTTATCAGCCATGCTTTAACTAAAGTGAATTCTAAGGGACAATTTTTACCAAAGTACTCATTCTGGTAAAAAAAATTTATGTAAACCCAGTGTGTGCTCTGACACACTTATAAGCTGGGTGACTTTACTGATGAAAGAAGTAAACATGTATAATTAGGGGACAGAGGAAATTTTAAGAACAAGTGCCATGATTTCATCTCCTTCTTCCAGTATCCATATATATGATATGTATAATGTATGTGTTGTTACTTGCGACCTCTGCCTCACTAACCAGTCTTCCACAAATGCAATGAGAGGGGGAGGTGGGTGGAAATCCAGCTGTCTGTGCCAGAAATAATTAATTTTTTTAACCTCACTACAGGCTGGAACAGACTTGGGCAGCTGGTTTGTAATGTTACAGGTCACCTTGAAAACAGGTCCAGTTTCCAGTGGCTCATTTATCCTGTTCCCTACCATCAGTCTTAGCACATAAATGCGTGTTCTCAGCAGGTCAGTGGTTACACTGTAGGCAAATGTTGCACAGGGAGTAGGTAATTGTATTTCCTAATCCTATAGAATCAATTTAAATCAGACCTGCCTCATAACTGAAGTAGTATTGGCATAGAGAACAGCCAGCCTTGTCTGATCTGGAGCACGTTTATGACTTCTCACATTTAAGACCTTTTGTCTCAGATAAAATTTGTCACAGAATCATGGACTTGGCTGCTGGCTGTTCCTTTTGATAGGGACCAGAAATTACTTTTAAAACCTATGCAAGTGGTGTAGTGGAACTCCAAAGCACGTTGCTGCCATGCTGGGCCCTGAGCTGCACCTGAGATACAGAGCCATGGAAGTGGTGCAGAAGGGGCTTATAGAGAGCACCTATTTCAGCTCCCTTGCAGAAGGAACTATGCTGGCAAATGTTTACTCTGATCTAAAACTTCTGATGTCAAGAGTGTCATCAACTCCTCAAGCAGTTCACTCCCGTTCTGTGCTGCTCTTGCAGCAGCTGGAAAGTTGGAGTTATTTCATAAATCTAATTAACCCTTCCCTTCCTCACTGTAAACCTCTTACTACTTGTCTTCCATATGGTCACAGAAAATTTAATTATCTTTTTTTGCAGCAGTTCCTTATTCAAAGATGGCTGTAATTTCTGCCCTCATCCTTTGTCTTTTGTAGACTGAATAAACCAGTTGAGAAAAAACTGCAGAGAGCTGAGATCCTTTTCCCTTCCTTTCTCCGGGTTCTCTCCGTCTGGTGCCTGGCTAGAGGAAAACTGCTGCTAACCAGGCCCAGTGTTCCAGCAGAGTTCCTGATTGGCACCAGATGGAGGAGTGCAATTAGCAACAGGCAGAGTTCCTGCTGGAGAACAGGAATGTGGAGCTGAGCTGTGCTGCCCTGCCACATCCTGTCCCCTGCTGTCACAGGCAGCATGTCCTACACCCCCACTCCTGGCTCATGGAGCCCCTTGGCACATCCCAGGGTGTTTGCAGCCCTGAGACCCTGATTCATGGTACCATCACCTTAAACCTGGCTGCAGTCTGGTTTGGGCAGAAACAGGGGTCAAAGCTTCTTGTTCTGTCCCACAAACGTGTGCAGCCAAGTGCCCCTGTGCAGCTGGTGGTTTGTTTGTGTGCTCTTGAACCATGGCCTGTTTGGAGCATTTCTTTAATTTATCTGGAATTCAGGAATTGGAGCACCTTCAACGCTGGCCTTGTGTGTGTTCACAGGCTGCTGTTTGGATTGGGAGCCTGGTACCGCACTCAGCAATGGGACTAAGCTTGGGCCAGGCCACCCCATTGTGATCCCATGGGGCCCCTGAACTGCTCTGGGTTACAGCCAGGTGGCTGCAGAGCTTTATTTAGTTCTTCCCAACACCTCCTTGCTTTGGACTGTGGTGTTCATCACACACAGGGAAGTGTGAGTGCAGTGCAGCTGGGGAAAGGTCCCAAGCGTGAGTCCTGAAGGGATTTAGCCCCAAACACATATTTTGCTAAAGGGACACATCCCAAGCACAGACCAGACACCCTTACCCTCTATACCACACCCTTCTACTTGTGGGGTTTTTTTTTAATCAACATGAATTAGGAATGAAAGTGAGGGAAACAGGATCCTGGGGTTTGTAATTTTAGGCTGCTCCCCAGGTATTTGCCTGTGTCAGAGCAGCAGACAAACAGCATCAGAGCAGCCCAGCCTCTCATGGGTCTCAGTTCTTCTAAGCTTTAAAACTTCAGCCTATGGGAGTTTGACATGAAACTTTTGAAGTTTCATGTCATCAAGTTTGAAGGTGTGTTTAGAAAGAGATTTTTATTTAATCAAGCGTGTCATCAGCTTCATAGATCTGTCAAGTTACAGGATGACAAAGACATAACAAAACCAAAAAAAAGCTGTTGTTTGCAGTCATGCACTATGAAAAGTTTCTCAGCCTTAGCACAAGAACAGCAGGACTTTGTACACACTCGTTCTTACTTCTTCTTTCTTGAATAAGAGGCATCAGCATCCTAGAGGGAAAAGACATTAAATCAGTATTTCCCCACCCAGCTTCCTGCTGTGTTAAGTCTTTCACTCACACTGTTGTTTTTATTTTTGAAACAGCTCGCAACAGTGGGCAGTTACAGTGTGAAAGAACAAAGTTTTAAGTTGCACGTGCCACACTTATTTTTGCATTTCCTGCTCTTGCAGTACTTTAACATGGTGGGTTTTTGTACCAAATTCAACAAAAACACAGTAAGAATAAATAGCATCTACGAGGGAGCACTGCACGAACAGAACATGGCGCTGCATATCAGGGCTCTATGTGTGAGTGAGGAGCAATGCAAACCCCAGCATTCCCACAGCAGAGGAGTCAGCAGAGCGAAACAAGCAAGCAGAGGGGACAGGGACACACTGCACACTCACAATTCCACTCTTGAAGTTCTGTATCCTCCTCTTGCCCATCCTGTTCATGAGCCACCAGGCCCAGGTGGGCGCGTACTGCCACAGGTAGCACACGGCCAGGTAGGGGTGGTCGCTGATCCAGGCCTCCTTCACGTCGTTGGCCATGCTCACCAGGGTGAGCCGGGCACAGCGATCCGTGGGCATCTTGTGGGACTGGTCCCCACTGTTCTCGAGGGACTGAGGGGGGAACAGAGCAGGGAGGGGTTGGAACTGGATCCTGGGAGGGTCAGAGGGAGGAAAAGGGCCAAGCTCTGTGACAGACATACTCCTCCCCATTTCCTCACAAGCAGAACTCATCCAGAGATTGGGACAGAGGAACCCATCCCTCACTATTCTTGGGTTTTCAGTGTGGGAACACTTCCCACCTTCCTTTGGCTCAAATAAAGCACACTTTTAATTAATGCCTCTATTGCTGGGTCAAAGGTTTAAAAAAAATGGATCTCCAGGCTCTGTCCTGCTTTAGCAGGGCTTCCACTTGATGGTGTTTATTGAACAAGTTCCCCCACCTGCAGCTCTGAGGAATGGGAACTCCCCAGCTCCTAGCTGTGCCTGCCCCATTCTACCCTAAAAGTTACTCAAGTAACCAAGTTAGTAGATGAGGCCACCATTCCCCATTAACTTAAATTTCCTGCCTGTTCTCTTCATCTCAACCAAGAGAAAAGCAGTCAGCTGCTTTGGAGTAGGGACATCAACCCGAGGTCTTGTCCCCATGTGTCACTTAGTGAACATAAACCACAGCCCTGTGAACTTGTGCACATTTCACTCCAGTAATAGCAGGCTGCTCAAGCAATCTGTCCTTCTGTTTCACAGGGAAAAGCAGTTCTGGTCTAGATTTGCTCCTCCTCCCTGGTCTTCTGCCACACCAAAATCTGAGGAATGTGTTTTGCAAGCTTTCACCACTGTTCAAAAAGAACATCTTCTCTTACACAAAAGTCAGAAGTTTTGCAACACAAAAATCATTCCAGAACACGATTCGGCAACGGGAGATCCCCTCCCCATCACTGGTGGGTTATCCCAAGCTTCAAATTGATTAAATTTAGGGCAGATTACAGTTTGATGTATCATCGTAGCAATTTTTGCCAGCTGCTTTGTCAGACAGCCTTTGCTAAAAGCCATTGTGCTGCTGGAAGGTTTTGATTTTCCTCCTGGAACAATCCCTAACAGGAAAGGAATGCACAGCTCATGTCAGCTGAGCCAGGGCTGTGCCAGCAGCAGCGTCACCCACCAGGGCACAGCGTGACCAGGGCAAACAAAACCCTACCTGTGCAGCAAGGACAGCATTCCCCAGGCAGAGCTGTATCCAGAAAATCCTGGCTTTCCCCCCCAAAACTGCAGCACAGTGGCTGTACAGCATATTTTACTAGACTTGGGTTGTATGCTTTGGAAGAGAGAAGGCATAATCATTATCAAACTCAATTTTCATTTGATAGAGACTTGATACCACAAAGAATTACAGGACTATAAACAGTTCTGCACCACTCAAAGGATTTCTTGATAAGAAGACGAGGTTGATGTTTGCTAGGAGGGTAAAACCAGACAAAAGTACCCCACAAAAAGATCGCTGGCCCCACAGCAAAAGTTGGGTTTGTCCCAACAGAACTGAGTCCTTACCTTTGCAAGATTCTCAGTAAAGACATTTTGGATGATCTGGGACTGTACAGGCCCTGGGCAGATTTGGATAATGCTTATCTCAGGGTAGTCAGTCAGCTCGGTCCGCAGAGAATTGAAGAACCCCTAGAAGACAAGAATACAGTGAAACTATTATGGGAAACATGGCCAATTCAGAAGGCTTCATTCCACCAAAGCTGCTGGTCAAGCACTGTGGAAGATGATTTAGCTAACACCCCATCATGCCTTATCTCAGACCTGGCTACCATCAGTTCCCTGTATCTATTCCAACATGTAATTTTGTGTCACAACAGAGACACAGAGTGAGCACAGGCTGATAAAACTTCTCCCACTGTAGTAAAACTTAGTCATTTTACTCCCATGCAGCTTGGGAGAAGGGCTGGCTGACCCAGAGCTCTTCTCCAAGCTGCAATACAAGCTAAAACCAGTCAGATATGGGCCTGTGGTGACACAGAACCATCAGCTGGGACAAGCCACCAAAGCTCAGCAAGAGCAGAACACCCTGACCAAGAACATGGGCTCCAATTGCCCAGTTGCTGGTGGCTAATTTCAGTTCACGGATTGCATACAGGCTTTGCAGATCAGTTCCCTAGAAACACTGAGCAGGAATTTAAAGGCATGAATATCTGTTGGCCCCAGATCTGGGGCTGGATCTTCACAGCACATGAGCAAACCTGGAGAGGACTCAATTCTAACACTAGACACTTATGTGTCCAGAAATCTGCTCCTGGACAGATGGGAATCTGCTGGTCTTCTAGTTGCTTTGGATTAAAAATCTGGCTCTCCCCTGGCTCCTCTGGGACTGTGGGCACCAAAAGGGCTGTGTTCTATCTACCACTCCAGGCTAATGCTACATCCCAACCTGCACTTTCTCATCCCCTTCCTTCCCTGAGCCCAACTCTTTCAGAAAAAAACCCAAACCCCCAAGTTGTGCAGTCCTGTCACAAAGGCCATGCCATCCATCCAGCTGAGGATAAAGTCACACATAACAAGACACTCAGACCACACTCCCCCACCACTCCATGTCCATCTGAGGTGAGGAACAGAACTGGCTCCCATTTTGCCTGAAGGGAACACACTCAAGATGCACTTCCAGGAGTCAAGAAGGTGGAGGGAATGCTGTGGTAGAAGGGAAGCCAGACCACGGCTCGGTCACTTGTGTCAATACTCCTACACCTGCTCTGATGCTGGGGCACTCCTGGGATCCAGGCTGTACCTAAAACTGGGCACCTGAGCAGCCACACAGATGCACACAGCAGCAGCCAGCTCTGTGGGCACTGTCAAAGTCAGGTGATTTCATTAAAGGCTGCACAGCCTGTAAGCATGAAATGCAAGCAGCCAGAGATGCCAGCGAGCTCCTGTTACTGCTCTGCAGCCATTCTGCTGCTCCACATCCTTCCCTCATGCTGCAGCTCCCAATTTTTACACCAGAGAAGAGGCAGAGACTTCACCAGCAACACAGGAGGGCCAGGGCACTCAGTCAGCTGAAATCCTGTCTGATACACACTGACAAGAGCCTCTTGAAAACCAGAATCTTACAAAGACTCAGTCGCCTCTGAAGGCCCTGTGTACAGTATGTACATGTTTTCTAATCCCAGCACTCATCCTTGACATTCAAAGATAGCTGGCATGAAATTCCTCTACTTCCTCCCAGAAGAGAAGCTTTAAATTCCTCAGAAAGAAAAATAAGAACGCTCTCTTCTTGAAATTCAGGCAGGGACAAGCCCAGATTTGGGAGCAGTAAAGGAACTCCAGTGCAAGAGGGAGAACCTGAGTGTTTCCACCAAGCCCAGACTGAAGGCAGCTCTGGCATTCAGACACAGAATGTGTGGGACAGGAACTTCTTTCAGCCATCTCTGGGTCTTTCCAGCTTAGTGACAAAATCCTAGAAGATGCTGAAGAAGGCAAGGCTGAAATGACTGCTACCCTGACAGAAATACTTAGGAATTCCACTCATGACCACACAGTGAACAGAGAGAGGAGCTGTTGCTGCTCAATGCAGTCCTGTGCTTCTTGGACAAGTTCCTGCTGAAGGAACATTTTGAAGGCCACCATTTCTGATCCACTCCCCATGGCACCAATTAGATGAATTCCAGCTGGGTGAAAGGCACATGATCTCCACAAGCATCACCCTTCCAGGAGAGAAACTGCATCAGGCAGATGCAAGCTCCCGTGGACTTGACTCATGCTCTTACAGCACTCCCAGCACTGAAATAAAGGGTAATTTCATCAGTAGAACATTGTTATGAAGAATTCCAGTTGGCATGACTCAAAGCATGATTGTTCCAAGAACAGATTCTAATTCTAGGAAGAATTCCTTCCTTCCTCCTACAACTGCCATTTAAAGGAATTAAAAAATAAAAATAAAAAAAAAAATAATAATAATAAAAAAACAAAACCACAAGGAAAAGGAAGAACTTTTTCAAAAAAAGGTGTAATTAAGATTGCAGCATTGTGTCAGTTATGATAGACTCCAAGGCATGAATTAAAAAAAAAAAACAAAAAAACAAAACAAGCCAAAAACCATAACAGATGAATCTATGTCAGATGGGCTCACATGTTTAATAACAGGTGACTAAAACATAACCTTCAAGAAAATCCTAGAATACAGGTGGATACATTCTGGGAAAGCTGAACAGGGAAAGCATCACTTTATGCTTTGGCTTATTTTTCCCCTCCCTTCTTCCAGTCTCCATTTCTTCTTGGTCAGCATCAGAAATGGGTTACAGGGCTGTCTGAGGAAGGCAGCCATTCCTACAGAATTCTTTTATCTGAGCTGCACTGGAGGTTTGTTATTTCAAAAAAGCTTTTCCTAGTTTTTGGGGGCATCATGTCCTCATGTAGTTGTAACTCCAGACCAGTAAAAGACTCCCAGGCAGAATATTTCCAAAATCTCAATTGCAAGTCATGTTTTAACACCTGCAATTAGTGTTTGTAGAATTACTGTAAAGAAACAAACAAAGAAGGTTTGTAGTCTGACCTGGTTATTGAGCAGAAGTAGAAGCTAATAAAGATAGAAGCAGTTCAGTCAGCTAATTTTAATTAATTTTAGTCAACTATGTCTTCAAAACTTTGTCTGTCCTCTCAATCTTAACATGAGGTTCAGAATTCTGAGTATTTTCAAAGCAACATGTGAATTCCTTGTGCTCTGCAATTAATTAGCCATGCTTGGCCCAACTGCACCACACCCAAAGATAATTCAACCGAAAGAACATTTAATAAATAAAGGAGCATGAAGGGAAGTCAGGCTTCTGCTCATTGCATTCTTCTAATTTAAATCAACCAGGCTTAACCCAAAAGCTGGCCTGTAATGGGCAATTCCAGCATTCACTGCAATGAAGAGCAGCAGATCTCTCCCCATCACTAACTGAAAAATGTTGTTAGCAGAGATCTGTCACCAACTTCTACATCTTCATCTTTTCAAGAGGGTTTGCAATGTCAGCCACTGGTTACATTTTTGTTGTTGCTGGTCAAATTGTCGAAAATATATTGATCCCTTGGCTTAAGCAGTTGTTTGCTCTGTTCATGTGCTGAAATGCAGCAGGGAGTAAGAAGGTGCCAGTTTTTCAACCATCACTGAGCACAGCTGAAGTTTGTTTTACTGAGATCAAAATGTACATTAGCAGGAGACCAAGCAGTGGTGAAAGACAAATATGTCTAAACAAATTTACTAGTTAAACAAGTGATTCCTCAATGACACAGGCAGAAACTTTTCTGAGCTCCTCTTTTATGTTTTTCTACTCAAGTGACACCACTTTCAAAAAGTTTTTCCAGGCAATATTAAATGCTAAGTGTTAGGCAGAAAATAACTTCCTATGGCACTGGGAGCTGCCAGTTCTTCACACCACAGAAAGACACAGAACTGTTGGGAAGAGTCGTTCAGCTGCTCCCAGATGGATCAGGAATTCTCATTTCTCTGAGTACTCTACTTTACCACTCACTGTTCTCACTTCCCTGTCGTGAAGATTACCTCAAATCTTAAAACTCTCACCAGTGAGAGTTTCTCCCTAAACGAATTAAGAACATTAGGGCTCTATATGCAACAGAACAATCCTCTCATAGAGGCAATCCCCCATCTGAAGGCCAGAGGCTGAGGTTGTGTGTTTCACACTGGAATTTAAACATGTAGTGGTTAGAACCAACTAAGCTGGCACTTGAATTCCTGGTCAGGCAGATACATCTACACTGGGAGCTGAGTTATTTCACATTTTAGAGCAAATTAATCTTAGAGAACTTCCAATACCTGAGGCTGTCGCATACACTGTGTGAAATTTCAGGTGAGATTTGTGTTTTCTGCACAGAACAAAGCCCTCTGCTACAGCACTGCTACTGCTCCACTTAATTCACTTGCAGACTGCAGCTCACCTGCAGAGCGTGCTTGCTGGCACAGTAGCCGGTGGCAAGAGGAGCTCCCATGATGCCCATGACACTGCTCACAGTGACAATCTTCCCTTTCTTCCTCTGGATCATGTGATTCAGGACATACTTTGTCAGCGAGATGGTGCCCAGGTAGTTGAGCTCAATGATGGCATTGTAGACATCCAGGTTTGTATCCACGAACAAGGAGCGCTGGGAGCGCCCACCATTGTTGACCAAAACATCAATCTCGGGAAAGATACAGAGATACATTAATATAAACATAATTTCCTTTAATAATTGCACTTCTAAGGCAATTCAGTGAGATCAAGTGAGTGTTCAGTCCTTGGCAATGACCAGGGGTTATTTGGGTGTTTCTGAAATCCAGAAGCAAGCGGCAGAAGGGATAAAAATTCATGTACTTTTTGATGAGTTTAATACTGAAACTGAAGAAAAATACAGACACTGCCGAATTTATCATACAGTAAAATAAAAGTGAAATATGAACATGAATGGAGGTCTAGGAGACAAAGTAGTTTAACCACAGAAGCACATCTTACCTTGCCAAAATGCTTGAGCACACTGTTGGTTGCAGCTTCGTGAGAGGATCTGTCAGTCAAGTCGAGACGCAGAACAAGGATATCGTTTTCACTCAGGCTGCTAATATCTGAAAAACAACCATGAAAGGAATGGGAACCAGTAAGATTCCCAACATAACAACTGTAACATGCTTTTAAACACCACATTTTCACAAAGAAGACACCAAGAAACAGTAACATCAAGTTGGAAATAAAATGCTGGCTTTGTTTCCATTTTGATCCCCACATAGAATCTATTTTTAATCTGTTCCTATCAAGTGTTTTTCTCATCATTGGTTTTTGTATGTGAAAAGCTTGACTTTATGAAACAGGCTTGGTAGCACAATACAGAAGTTTCACTTCTCCAAATAAATTGCAATAGTTGAGAGTAAAATCCAACAAACTTTTCACAGAGGGATTCAGAAGCACATTGGGAGCCCTGACACTTTGCTTGGATGTCAGCAGGTCAAGCCTGTTTCTTCCTGACAACAGGACTCACATTCAAACCCAAAACACAACATACACACCTGAGTAGCTACGAGGCAAAGTGTACAGAAGCTGAATTATTGGGGGCTTTTTGGGAGGAGGTAAAAGGCTTTTGTTTAACTGACAGCTTTTAACATACCCATCCCTTGAAATAAAAGTCAGCTGCCACCAAGTTCCAGCCTTTTTGTTGTGTTTTTCCCCCAGTGTCTCTTCAGAACAACTGAGCTTTTCTATAGTAGGCATTTCTTGAGCAGTGATTTGTTACCCTGGGGTTTTGGGGCAGATGACTCACAAAACCAAAATCTTCATCATTTCAAGCTTTTTTTTTTTTTTAAACTACATCTAACAAGAATTTTTACATTACTTCTATTAGTCTGTTAGTGCTATTTTTTTTTCTGAAATCGATTCCCAGCCACATCTAAGTACAGTTGCTCCCCTTTAAGGAGCTGCCCTCTTCAGAGAGCCTTAGGCTTTGATTTTTTAATTACTACTTCTTTCTTGTAAATACAGGGAAGGTTGAACTTTGTCTTAACAGTGATGTAGAAATAAAGAGGTTACTTAAACCCATGAGTTGCCTCTGTTCAAAGGTCATTAGCATTTAAGACACTGGTTAAAATAAACCCATCTGTCTGGTTTAAAGTTAGTAGTATTTCCATTTATTGCTCCCTCCAACCCCTCCATGTGCATTTTCTCCTCCATTTTCTTCCAGAAATGCAGCAGTAAAATGTAGTTTAAGCTGCCCTCTCGGGGCCACACCTCTACCTCTGCTTCTTGAAGCAGATTTGCACAGCTGAAACCTGTTGGGGTATGGATGTTTCTGCCATGGATTAACAAGACCACATGGTCAGCCCAGCCATGAAAGATACACAGGAAAGAAAGAAAAGAGCAGAGGAAGAGACACAGACTGCTGGTAAGGAAGGAAGTGCTCTTTCATAAGATGTAAGAAATTTCTGACATGAGGAAATTTCAAACCAGAAATCTTGTTTTGCAGCAGTCTGTTGCCCTGTTTGATTTCCACCCCCTAAAGCATTCAAACCACACATCTCTAGCAGCTTCCTTAGTTCTTTGCTAGGCTGAGGGATCCTTACTTCAGGCACTCAGGCAGCTTTTACAAAAATCAAGCACTCCTGTTACCCTTTTCTAAACTCCTCCTCCCATTCACTAGCCCATTGTTTTTCTGGCTGATGAGCAGCACTGTGCCCACTGTAGAAAGCACATCTATGTCCCAGTTTATACACTGCCAGAATGGTGCTCCTCATTGCTTTTACTAATAAACCCTAATATTCCACTGCCCCTTTTGTCTGCTACCAAAGTGATGTTTTAAAGGGAATAATTATGATATCCAGAAAAAAACACTTGGTCCCAAGTGGGAGACCTTAGTTTAAAGTTCAGTGCTCAGGTTTCAGATCAATAATTATTTTCAACACCTTGATCCAAGGTAGCAGTTTGTCATAACATGATAAACACTATAGCTCAGAGAAGCATTTTCCAGCTCTTCAGCATTTCCTCTTCTGCCTTTTATTTCTTCCTTGTAAAAATGCCCTTCAACAGAGGTTTTCAGCAGAGGCTGATCAATGTGACATCCTGGGGTCCATTTAAACCTCAATTACTGTATAATTCTTGAACTTATAGATTGCATGTCACTCATTTGGCCTATCCATAATTAAATCATACTTGACCTTTGCCAAACCAAGAAACATCCCCTCCCACTTTTTTTTTTTTTTTTTTTCCTTTTTAGGGCTTTTGAGAGAAAACAGCCTCCAACATTTCTGACACAAGAAAGAGTGGTTAGGGAAAATAGAGAAGCCTCTTTCAGGAGCTGTGTGAGTTATACAAGTTGTTTTCTCTCCCTCCTGCCCAAGTGCAATGAAGTGTTGAGTTGGCATATGCATGACTCAACAGGTATTACCATGGCTCTTACAGTCCTTTTCCTCTCTCTTTCTCCCCCTCAGCTTTTAAGCAGTGTAGAATGCACAAACCTGTACCACAGGGTGCTGTCACTAAACTTTAGACAAGATGGATGTGCTTGTTTCTGACACACAGCTCAGCTGCTGCTGTATCCAACCTCTACAGCAGGCATGTTGCAGCATATGAGCTCCAGTTATGCCCCATAAATCAGCTAAATTCACACTGATGTTGCACATTGCAGCTCACACTTCATCTACTCCACATTATTCAAACCGTACAGGACAGTCTTGAACTCAGCTGCAAAGACAAAGCGTGCAGATGGACACAGGGACAGGCCACCCAGGAAGCACAGGGACCCACTGGACAAGCGTGCAGGGATGGCATCAGGAAGATCAACACCCAGGTGGAGCTGAAACTGAAATTTCCATTGGACTTGAGGAATGTGAAAGGCAGCAAAGGCTCCACAGGTACAGCAGCAGCAGAAGGGAGACCAAAGACAGAGTGAGCTCACTGCTGGACAGGGATGGTGAGGAGGAGCTGATGAAATGCACAGAACAACGTGAGGTACTTATTGACTTCTTTGCCTCAGCCTTCTCTGGCAAGATCTCCTCTCAAGTCTCCCACACTCCTGAGGCTACACTCTGGGGAAGGAAACACTGCTTAGAGTCAGAGAAATTAGGGACAAAATGCATGTACATGCAGGGCAAAATATGTATCCATGATTTACAAGGGCTGACCAATGTCACTCCTTTTTGGAATATTCTTCTAAGTGGAGTAGCTCCCTAGGGACAGGAAAAAAACAAGTGTCATACAGCCTAACTTCAGTTCTTGGGAAAATTATGTGGGAATTCCTCCTGAAAGTAATTTCCAAGTAAGTGAAGGACAAAAAGGTGTGTGGGAAAAGCCATCATGGATTTAGCACAGCCATACACTGCCTGACCAACTCAATTGCTTTTTGTGATCAGCTGTGGTAACCCTCCATGATCAATACATTTGAATATCTTTAATAATGACCCAGATGATGGGAAAAAAACTCACAGGTTTTCACAAAATTTTGATTTAAGATCAAGTTCAGAGGAGCAGCTGCTGGAGGGAAGGACTGCCATGCAGAGGCACCTTAACAAGCTCTAAGAATATTCTGAAAAAGCTCATTAAGGCTCAATAAATTAAAATGCAGATTTTTCACACCTGGGACAGGACAATGCTCTGCAGTACTGCAGGCCAACATCCAAAGGGTCAGGGATCAGCTCTCCAAACAAGACCTGGGCTCCTGATGGAAGGACAGCAGCAAGCTGAGTGCAAGCCAGCAACTGGCTCTGGCAACAACAAATGTTAATGGGATGCACTAGTAAAAGCAGACTGAGGGAAAGTGATTTTTAAAAGCTTCCGCACAGCATTCTAAGACTGCACCTAGAGCACTGTGTCTAATTTTGGACCCTGCAGCTCAAAACAAATACTGATGAACTGGAGATATATAGTGTAGCAAAGGGCCACTAAGTTGGTTAGGGTGGCTGGCACACATAACGCTCAGGGAGAAGGGTGGAAGACAGATTTACACAGCCTTGAGAAGCAAAGGATAAGAGTGGAAGTGGGTCCAATCACTACCTGCCACTACTCAAAAGCTGGCTGTGGAAAACATGAACTATCATAGAATGGCAGAATGGTTTAGGTTGGAAGGGACCTTATTTATCACCTCATTCTAAAGCCCATGGGAAGGGATACCTTCCACTTCCAGGTTGCTCAAAACCTCATCCAAACTGGCCTTGGACACTTCCAGATATGGGGCAGACACAGCTTCTCTGGGCACCCTCTGCCAGGGCATCATCAGCCTCAAAAGCAAGAATTTCTTCCAAATATCTAATCCAGACCTGGTTTCTGTCAGTCTAAAGCCATTCCCCCTTGTCCTGTCACTTCATGCCCTAGTTTTGTTTCTGTGTTATTGAAGAGTTTCCAGTATTCCTACTAATCAGACCATGAGTTAAAGTTCAGCAAATTTTTCAAAGCACAGGGCTACATAACACTTTCAAGCTTGTGTATGGCACAGCCCAGACATTCACAGGGTCACTGAAAGTTGGCAGAGGCAGAAATCATCTCAGATAAATCCATGCTCTTGGTCCCATCACTTGAAATAATATTTCTGAATATTCCTTAGCACATCATACCAGTGTTTTCCTGAAAGTGCCTATCCAGGCTTGCAGCTGCTGCCAGCCTATCTCCTGTTATGAGTTTTGCAATCACAACAAACGGCGTCACAGACTTGTGCTGGCCATTGAGTCACACAGCACTGGGATTTGTCATGATTGCCACTTAACCACACTGCCATCACGTGTCCCTCGCTTCTTTTCAAATACAAAATTGTTTAAGTGACTGCTTTTTTGAGCTCTCAGACAATAAAACTAAGGAGTTGGGTGTTTTTGAAAGTTCCTTGAAAGGTTTTCTGAGTAGGCTGCTGCAACTTTCTAGGCATGTTTAGGTGCTAATCCAAGAAAAACATCTGATTATTCCCTAGCACACCTTCCAAGTAGACTGTGGACATTGTGTCAACATTTCTAAGACTGACCTGTCAGTGTGATAATACATTCCACATAAAATACTCCATCCTGAGCTATAGAGGATAAACAGTCTGAAAAAAATGCATAATGTTAATCATGTTCAAACCCTCTATTTGTCAGTGTGAATTAACTGCCTATTCTTCTTGCTGCCAAGCCAGAAAACATGAGAGAAAAAGAGAAACAGGAGGAATGAAGCCAGACTACTGACTCATTGGGCATATGAAAGCTAACTGGAAGATAACTGAAATAGTTAAATATTTTGCTTCACATTTTTTTCCTCTTGATTACAGGAGATCCTCTTTCTTACGCATTCTTAGAACAACTTTTTCTGAAAATTTTTATTAGTCCATTTTCGAAAGAGCAAAGTTGGTTGTCTCTCTGCCTGTAATGTGCACAAATCTGAAGAAAGAATATTTCTTAGTAGCAAGAAGCTACATGGTTTGGTTCTTTACAGGATGAGATTGTTTCCTCCATTCTCCACAGTATTTTTTCCATTTCTTAATCTAGTACCTCACAAGAGCACTTGCAAGTGATAATGAGATTTTTAGGTAACAGTGGCATGAGTAGGCAGTTGAAATGCACATCTATACACAGGCTCCTCACTCACAAAAAGAAGATACCAGCTCTGTATAAAGTTGACTTTCATCATTAAATTCATTGTTGTGATGTGTGGGTTAGTGTTCCTGTGGCAATTCCAGCCCAGCAAGGGTGGAACTGCTTGCATGAAGTGCTCTGCTGTACTTACAAAGGCATTTCTTTTTCACTCTCTGTAGCTCATCCTCCCTTCTGGCAGAGATGGCAAGCAAGGCTCCCAGCTTTGCCAGCTGGTAAGTCAGTTCTTCTCCGATGCCACTTGAGGCTCCTGTCACCCAGACAACCTTGCCACGCAGCTCATGTTCTATCAAAAAAATCAAGACAGCAGTTCACACATTGCCAATGCTAGGATAAGCATCTAACTCACTGCAGGGGTGTAATCTGGTGCTGTTTTTAAATAAATATGCTCATTTTGGGGGTATTTCAAAATCCTGACTTCTCTATCTTTTAGTCACATGCAGTTGTGAAATTGTTCATAGTTGCCATTTGAACTTTGTTCCAAGGCTAATCTGAATAAACATGGGTTATTTACCTGATGGAAGAACTCTGATGCGTTTCTGCAGGCCATCCACTCATAACAATTCCACTAACCTCATCAAAAACAGCTTCAGAGGAAAAGGGAGAAGAGAATTCTTGGAATTTACAGGAAACAGTTACTGTATTGCAAATACAAACAAAAGCCTAAGCAAATATTTCCAAGTAATGTTTTCATCCCAAAAAAATGTTCCAGCAGTCGGTGACACAGTAAAATTCTCTGAACAAAGACAGCTAATCACAAAAACCCCAATGGACGTTCAGGCACCTTGTTTTGTATCTGATGCAGGTTAGCTCCTGCACTGGCCAAGGCACAGTACACAGAGTTCCCAAGGTGTAAGTTCATGTGGGAACTCCCCGTGTACTCACAGCTCCTGCCCTGACATGCTTTTTTAACCTGTAGTAAAAATGAGAGCATCTTGCTCCTTTTGCTCCTCTGGTGATATGCCTGTTCCCACTTGTCTACAATCATCCCCACCCCATGGTACACCTGGGCACTGGGAAAAGCCTTAGTTTTCCAGACATATATCCAAAATCACCAAATACCACAGATGGCTGGAAAATCACTCAATTAATTCCAGAATATGATTTAGGGATGAAGGATCACAAATATCAGAGCACTTCCCAGAGGGAATCATTGTCTGATATGTGTCTGTGTTCCTCAAGAGCAGCCATAGTGAATATCAGTCTTGGGGAAAATCTGACTCAGAGCACTGCTGACAGGAGCTCTTCCCTCTGTTTCTCAAGTTTGTGCATTCCAGTATCTAGCCAACCAAGAAAGATCTCATGGCATAATTCAAATAACAGAGCCAAATGCAGTTCTTGAGACTTAAAGCCAATTCCATTCTGAAAAGGGTCAGAACAGCATTTTTCAGCTCACTTAACCACTCATTTCATTTAGCAAAAGTACTCCTTTTTCACTGCGGCTGGCTTTTACTTCCTGCTCTCTTCAGTTATCAGTTCCTGGTTCTCTCTTCACTGTGTTTCAAATTTTTACTTCTGGGGTCTTAATGACACAAATCCCACAAAGAGACCAGCACCAAACCCCTTTACCTTCAGACAAAAGCAGTGAGCACTCAAGACTATCAGAGCTCAGCTTGACTTTGTGGGGCTGGCAGTGAGTATTATTTGTCTTTTTATAAGCTGACTGTATTTCAGCCAAAGAAAAATCCCTCCTAGAGTCAAGCTTTTGTGGTTTGGGACTGTTTGGAGTTTTTGTTTCTAAAAACACTAACAACAGCAACAGGAGTCACTTCCCAAAGGAGAGATGTATTCTAGGGTTATGAACTAGGGAGGTGGAAAGAGATGTTCCTGACATTGTAGGACTATCCACTGTGTTCATCATTAGAACAAACGGCTGCTGCCTGTAAAACTTATTCACACTCTTTTACTACTGTTTTATTCCAATATATTCCAAATTTATTGAATTAATCACAATAAACATGGGAGTTTGCCTCTCCTGTTACATTTTTTTCCTGCAGAAAACCCGAGCAAACACTACATGAACAAAACAACACATGGACGCAATTTCAACCCTGCTTACCACACTCATTCCTCTTGCTACTGAAAACAAATCCGCTTCCTCCCACCACTTAGTTTCCCTGTTCCCAACCTGTCTTGAGCAGCTTCACAGCAGTTATTCAGGATCTTGTTCTGTGAACAGAATAATTAACTGAGATAAGGAAAGTTTTCCCAGCAATTCCCCAGAGCTGATTGTTACCAAGCATTGAGCTACTGAGAATTAACATAATGGGAAAACTCAAATGCTGGCGTAGAACATGTACCAAACCATCAGCTTTGCTCCAGAATAAATGTCCTGTTGTTGCTGGAAATAAGTTTAAAAATTAACTGTGCCAAATTAAAAAATAAAAGCAGATTATTCTATTACTAACCATTAACTAC
The DNA here is from genome assembly GCA_020086605.1 of Lanius collurio. Classification (NCBI taxonomy): domain Eukaryota; kingdom Metazoa; phylum Chordata; class Aves; order Passeriformes; family Laniidae; genus Lanius; species Lanius collurio. The sequence continues at coordinate 109,841 of JACBWW010000004.1, forward strand.
TGTGCTACAAAGCATAACCAATGAGAGGCTGAACTGAGTAGCACTGCAAGTAATCCAAAAAGTTGTTTTGTAGCTCTGTTTGGAGGCTTTTCCCATCATTTTATAGCTCTTATAGCACAAGGCTGCCATGTCATTTCTTTCAGGAAAAATACCTGAAGTGCAGAAGTTTAAAACAGAACATCCACTTCAGAGCCCTAAAGAATCATACTGTTATTCCTAAATTTAAGAGCAGGGTTTTTATACATGGAATGTTCCCCCTCAGCTTGATAATATTAAGCTACCTGTGAAAAGCACAGGGTTTAGGGTGACTTCTATCCACCCAATGAAACACAACACTGAAGGAAAGGCATCCAGCACCCAAAAAACCCTTCTCTCCTGAGCACACACATATTCAGAGGATGGGAAGCAACCCCACCTGAATAAATCCAAAAGTCAATTTTCCCTATAGAATTGAATCACCGAATTAGAACCACTGTTACCTACATGAAGGCTTTTCTTTGCAATTATAGTTTATAGCAAAAGAAACACAGGAGATCAGTCCACTTTCTGAATACCTTAATCTCCAAAAACTTCAACACCCATAATAATGTTGTGGAAGTGATAACAAAATATAATGACTGCAAGAGGGATAGCTCTAATAACAGCTTTACTTAAAAATCAAGGGATACACACTTTATTTACTTAGGCACCCTACATTACATGCACAATATGGAGAGAAGGAAAAGGGAGAATATATTCAACAAAACATCGTTTCTAGTGTTTGTCCCTTCTCTTTTCCTACCTGATTTGCTAAATGGTACCATTTCAGCTATGTGTTTTACTTAATTAAAAGCACAGAGGCTGGGGGGAAAGGGTAGGTGGCCAAAACACAGCCTACCTCTTATGTTGACAAATTTCTGCCTGATTCTTCTTGTATTACATGCTAAATCAATTCCTTCACAAAATTACTACATTGGTCTTTACATGGGAATTTTAAGAGACTACTTAAAGGGTTTCCAGGCATTCAATATTCTGAAGGCTACATTGGAATAACACTTTGTCTACCCAAGACAGCTCCTACATCTTGATGTGTATTGCACACAGATGCCTCAGGATAAAATTTCAATTTTGTTTGTATTAGTCAAGATTTATCTCATTTCTCTGCTCTGATTCTTTCTGTGTTCTTTACAAAGTCCACACCTGGAGACTTTGCAGTTTTCTTACAGCAAGGGAACTCCAACCAAGTACATACAAAACTTTGGGCTGAGTACCCAAAGAGCTACAGGAGATTGTTCACACTGATCTAAATTTAGTGATTTTTAGAGCTTTATTTCTTGTGCTAATCCATCTATAGAGAACAGCAAAGCATGCTCATTTGCAGGAAGCTTCTACTGAGAGCAAGAGACAAGGATGTCTCAAGTTTGCCCTACTCTTCTCTTGAGCTGCTCCTAATGGCCAAACTTCACCTGCACCAACATCCTCTAAGGAATCATGGTCCCAGGCTCAAACTGTCACTCCACCATTCCGGATCCACCTTCATGCAATGCAATCCCTCATCCCCATCTCAACCCAACAGCCCGTTTCAATGCCTACAAGGGACATCTTACACAGTGTCTCTCATCCCACCTTTTTTCCAATCAGCTTCTGTCCCCACTCTCCACTTCCACCTCAAGCACCCGCAGCCAGCAGCCACAAATCACCACAGCAGGTGGATATTCACAAATTTCTGCCTTTTCTGACCAAAAACCCCTATCAAGCAAACAAAACCTATTATTTCTAATGATCTTTGTCCAGAAACATGGAGAAATGCAGTCCGAATAGAAAGCTCAACACGAACAAGAACGGAAAGCGCCTGTCTGACAGTATTTTATTGAGCTTTTGTCCCCAGGTGACAAAGGCAGCACCTTACAGGGATGCAGCGTTCGGCCCCTGACAGCATCGCGTGCCCGGGCTGGTCCCTGGCGCCGTTCAGGGCACAATTCACGGAAGAGGAAACCCAGTTAGCCCCAGCATTAACAATCATGTTTACTTCACCGTGAACACTTTCGACACCCCTGTGAACACAAGATCTGCTTGAAGATGTCAGAACAGGCTGGAGCAGAAGCGAAACATTTAGGCTACAAAGCCACTCGTCCCGGCCACACGGGCCAGGCACCCTCATCCCCTTTCCGAGATCTTTCCACACTGTCCCTGTGCCCAGTGCTCGCCGCAGCCTCAGCTGCTCCGCGGGGCCCTGCCAGGACCGGGAACTTGCCCAGAAACTTCAAAACAAACAGTTTCGGGCCAAACAAGCCAGCTCTCGGCACAGACCCGCGGGAACTCACGGGTGCGGCTTTTTGGGAGCTGCTTTGCCGGCACAAGGGGCACCTCGCTCCTTATCCAGGTAAAGGGCAGGTAAATTACACTTTTGGGGTACTTTTACGGATAACCCCAGGGGACAGCTGGTGCCACCAGCACCCCTATGCTCCTCGCCACCCCGTTATGCGGAGCGCCCCGCGCCCGGCGCCACCGCGGTCCCCTACCGGGGCTGCTGGCGGGCGGCATTACCTGGCTTCTTCCCCCACCTCTCGGCCCAGAGAAGCGTGAGGTCCCCGTCGGCCCTCAGCCAGCGCAGCAGCTGCACCAGCAGCGCCAGGAGGGCCCCTCCCGCCAGCGCCAGGCACAGCGCGCACCCCCACGCCATCGCCACCGCGACGCCGCCCGCCTGCACGGCGCCCCTTTATCGGGAGCCGCCAGCGCCGGCCTCCTCCCCGCCTCCCGGCTGCCTTCCACCCCCGTCCCCTCCCTTCCGCGTCCGCTCCGCTCGGCCGCGCTCCCCCCGCAGCGGGAGGCGCTCCCCTCCCGGCCAAGGCTGCGGCGATAAGCGCGGGGTCTGTGGGGC
>JACBWW010000004.1:212700-401010 GCA_020086605.1 Lanius collurio
TTAGTGGTGAGAATTTATCCTGTCAACTCTCTGTTTCAACCCTTCTTTTACAACAAAACTGAGTAAAATACAGTCCTCCTGTTAAAAGAAAAGGTAAAGTTATAGAGGTTTTGTGAATTTGTACACTTGCACACTCTCCATCGGTGGGGATTTTATGTCCTATCTGTGAGACAGTCCTGAATTTCCTGCTCAGTCTGAACCTGATCTTGGAAAGGAGAGCATTTGGAAAACTTACTGTGTCCTTTACAAGCTAATGCCCATTCTTGCTGTTTTACAACCTAGAGAAAGTAAATATGCTCATTTTATTAGTATTCTCTTTATGATAGGTAAGTATACTTAGGGAATTACCTGTTCAAGTAAATTCAAAAGATTTATGTTGAGATCTCCACCAGCAGTGAAGCTACCACAGGCCACAGCTTTTAAACCCTCTAACCCATGCCAGACTGAAATTTCTTCTTAACCCCAAAGAAACTGGCAAGATATTGATGGGAGTCCAAAGCTGCCACTTCCAGTCAAACCTTTATGGCCAGGAGTGCTCTGACATTCTTTGCTGGAAGTGCAACTTTGAGAGCTGAGAGTAACAGAGCTACCTCAGTGCCTGCAAGTACTTAAGGAAGAGATGTTTGACAGAGCACCAAAGTGAAGTGAAACATCTGGCCACGAAAGCCGATGGCATCCATGAAAAATAGTGTGGCCAGCAGAAATAGGGAAGTGATTGTCCCTCTCTACTCAGCACTGGTGAGGCCACACCTTGAATCCTGTGTCCAGTTTTGGGCCCTCAGTACAAGAAAGATATTGAGGTGCTGGAGCCTCCAGAGAAGGGCAACAGAGCTGGGGAAGGGTTTGGAGGATCATATGAGGAGCAGCTGGAGGAGCTGAGGTTGTTCAGCCTGGAGAAAAGGAGGCTCAGGGGGGGCCTTCTTGTTCTCTACAACTTCCTGACAGGAGGATGGAGCCAGATGGGGGTCGGGCTCTTCTCCGAGGGAATAAGGGATGGGACAAGAGAAAACAACCTCAAGTTGTGCCTCAGAATGAGGTCACACATCAGGAAAAGTTCCTTCACTGAAACCATGAGTAAGGATTGGAACAGACTGCCCAGGGGGGTGGTGGAGTCACCATCCTTGAAAGTGTCCTAGAAACAATGGAATGTGTCACTCAGTGCCTTGGTTTAATTGGCAAGGTGATGTTTAGTCAAAGGTTGGACCCAATGATTTTTGAGGTCTTTTCCAACCTTAATGATTCTATGATTTCTGAAAGGATCACATCATAATGGAGCCCTTGGATTTGACCAATATCTTAGTTTCGAAGGAAGACCAAAATAATTTCTCCTTATAATGTCTGAACTTAGTTTCCACATGAAAAGCTAATTTTCACTTTCTGAGGAGGCCACTGCTAACAGCTTTTAAAAGTCAGCTAAAGTCACCCTGAACATCAGCAGCATGAATGACAGCTCTGCTGCACTTTGCCCTGTGGCTGGTGCAGATGGCACTTTGGAGTTCAGCAAACACATTCTGATACCAGCACAAAGTGCTTAACTGCCGCTGGGAAGTGCAAGAGCCAACGTAAATCTGGAGTACAAGGCTCTGAAAACAAAATGACAAGCAGTTACTAATGTGGGAGGTCACAGACTTGCTCCACACCCTCTGTGAGCCTTGCTGAGGTTCCCATGCTGTCTCAGTGGCAGCAGATAACAGGTCAGTTAAACTCAGCACATAATATGATAACGAGCCTTCTGCTCAAGAGTTGCACAAATTATATTGACACACTTAGTGTAAATAAAAACATGATAAGCTGCCTTCTAAAGCAACAAGGCAGAATTTTGATTGGATTGCTTCTTCTATATATTTTTGTTTTTCTTCAGCTGCGCAGTATTGAGGAGACCTTGTGCAGAAGAGGAACTGGGGGATGGAAGGACTGACAGCTGTCTTGTGGAGAAACACTTGGGGATAGTGATGGGTGAAAAATTGGACATGAACCAGCAATTTGATCTTGCAGCCCACATTTTCCCCCTCTACTCTGCATTGACCTCAACTGAAGGTCTGTGTCCAGCTATGGATTCCTGTGACAAAAACAGTGTGGACCTGTTGCAGCAGTTCAGAGGAGGACCATGAAAATGGTCAGAGGGCTGGGGCTCCTCTCCTGTGGCGAAAGGTTGAGAGAGTTGCAGTTGTTCAGCCAGGAGAAGAGAAGGCTCCATGGAGACTTTGTTGTGGCCTTTTAATATGTAAAGGGGTTTATAAGAAACATGAAGTCAGGTTACCAAACATGCAATGACAGGACAAGACACAACAGTTTTAAACTGAAAGAGGGCAAGGTTAGATTAGATATTAAGAAGAAATTCTTCATTCTGAGGATGGTGATGTTGCTCAGAGAAGCTGTGGATGCCCCATCCCTGGGAGTGTTCCAGGCCAGGTTGGATGGGGCTTGGAGCAACCTGGTCTGGTAGAAGGTGTCCCTGCCCATGGCAGGGGGTTGGAACTGGATGGTCTCTCAAGTCCCTTTCAACCCAACGATTATGTGATTCTATAAAATGAGTACATTTTCACAGATTTATAGGTGAAATGCTTCCTCTTGGAATCTTCACAAGGTGGGCCTCACATGACTTGCTGTCAGCCCTGCTAATAATACTGTGACAACATGGGTGTGAGTATTTTCCACAGTGCTGTGATGCAATTTCTTTGATCCACATTAGAGTGAATAAAGCTCCAGTGCAATTATCTGAGATTATTTCAGTGTCTGTGTCAAACATAGATTTGAAACCACTATTACTTCACTCAATTATTTATGAGGGTACAATAACGCTAAAATGAACAACAGTAAGTACAGCACCCTTTTCCTCTATTTTGTCTTTCACCGTGAGCAAAACAGAGTACTTTATAAGGAGAAAAGCTCTTTGCTTTGTTTAGGAAAGCAAAACTTTAGGGAGAATCTTTCATAAAATGACTGCAAGTGAAGTAAGGTCATGCCTCCATCCTATCTGCTTCAGAATATTACCTGTGCTGTATGGTTTAGTGTTGCCTGAAGAGGAGACAAACAAACACACATCCAGGCAAACACAGTCACATGTAAATGTAACAGAGGGCCAAAAATGCTTCTTACATACATCTAGCTGATCAAACTTTGGATATATACCTTCCCTCTATTGGTTTTATTCTATGCCTCGTTTAACCATGAATCACTATTTCAGAAAGTGTTATTTCTTTTGGAATAGCATTTACTGAAAACCTAAAACTGGGTAAGAAACATCCATTTGAGCCCTTTAAATGTGATGATCATTGTGATCTGATGCTGATTCAAGGTACGCTTCTGCTGACACTATGTCAATGAAATTTTTCCTGTTGCTTACAAGCAGCAGGAGCTCCTCTGCTTTCTGCATCCAAGTTACCTTCTTGAGTTCAAGTCTCTGAGGTTTTCAGCATTTAAGCCTCTGCATTCCTATCTTCCCTAATTGCCTCTAATTTCAGCTTTTAACATGTTGTTCCACCTTCGTGTTTTTTCACACATAGTCCTGTCTGCCTGCTGCCTTTCTCAAGCAACTTTAGAGACTTGAAGAAAATAACTCCCATATTTTCTTCCTTCAAATCATTCCTTAATTTTGCTAATAACTTGCATCCATTTAATTTCACTTCGTTTAGTTAAACTTTTGTATGTGAGCTCCCATCAATTTAAAACTCAAAGTCTAGTTCTAATTATCATAGAATCATAGAATGGTTTGGGTTGAAAGGGACCTAAAAGACCATCTTGTTCCAACCTTGCTGTCAAGGGACACCTTCCACTATCCCAGGATGCTCCAAGCCCCATCCAGTCTGGCCTGGAACACTTCCAGTCATGGGACAACCACAGCTTCTCTGGGCAGCCTGTGCCAGTGTCAAACCACCCTCTTAAGGAAGAATTTCTTCCTAAAGTCTAATTAACCTCTGTCAGTTTAAAGCCATTTCCCCCATGTACTGTCACTCTGGGCCCTCTCCAGCTCTCTTGGAGCCCCTTTAGGCACTGGAAGGTGCTCTAAGTACTCTCCAATGCCTTCCCTTCTCCAGGCTGAACAATTAAGACAAGTTGAAATACTGTGTCTTCTATCCATTTGCAAAACAGTAAATACAGCTGTCCACTGCTGTTTTATAGGTTAATACAGCCTGTGACCAAGCAATAAATGGTAAACTAGAGAAATTGCACTTTTTTTGCCAGGGTAAGCTGTATCTGTATCAGTCAGTCAAACAGGGCCAGGGTGTGGAGTTGTACACTGGCATTGGATCATCCATACTTCCAATCTGTTCCCAAGGTTCCTGGTATGGCTTTACACTCGAACACTGTCCCAAGGAATGTGGGGTATGTCTGAGGGACATCAGCTACACACAAAAGCCAGGTCAGTCCAGTTTGTCTCAGTACTCGAAAGCTCAAAGTTTGCTTTACTTACTAGCAAAGATGGAGCAAAGGTGATTGCACAAGTCTTTGCAACTGTTTAGTTAAGCTAAGTGTAACTGTGAGTAAATCATTCTGTCCTCCTCTCCTCACACCTCACTATTTGCTCTCTCAGAAAAAAGAAATAGAAAAATACATAGAAAAACATAACAACAGAAAAAGAAACAGCATCACAGAAAAATACAAAATAGCAATATAAAATACACAGGGGTAAGACAATTGTTATTCAGACAGCCAGGACAAAAATAGGAGCATCTTCAGGCACAGAAGTAGATGATTCCCACTTGCTGGTCAGTGACTTTTTGTGGCCTACCCTGGGCAGGATTTCCTCAATATAAGAAGCAAGAACCATTTTCCACCTTGTACCTGGTGTGACACTTGTGTTTGAAGCACTAAAACTCTGCAGTGATCCCAGCCACCTGCAGCTGCACTTGACCCTGCCCTTCTTCCCTATTTCATGTCCATGACTTTTAAATTTGATTATAAACTGCTTGGCTTTGGGTTTTGTTTGCAAAGTGCTCTATGAGCATTCACTGACACCTGCATCAACAATATTTGTTTAAAAGAGGCACATTACTTTTAAAGGACAGCATTTGCCTCCAGACAAAGAACTCCTGCACATCAAGTTTCCCTCCCCAACCTAACTGGATATTTTATTGTGACTTAAGTAATCCAGGTGTATCCTTCACATAAGGGTGAACTCCAGTCAGATCTGCCTGAGACCTGCACATTTCTCCAGACCACTCTATTTTGACTTCTCTTGCTGTTTATTGACATTAAAAGCACTTTTACTCTGAGAAATAATAAAAAGAGAAATCCAGAAAAACTCCAACCTTTTCTGCAGGAGATGGGCCATCTATATGAAGATAAGATTTGTTTATTATGATGGGACAGTGATGGAACCCAGAGTCCTTGTTCCATATTATCCATTTCCTTTTTCTTAACAGACTTCTTTTTAGTTTACACTGAGGTGTGACTAAATCACCTGTGTTTATTTAAGTAACAGAAATACAGAACATGTTGAGGTGAATTGAAGAAAATCCTATTTGATGATAATGGCAATTTGTTTGTGTGCTGTTACTTCTGTGTTATTCTTTATGATTATTCAAATGAATCATTAGAAGTCAAGATAGAAGTTCTTGATTTTGTTTTGCTTTAAAGAAACAGATTTCTGCTTCTTGCTTCAGAACAAACCTTCTTCTCATGGTGAAGAGGCAGAAAATACCATTGTTATTTCCATTATGACTCTTAGATCCCTGGTTTGTGTCTATCATCTTGGGGTGGTTTTTCCAAGGTCACTCAATTCAATGGAAAGATTTGCATTCCCTGTCCACATCTGGAATTTTATACATGTATATATCCCTCTCTATACACATATATACATGCAATTTTTATTCCATTTAAACCTGCTTTGTTGAATGTTGAATCTGGACGGGTTTATTTCCATGTGGGCTATCTCAGTGCACTAGAATTGAAAGGACTACTCACAGAAACAGGGAAAACCTCTCTTGCAACACTGAATATTGTGAGGGGCAGGAGGAAGATAAGGAGTATTTCCAAAAATCTGATTCTTCAGAGTTGTGCCTCTCTGAGCACCTGCTATAGTCAGCAGAAAAAAAAACTCCACCATGGGGGTGGCCAGGGAACCTGAGTTGGAAGCCTGCTCTAAATTTAACTTCCTCCATCTCCTGACACAGAGGTAGCTTAAGGAGTAGCTTGTGAAGGGAATGTCTTCCAAAAGCCATGAAAATCTACTTCAGGGAACCATCCTTTAGAGGCTGTTAGCCAATGACAGAGTCATATAATAATTGCCTTTTTTTTTCCCCCCTTAACAATTAGTACTACTTTTTGGACAGCCTCTTAATAGTGCAGTTTTCCTAGGACAGCTACTTTCCCTTCCTTTTCATCAGTGTATTTCTCTTTGGTTTTAATAGAGAACTAAAATAAAGTGGGGTTGTTTGGGGTTTTTTACACTGAAAATATTCCTAATTCCAGCACAAATCTGGGACGGGGTTTGCTCTCTGGTTTAGGCCCCCTCTGCTGGTCTTCCCAAAGCAAAACACAAAATATCAGGGATTTTTCATTAGCAACGAGCCTTCTTAAGAGAAAAATCCAGACTTCTCTTTCTTAACCTTTTACTATCAGAATATAAATCACAAGGAAGATCAGCTTTGGCGCTGTGAACTCAGCATGGGGGCAGTTTTTTAAACGAATTCAAGAAAATAATTGCATAATCAAGCATGTGAACCTGTGGAATTTCTCAGGCAAATAGTCCAAAAGTGAACATAGCCTAAAAAGCTGATCCCAGCCTGATCTGGCTCTTAGCAGCATCCTGTGATTGGCATTTTAATGAAGATATTATGTAAGGAGCTCGAGAAGCATAGGCTGCTGGGGATGGGGTTTTTCTGTGTATCTCAGCTAACAAAGCCAGAGGCAGCAGTCCTGCTCAGACAGCACATATTTGAAGGAGATAAACAGGTAAGGAGGTACAGTGGCTAAATATTAGCACCCATTCCAGCAATACTGTAAAACAGAGATCTAATTATTTGGGAAAATCCCTGGGTGTCAGACAGGTGAATTAAAGCACAGTGCTTTCTTAATCAGGTGAAGGACAGGACATGCTGGCATTGGGAGAGGGGAAATTTGGTGTACCTGGTACTCCAGCAGTTCCTTTCTGGTATCCAAAACAAAGCAAAAGGAGGTCTAAGACTGTTCTAATACCAACACCTAAAAATGTTTCTTGCCTAGGATCAGACAGAAATGTGTGGTAACACAGTTGTCAACCCAAAGAGGCTCAGGAGAGTCACAAAGGACAATAATGGTTTATTTTGCATGGGTGGGATTTTTAATGATGCTAAAAAGCATTTCACATGTCACAGCAACAGGCAAGTTGCTGGCTACAGGTATTTAAATCAAAGTTCTGTAAGCAGCCTCCTGTTACCTGCCCTGGGTAAATAAATTCCTGAACATACTGGGGAAAGTGCAGTGGAGGCCAACCAAGGTGGAGAGGGACTTAGAGAACTGTCTTTGCTCAGCTGTAAGGGAAGAAGGATAGGGAAGGTTTTATTTCTGTCTTCAATCACAGACTCTTTTCAGAGAGACGTAGAAGTAAGAGACAACACAAATTATAATACAGGAAATTCTGATGGGAAACTCAAAAACAAGCCCCCAGACAGGCGGGATCTCCATTCTCAAAGATATTAACGTTGGATGTTAGGAGGTTTCTTCACCCAGCAGGCAGTTGGCACTGGAACAGGCTCCCCAGGGCAGTGATCACAGCACCCAGCCTGACAGAGCTCAAGGAGGGTTTGGACAATGTTCTCAGGCACAGGGTGGGATGCCTGGGGTTGTTCTGTGCAGGACCAGGAGCTGGACTCCATGATCCTTCCAACTCAGGATACTCCGTGATTCTATGGCTCACCTGGACAAAAACCTAAGCAACTCCTCATTGGACCTGCTTTGAGCCAGGAGTTGAACTAGTTGACCTCCAGAATTCCCTTCCAACCAAAATTATTCCATGATTTTATGGTAAGTGACTACTGTATCATTAATCCAGCTTAACCTGATGAGAGCTACTTTGACAGTTCTAATGCTTCCCTGAGCAAATAAGAAATTTAAACCCAATCCAGACTCACTGCAGTCAGTGGGAATCTTGAGCTTAACTTGAAAGGCACTGGGTCAACTTCAATGCTTTTAGGATTCATGTTCAGAAAAGATACTAAACTTTATTTTTGTAGGAGACACTAGAAATTGCTTTTTTTTTTTTTAATTGTGACTTTCTCAATAGGTTATCTCTGCAGTTAGATGAGAACTGCTCTCTTTGGGGTAGTCACAAATCCTGCCCAGAGACTCACCCAGCAGAGAAGGGTTTTGCTCAGTGCTCAGGGGGTGTGTAACTCCTCTTTTCAGTTTGCACTTGTAAGAAAATTCCCATTTGCCAAGTGTTATTGGTAATGAGCCTCATGTCTAACGTGGGTTCAGCTCAGGTCAACTGCTGCTTTCATGTTGAGACATTGTCTATAATAATTGAAATTTATGTCATAGAATGGCAATCCTATGACCTCTGTAGTGTGAGCTAATGGTTCCAATCCTGTTTTCAGCAGGCTGCTGTGAATTAACATGGCCACCGCCTTCCCTTTTTCACCTCATCATTTTTCTTTGTAAAACAAGCCTTTTCTCTCTTCCTTATCTTGTCTCTTACAAGGGATCCTATTATTTATATTCCACATGAAACAGAGTAAAACAACACACGGGAGTAATTACTTGACAATAAATGTCAAGTACTAGTCAATTATTTTGATTAATTCTATGAAGGTTAAAAAACGCAAAAAATTGTATGAATTTGGGAAAATATAGTCAATTCTTTTACACGCACAAAGAGAAGGGAAAAACTGATTTATCTTAATAAATATAGGAGTCATATACTACAAAGAAAGAAAACAAGCAAGGAAAAATGTTTAAAATCCTTTAAAAAAATCACATTCACAATCCCTCAAGAAGTAGCTGTCCTCCTAATCCCTTGGATTAACTGAAATTCCCTGAGAAGGAAGGATACCTTTCTGGTTAGGGTGGAGACTTGGATTATCTCCAAGCAGCATCCATGTTTTGAGTAATCCTCTGATATGAAGCTGCACCACCATGTTACTCACCCTTAAATGTTCTCTAAAACAACATGTGCTAATGAGATTTTCCTTTTCCTGACAGGCTTCTTCTCCTCAGATTCTGGGCTTGAACTGCACAACAAGCAGTTTCTTTTCATAATGGCCCCTGTTACTTTGCTAATCTTTTGTTCTGCACCATCCCCAAAGAAACAGAACACCATCATTGCAGGGTGAGGGATGTCATAAAAGTGCTAAAAATCCAAATTACTGCTTGTTTCACTTTCCTAAGAAAGTCAACACATGGAACTTGTGATCTTATATCCATTTTTTACCATGCCCCTTTTGCTAACAAACATGAAACAATGTCTTTACTTCTTAGTCATACCCCATCAGCACCTATACAATGAAACTAAAATTAAACTTTGGTTCTACTGTCAAAAAAAAAAAAAAAAAAAAAAAAAAGGGCATAGGTGGCAAAAATCCAGCTCCAGACCAGGATTATCCTTTAAATCCAGGACTCTCCAGAATCCTTGGTGCTGTGGAAAACCTATTTTGCAAAATACTGAGTAATGTTTCAATTTCAAATATCTCCATGCCTTGGCTACAAATAGCCAATCAAAATTCTGATATGTTGCTTTTAGCTTAATTTAACTGTTTAATTGACACACACACACAAAAAATCATCTGCTCAGCTGTGTCCCAGCTAGCAGCTTGTTAAAAGGGACAACTGTTTAAACACATTTCTATGAATGAATGTAGCAAAGCATAAGTTGTGTTTGGTTGTACAAAGAAGATGACTACGTGCAACTACTGAAAGAAGAAAAGGACTGGTAAGACAAAAAAAAAGAAAAGGGAGTTTATAGAACATAAATCTTATCCTCTCATCCGAACTAATCTCCCTCACATCTGGAAATTCCAGTCTTTATCAAATTTCAGAGTCTGTTGCCTGGATGTTCATAATTATAACCCCCTTAAGATAATCATAAGACTCTTGATGACTCAGGATGGAGTATTCTTATGCATCGACAGTCTGACATGTAATTTCAGCTGTTATTGCTCAACTAATTTTTAGGTTAAACAACTGACAACTGTGGGCAGGCCCATTACAATTGCCTGGGTAAGAGCAGTTTTTAAAACGTGCTAACGACTGAGGAATTGATCCTTCGACACTGAGATCAGTGGCAGCTTTGTCACCGACTCTGGTGAGGACACACCGAGACCTCCCTGCACGGACCAAGAGCAAACAAAACCAGCAACTTCCACGTGCCTTCACATTTTGAAAAGAGAAGAGAGTCTAATGAACGGAATAGGCGAAAGCCTGGCTGATAAAACGTTCGGGGTGTTCTTTATTTCGCAGCTTGTCTTTTAGGAAAATAAGATCTTGACAAGAGAATCAGACTTTGAGAAATTGAATTCCAAGACACAGGCATTTCTTAGCGTTCAGTGATGAAGATTAAATGAAGTGTGTCCCTCCACACTGGAAAGAACTCTGAAGGTATCCCTGTTGGAGTCCTGTTAAGTATTAATCTGCCCCAGCCTTTAAAATACTTCAATTTATGTTGTCTCCCAATGTGGCTTTAAGCTGATTGAGGGTTTTTCTGTGCTGCAGAGAAGCACAGATGGTCCCAAAGAGACCATATGCATTGTACTGCCGTGAAACTGGTGGAGAGCTCAGGGACAGGGGCCAAAATGAATTGGCATAGCCAGGCAAGCCGTGCCAGCACTTCTTCGGGCATCAAACATGGTTATTTTGTCCCTTTTTCCATAACAAGTTGAGGACACACAGGCTTTCAAGCAAGACTTTTCCATTTCAGCTACCAAGGCAGCAGAGATTCCAAAGGGAGAGGGGAAAAAAAATCCCTGTTTAAATGTTTTTCCTTTTCCCCCTCATTTTTCATTTTCTTTAAAATGCCTGTAGGCTATACTGACATTCTTTTTGAATTTCCTCATTTCACATGGAAAGCAAATTTTCCTGGCCACCAGGTCTTCAATGACATTTTGCTACAAATAGAAGAAACCACGTGAAATGCAGGTGCTTTGCAGATGAGCTCTGAAAACCTCAATAAACTGCATTTCTCTTCCTTAGTTGCCTGGATTTTTGTCATCTTTGGGCTTTTGAAGAAATTGAGAGATGCCATGCTTTTCCCATATTTCATATAAAAGAAGACAAAAATGGAGGGATGACCCCTCCCCAATATTCTAAAATATTAATAATATTTTATATACTAATCTACATTAATGGTAAATATATTACCTTTATTATCCTTTTTATCTGATATTAATTTATAATATATATTTTATATGCTTGCATTTTATATGCTTTATTTTGTATTATGTTCATATTTATTGTCTGGTATTTTATTGAACTTATTTTACAAGCTTTGTATTTTTATTATGTTTTATAATAATTTTCAGCATAAAACTATTTTGCTTCTGTTGATAGTTTGGTCTTTACTGTACTTTGCTTTTGCTGATTTTCTTGAATTATAGGTTACTTCGATCAGCAAATTCTCCCTGGAAAAATAAAACTCATGACTGAGCATCACTTGCTTTCTCTTACAGCTAAAATGAGAAAGCCACATTGTGATGCTCTCATGATTTTGTACCTAACTTTGTAGTCTGAAAATTACCAGCATTTCATTTTTAAATGAGATCATCACTGTTGTTTTTTAAAGAGATCAGGAGAGCATGGATCTGGTCTCAGAGGCAACAAAGTATGGCAGTTTGGAAAGCACATTTCAAGAGTCCAGCAGAATGGGAATTAATCAAAACTGTTGCATCTCAAGAATGAAGGATGTTTGCATGTGATGACCAAAGTCTTTGTGACAGCCTTCAGATAAATTCAGTTTGGATGCAGGATACACCCTAGGTGTGTGCTTTTGATGATTTAAACGTCATATGAATATTAATCATTGCTACAGTTCTGGCATTTTATGGAGTTCCCAATGGCACAGCTGCCTGAGCAGATCCCTACAGGTGTCATCACACCAGGGTGTTGCAGGAATAGCACCAGGAAGGCAGAAAGCCTGCACCGTAATTATCTCTCTGGCTTTGAGATTCCAAAAATAGGTGCAGCCCCCTGGAGAACAGATGGGGCAGGGCATCAGTACTTCCCAAGCCAAAATGAAGATATGGCAAGATCATACTATTACAGGTCACACATATCATTAATACAAAGATTTCTATGGATAACCTCCAAGCATCTCTAATGTGTAAGGTAATTAATTAATTTTAGCTGTATAAAAATTAAGGCTATCGTCTAAGTTGTAATCTGAGCTTCTGAATTCACAGACACTACAGAAGAGAAAAAAGTCACCTTCAAAGAACTCACCCAACCTGCTCCTGACACCAGAGAAAACATGACAGTAATGATCACCTGTCTCCTTCCACCAAACCAAGGCAGCCCGGACAACAATCTGTACATCTAATATTTAGATGAGTATTAGCAGGTGATACAAATCCTTTTCCAAACAAAACAAAACCCCACAGTTTACTTTTTAGTCTGCAGAGTAACTTCAAATGTATTATTTCCCACCAACATCAGTTATTCATGGCAGATCATATAAAAGAGAAGAAACAGGGGACAGTAAGTAAGGGAAGCTGAAACCAAGCTTTCAGATGACAAAAGTTCAGGTATTTTCTCTCAGAAGTCAAGAAATCTAAATGGTGCAATACAAGAGTTCACAGTTACAACAGTGATCCTCCACCTCTACTCTGCCCTAGTAAGGCCACCTCTGGGTTACTGTGTTCAGTTCTGGTCTCCACAGCTCAAGAAAGACAAAGAGCTACTGGAGAGGGTCCAGCAGAGGCCACAAAGATGATCAGGATTCTGGAGCAGCCCCCTTATGAGGAGTGATGAGGGAGCTGGGCCTGTTTAGGCTGGAGAAGAGAAGACTGAGAGGGAATCTCATGAATGCATGTAAATGTTTCAAAGGTGGATGTGAAGAGGACAGTACCAGATTCTTTTTGGTGGTGCCCAGAGACATGACAAGGAGCAGTGGCTATGAACTAAAACACAAGATTCACTTCAACATGAGGAAGAACTCCTTACATTGACAGTGGCAGAGCACTGGAACAGGCTGCCCAGGAAAGTTGTGGAGTCTCCCTTTTTAGAGACATTCCAAGCCCACCTGGGCCCATTCCTGTGTCACTGCTCCAGGTGGCCCTCCTGCCTTGGCAGGGGGTTGGACTGGGTGATCTCCAAGGTTCTTCCAACCTGGCTATTCTGTGATGCTGTGATCCTATGATATCGGTACTAAAATTTCCCTGTTTGAGGAGTACACAGACAAAACTCTGATACTTCATGGTATACCTTATGCTAAAAGAAGTTTAAGCACTGGTATAAAACCAGAAAGAGTTAAAAGAGGTGTTGGGCAATACAGTGTGCAGAGATTACAGCAGGCTCGTACAGAATATGGCCATTACGATGGAAGCTGATTCCAAAGTGCAGTTAAATGGCCATGTGATCCCCATTGCAACTCTGGTCCCATTTTCTCTTTTTATGGGAAATTATGTCATCGGGAACAGCTTCATCGGGAAAAGTGTGGAATTTTCTAAATTGAGTTTTAATGAATAGACTGGACAAAGTCATCCTCCTGCCTGCAATAACTGAGTGTGCATTTGGTGGCAAAAAGCTGTTTATTTAGATACATAGATTTTTTTTTTCAGAAATACTCTTTGCAATTACCATCCATCTAAAGACTTTTAAAAAGCTGTAACAGGAAACAGAATTAAAATTGTCCAGAAATAATATTTTCTAAGAATAGGCTGGGAAACAGCACATCATTTTAAATATGACTATAATGCCAAAAGAATTTTCTTGTTCCAAACAGTGAAATATGATCCTTCTCAATAACTAATTAATGATTTATGATACAGAGTTCAGTTTCACAACGGTTCTTGTTACTGTGGTGCTAATGAGTGTGGTGACTAAAGGTCCCAACCATCTGTATTACAACCTGATGTACAGCTGAAGAGAAAATAAAGAGTTGTATGCTGGAAGATGTAGTCTTATCAACTACAAATACATTTAGTAGAGGGATAGGATATACACAGATGTTTTATCCTAATTAAAAGGGATGCTTGAATTTCTTGTAAATATTGATTACCATTGTCAGTGCAACAGGCCAAGCAAATCTAGGGAACTAAATTAAAGTTAATGCTTTAAGAAAATATTTTAGTTATGTTGTGGTTTGACACAACTGAGCGTCAAGCATCTAAAATATCAATTATTTTATAAGGAAAACAAAATAAGAAAAATATTGAGGAAAACTAGATGGCTGCGAGGCAAAAAACAGGTTCACACTTAAACAGTTGCAGTACTAAGAGAAAAAAAAAGTTTATTACTCACAGAATTAAAAGTTAAAAGATATAACAAGAAATTAAAACACACACACCCTCCCCCCTGCTTCCTTCTTCTCAGCGCTTTACTCTTCTTTTTTAACTAGCACAAAAGATAACACAACATAGGATTCTAGTCAGTGTTACAGTTCTTAAAAAAAAGTCTCTTTCTTATGCTTAAGGAAAAAAGGGTTTCTTCTTCTTGCTTCACATGGTTTCTCAAACTGCCCCCAAACAACAGACCCGCCCGGAAAGAAACAATCTGCTGTGGTGTAATACATCTCTTCTATGAAAAAATATCAGTTTTTTTTTCACACTGCCACACCTGGGCCATCACATGGGGTTATCAACCTTTTAAGGATGGGTCACTTTGGCCTGAACACAAAGGCTTTTTCTGCTACAAATCCTTAAAAGCCTCTCACTGCTTCTATATATCCTGGCATAGGCACTCTCTCTTTACAAACTTCAAGGGCCACACATAAGTTTTCCATCCCCCCGATGTACTTCAAATGGATTGAAGAGACAAACAGTTTGAGATATTACAGATTCTTACCACTGCATGCAAGAAGGATTTTTAAGCTCCGCGCGAGGAACGCGGCACCGCCCCTTTTCAGCTCCGTCTCACATGGCTCACTCTCTCTGACTCCGAAATTTCTATGTTCAAAAATGGTCTTTTGCAGGCTTTATGGTGAAGAAAACCTCGCTCTTTTTGTGCTGCTGGCTGCATGGTGGTTCAGCTCGAAGTGTGCTGGCTGCAGAAAGGAGGCTCCTGCCGGCTCCTGCCGGCTCCATGTGGAGAGCGGGGGCGGGGAGGTGAAAGAACCCGCCGGTCCCAAAAAGCCGCTCTGAAAAGGTCCCAGCTGTGCAGCAGTGCATGGCTGGGTCCAGCTGTCTGGCAGTCTATGGCTGGGTTTAGCAGTCCATGGCTGGGTCCGGCTGTCTGGCAGTCTATGGCTGGGTTTAGCAGTCCATGGCTGGGTCCGGCTGTCTGGCAGTCNNNNTTAGCAGTCCATGGCTGGGTCCGGCTGTCTGGCAGTCCATGGCTGGGTTTAGCTGCCTGGGCTCTGGGATGGCTCCTTCCCCAGTGGCCCAGGGGCCGTGCTGCGGCATCAGGAAGAGGGGAAGGGGGCCGGGGCTTTGGTCCGGCCCAACCCAGCCCAGCCCGGCAGGGCCTCGGCCCGGCGGGGCTCGGAGGCTCCGAGGCCTCCCCACCTCCCTCAGGCGGGCTGGAACAAGAGGAACTCCCGCCTTTCTGTGCTGCTTAAATGAGCAAATTTTCGAGAAGCGCCATTGGTCTAAAAATCTGTCTATCAACTCAGATTCAACCCACTGCAAGTTATTTGACTCAGTCCAATTTCCCCTGAAAAATGTATAAATAGCAAATGAGAGCAGCGAACTCTCTGCTGACATTACATTCTTGCATCTTAAAATGAGGGCATCACCAAAAAGATACAGGGCCATGTTTTCATTCACTTTTATTTTTAAAAGCCTCACTCAAAAAACATATATAGATAACATGGAATCTACATGAAATCCGTGATTGCACATAATTCGAAGTGCTAGGAGAGCTTTATTAAAGTGGAAAACAAGAGTGAAAAATTAAAGAGGAGAGGTTAAAGAAACATGGCACATGCCTGCAGGAACAATTCTCTGTAATCTTAGGAAGGGAAGGGTTAGGATTTGCATTTAAATCTCTCTAAAGGTCTGTTTCCACCAACAAACTTTACTGCATTTAGCTACAAAGACCCAAAATTTCTAACTTGAGTTATTGAGTTAACAGAACATGGAGCACAACTGAGTGGTGCTCAGTATCATGGTAATGATCACAATTAGGGTAAATGCTGGGAGATCAGTTCCAAACATTCTATCCAGCCGAAGACAGCAACAGAAGTGCAGATTCTGCCATCATACCAAAACGCAGTCAGTTTATCTATCACAGGAAAGCCATACAGCAATGAGGTTTCATTGATTTTTTCACAGCTCTTTCAGCACTCTCTGGATAGAATTTTCCTGTAAACTGCCCTCAGTCACTGGCAAACTGCACTGATGGTTGTCAGTCATAACCAGCAATTGGAGGGCTCTCCGAACATTCAGTTTAGGGAATGCTTTGGTTTGGAAAGGACCTTAAAGACCATCCAGTTCCAACCTCCCGCCATGGGCAGGGACACCTTCCACTAGACCAGGCTGCTCAAAGCTTTATCCAGCCTGGTCTGGGACACTTTCAGGGAAGGGGCATTCATAGCTTCTCTGGGAAAACTGTGCCAGAGCCTTGCCACCCTGACAGTAAAGAATTTCTTCATAATTTCTAATCTAAAATTCTCTCAGTTTAAAGCCTTTAACATATAGCCGTTTGCTGCGATTGCTGTTAAAGATGGAAACTATCTAGACAACCTTGCTACACAGCCACTTCACCTTTCCCAGTCCTCCTCAGCATCTTTTTCTCTGTATTGAATTCCTTCTTCCCATCCTCAGAGCTACCGTGCATTCCTAACCCTCCCCTCGAAGCACTGCTCCCGGAACCCATTCTGCCTCAGAAATCCCAGCCGAGAGGTTTAACCCTGGCTTGCTGGAATCAGCCATTCCTCCCAGAACCTCCCCTCTCCCATCGCAGCCTCCTTGGGCATCCTTCTCCCCTCCTTGAGACAAAAGAGGTTTGTCTAAAAGCTTCTTCTCTCAATTTGTTCCCTGCAGACTGGTGGGGGAGTTGCTCCATGAACACACTCCCATGTCTTTTGTCCACAGGCCAGCCTTCATCAAAGGGGGCTGAAACCCGTGGGATTATTAAACCCATTATGTGTTCATTACTGGTAATCCGCTGCTGATTTTGCCAGGGGTTGTGCTTCCAACGGGGAATCCTGCGGGGCTCTGATTCAGGCGAGTAAGAGTCCCTCAGGGCTAGAGGACATAGTCATAAGCTGTGACGTTCAGGGGATGTTCAGGTTGGACATCAGGAGGAATTCTTCACAGAAGGGGTGACCAGACATTGGAACGGGCTGCCTAGGGAGGTGATGGGAGTCACCGTCCCTGGAGGTGTGTAGGGAATGACTGGATATGGCGCTCAGTGCCATGGTCTGGTTGACACGGCGGTGTTGGGTCACAGGTTGGACCCGATGATCCCAGACATCTTTTCCAACCTAAATGATTCTGTGATTCAGGGAGACGAGGCGGACCCCGCCAGCGCCTCGGGACCCACTATGCGCTCCATCACCCTCAGATGGGCTGAGCTGCTGACGCCACCGCACCGGGACCGAGACCGGGACCGGGATCCGGACTGGAATTGGCACAGAACCAGGATCGGGATCGAGATTGCGATCAGGATTTGGATCGGGATAGGAAACACCCGCCCCCAGCTCTCGCGCCAGCCTCACCCCCCTCAGGGATGGGGGCGGAGCCAGTGACGTCACCGCCCCGCGCGCCGCTCCCGCGCGCCCGGCGCACGCGCGGCGCGGCGCGGGACCCGGGGCGGAGGGTGATGTAATACCCGTAACGGCCCCGCTCCGTCCGACATCCGGGTATCCTGCTGGGGTGCTGTTGTGGTTTTTTTTTTTTTCCCCCCGCTTTTCCGCTTTTTTTTTTTAATTTATTTTTTTACTCTTTCTTTTTTTCCCCTGAAAAGCTCCATCAGTCGCTTTGTTTGGTGTTTTAATTTTTTATTTTTTTTTTTTAATTTTTTTAACGGGAGAGGGAGACGGCGAGGAGGGAAAGGGCGCGGGGGCGCGCGCGCGCTCCCGCCTCCCCTCCCCTGCGGCGTGCGCGCCTGCGCAGAGGGGCGGCGGCGGCAGCGCAGTGCGAGTGTGTCCGTGTGTCCGCCCGTCCGTCCGTCCGCGGCCGGCGCTCCGCGCGGCGCTGCGCGGGTGGGCGCGGAGCAGCTCGGGCGGGGGACGGGGACGGGGGGGGGCCGGCGGCGGCGGGGGCGAGATGAGCGCTGGGCTCCCCCTGGGCACAGAGCCGCCCTGTGAATGAGCTGAGGCGAGGCCGCCAGCCGGGTGCCCCCCTCCTTCTCCTCCTCCTTGTCCCCCCCCTCCTTTCCCTTCTCCCCCGCGCACCGCCGGGAGCACGGCCCTGCCCGCACAGCCGGCGCCGACGCCGCGGCCGGGGGGGTAAGTGGCGCTGCGCAGTGCGGGGCCGGGGCGGGGTGAGGGGGCGGCGGGGCC
The DNA here is from genome assembly GCA_020086605.1 of Lanius collurio. Classification (NCBI taxonomy): domain Eukaryota; kingdom Metazoa; phylum Chordata; class Aves; order Passeriformes; family Laniidae; genus Lanius; species Lanius collurio. Next base: position 231,215 of record JACBWW010000004.1, read on the forward strand.
GGGGCGCTGCGGGGCCCCGGGGCCTGTAAACAACCGGGGGCGGCGGAGAGCGCGGGAGCGCGGCGCCATCCCCGGCGGCACGGCCGGGAGCGGGTCGGGCGGCCGGAGGGAGGGAGATGGATGGGGAAGGGGGGTGCGATCCCGCTGGGATGCCGCTGCCGGGAGCCCCCTGCGCAGCCCCTGCATTGCAGGCGCCTGCTGAGGGTGGGGGTGTCCCCGCAGCCCCCGGGCACGGCGGGAGGAGGGTGAGCGGCGGGGTCTGGGCCTGGCTCAGGTAGGAGCAGCAGCTTTCCCTTTCTCCCTGCCCCCTCCTTTCCTCGCCCAGAGTTCATTTAATAAAGGCTATAAACAGCCTCCTCTCCCATCGCCACCCAAACGCTTGGGGCACGGCACTGACTGGGAAAAAAAACCCCAAAACAACACGCATCTATTTATAAAGCACCCCACCCTGGCGAGGGTCGGAGCATCAAGCGCTCCCCAAATAGTGACATTGTGATGCAGCGGGCGGCTTTCCCTCACCAACGCCTTTCGGGCGTTTAAAGTTTGTGAGAGATTTCGGTGCCTTTGAAAACAATGTCTTGAGCAAAGGTTGCGCTGACGATCTGTGATCTGTCACAGAGTGCGTCGTAAAAGTCCGTGGAAGAAAAGGCTGGTTTCGGTGAGAAAGTTGTGCAGTGATGTGCTGGGTAATTGGGCTTGCGTGTGAAATGCCAGAGGTTCCGAGCATACGTCTAACCTTTTTGCTACATTAGATTGTATTCTAGTAGTTGTGATACAACGTTAAGGCAGGCTGGAGGTTGACAGTTTCAGGAGAACTGATTTTGCAGACATCTGTTCGATACGTATTTGTATTTGTTTGGTACGATTAAAATATTCTGTACTGTTGCCATGTGGATGGCAAAATTTTGTGGTTACAGAACTAATGTTTAAGTTTACAGCAGCACTTGGGAAGAACTAATTTTTTTTGAGTTCTATCTTCTGTCAAACGGGAAAGTGCTGTTCATTGGGATGGCCTCTGTAGTAACTTTAAGGTTTAAGGTCCTTAAGGTATGTCATCCAAAAGAATTTTTTATTTTTATTTTTTTAAGCAGGAGAGAGTTTTAGATCACGAGTGCAGTAGCTGGAAAGAAGGTAGGTGATATGTTTTCTTTAGATTGTAATATTTTGCATCGAGTAAGCAGAATCAATTTATAAAATAGAAGTTCTAACTCTTATGATTCTAGGAAATTAATTTCCAAATATGAGCCCTTGTAGCACTTTTCTGAGATGTTTCGGTGATCAGGTGGCTGAAGCAGGTTTTGTGAAGTACTGCTGGAATTAAGGCTGGATGGCTACTGTTACTCAGCACCCTGAATGAGTTGCCAAATGACCAAGAATTGTGCAATTTCTAGCCACATTTCTTCTCCGATAGCTTCCCTTCTATTGCTATTCATAGTTTATTCTATGAATAACATCAGAGAAAACATCAGTGCCAGGGAAGTTTTACACTTTACCTATCCAATCACAGTAGCATTCAAAGGGAAGGTGTTAAAGGACAGCAGCTTGGATCGGTGCTCCAGCATTAGCTGCTCCTAAGGTTTTCACTCCCAGGCCTTTCTGGGTCTCCCTTTTGTGTCTGAGACTGGGCTAGAAGAGTTTCTGATGCATCATGCCAGTTATTAATGTTTTCCTAACAGATCTCTCTGATAAAGTTCTCAGATAAATGTGGGGAGAGTTTGTCTGTCCTCTCACTCTTTTCTGGTATAGCCGTGTTTTTCTCATATACAGGCAAGGCCTCGCTCTGGTTTACAGGTTTAGTTCTCTACTTGATGGTTGTCAGGTAAATCTCTCCCCTCGAGGTACAGTAGAAAACTATACCTGTTTTCCAAGTATTTCCTTAACTGTCTATAGGTATGCTTGGGATACTTTTGTTGAAAGCGAGGAGAGATGGAAGTGCCAAATGACTGGTGAAGCCTGCAGGTCCAAACAAGCAGAACTCACTCAGAGTAATTTAAATTAAAACAGAATACTAAAAAGGTTTTGGGGTTTTTTTTCTAGAAAATCGAGCTGGTTGCTTCTTATCTGGAGTGCAGCTTATGCGGTGGAGTTGAGTCATTCTTGCTGAGATTGCATTTTGAGAACTGTCGTTAAAATGCTTAGATATTTAACTCTGGCACAGTATAATTTGCGAACTTATGTAACTGGTATGTTTTTGAAAGCAGCTGTCAATAAGAGATCTTATTGCATTTTTCCTTTTTAGTGGAACTAGGGAATATAAAGCAGCTGCTTTCACAAAATGACCTAAATATAAGTAATTTAAGAATAGCATATTTCTTGCTAAAATATTGACATTGCTATAGGCTTAATTTTTATGTGTTCAGGTCTATTCTGGTGTACAAAATACTTATGTAATTGGCTAGGCAGAGCAGCATTGCAATTAAGTGATGGAGTGATGCAGGTTGTGCTAATAAACAAGTTTTAGAATGGAAAGTACTGTAAAGGAACTGTTTTCTTTTTGCCTCTGCAAACCAGAGACATTTTAAAAACTTGAATAGTAGTAATGTTTGAAGTCAAGACATTAGTGGTTTATCATAGCTAAACCTCAGCCAAAATGCATTTGTTCTTACTATTGCATGTGGACCTTTGTAATTTTGCTCCTCTTTTCTTATAAATCATACTTTTAACTTTTTTTTTAATTGATCTATCATCTGTTCCTTTCTAAATGATGCAACTTGTAGTCTCATTTGTGCTTTTAGAAATTAATCTCTTTTTGGATGATACTTGGTTGCTGAACTCTTACTGGTCTCTGTAGTTTTAATCACATGATCCAAATTTCAGTTTAGAATACTAGGATAAAGAATAAACTTCTTTAACGTTTACACATGCTTAAATACAATCCTCTTCATTGAATGAATAGCAAATGAAAAGTATCAAGTCTGTGTATACAATATGTAATCCTTGAAAAAATCACAGTGTTCTTAGGATATTTAGAAGATCTAGGGAATGTGCATACATGTACATTTTATGGCATTTTATGTACATTCCATTCACTAGAGCTAAAAAATGTTGTTTAAGGAGGATTTATGTATTTGAGCCATGATGTGGTGCAGATCACAGTGGAGATAATGTTTTCTACTTGTAGCTTCTTTATGTTGCTCTCTGTCTGTGAAGGAGCAATTTAGCGTTTACTAAGATTTAATATTTCTAGAGTAAATCACTTGACTCTTAAGACTGGGAAGAATGTTTAGACCAAGGGAATGGTAATCAGGGCAGGAGGGGAAAGCAAGTGTGATTCCATGGGAGTAAATAGGCTGATTTTTGTTCCTGGGTAGAGGAAGTAAACACTGGGTATTACTGGTGTTAAACCACTGCTGCAAGGTCTGCTTTTCTGTAGTTGTCTGCTAACTCTGCTCTGTGTTAAACCACCAACTAAGTTACAGATTTCTGTCAAGTTGTTGTATTTTTTCTTGTTTATTTTATTTGTGTTTAAACACAAATACCAGTACAATTCACTAATGGATATTTCAGCTGCCTATTGGACTCTACAGAACAGAGTGTGTTTATAAATACATGAAACAGTTGCTCAGATTTTTTTTAACAGCTCTTCTCATAAGGTGTTTATATATGACTAAAACAGCAGAAGAAAAACTTCTTTCACTGACAGTTCCAATGAAGTACACTTCTACTGTTAAGAGTGTAAACTTTATAGCAGTATATATCTATGTATATCAAAAGAGCATCTAAGAGTGCTACAAAGGAAAAAGCAAAACTGGCTAACCATGTTTCAATATTGAAATGTAGAGAAAAGCAGTTTACACAGAGAGGGAAAAGTGTATTAGCCTCTTAGTTGCGAACAGATTAGTTCTCATTTAAAGTAAGAATATTTTGGTAGATAAAAAGGTCTCTAAAGTCTTCTAAGATGATAATTTACAAACCCAACAAACTCAAGTGTAACATGACTTGTATTTTGATAGCTGCAGTTTAAATAAAACAAAGCACTTCAGTGTGGTGATATGCCGCGTGCAGCTGAATTATGTGGGACTACTCAGATGTATGATGTTGCTCTCATGCTTAAATGCCTTGCTGGATTGTGACCTAGAGGATGAAATGTGCTCTCATGTTTGTGTCTCAGATGTAACTTGAAGGATTTTATATATCTATGTGTGCAATTCATTTTTACTGCCAACTGTCCTTGTGAGTTGAAATTCAAATGGTAGCCTGCCTTCTTCTTGATCGTATATCATAGCTATTTGTCCATTTAGTTTTGTGGTATTTTTTATGTAGAAATAACCTAAAATGCAGTAGCCTCAGAACTGTGTAAACTGTGCCTGAGCTCTTTGTGTTTGGAGATGAGTTTAAGGAATTCTCCAGCTGTTAAGTAAAACCCAGTCTTTGGAAAGGACTACAGAATGTGGAAAAATGTAGGCGGTTAAGCAGCTAGCATTAAATTGTAGGAAAATTTAATGAAGAAAGAATCAGTTGGTGTCAGTAAATAATTTTTTGGTTCCCTCAGTCAATTATAGTAAGTATTTGGACAAACCCTTGTTAAAAATCAACTGCTGCTACTCTCTGTAATGAGCCACTCTGAGGCTGCAGATCAAGGCCCCATAAGCTCAGGAAATGTTGGCATTAGCACTGCTTTGATTTTTGAAGAACAAGTGAATTCAACAACGTCCTCATTAAGTGACCAGAATGTTTAGAGCTGTCATGAGCTCTGGTTTGGACTGAGGGGAGCACCTTTACTGCCTTGTTTATCATGGGCAAATCGCCTCTCTGCTGGTGGTGGTAGAAGTGAACTTGGTAATCAGTATGCCCCTCAGAGGAAAGCCTTCTGTCCTGAAAGTTTCTATCTGCATAAAAGGCTAAAAACAATAGGGTTGTTTTTTCCATTGGTTTCTTTTTTGTATTTTTATGTAGTCTTGGGTGAATAATCTACTTTATTGCAGCAGTCATCCTCTATCCTTGTTCTTCTAATGAGATAGGAATGCTGGGGACGTGAGGGCAAAATAGTTTTGTAAATAAAATCTCTGTGTGTATACAAATGAACAAACTCCAGCTTTTCCTAAGTGTTGAGGATTTGACTTCCAGGTCTTAATGTGCTTCTGGCATAGTTTTGATGTCATTTCCTTGCAAGCAAAGCCACTTTACAGCTGTAACTTCAGAACGTTTCCTATTTTATTGCTATTTTATTCCCAGGTGTAGTCATCAGGTTTCAAGTCTATCCTGTATGCTGCTTTTCCTATATCCTCACCAGAATAGTGTTAATGTTGCTGAGATTAGAACCCCACAAATGTTCTCATGTAAAGTGAACGGTCTGGGAAGTTGCTTGTGTATTATTTCATAATATTGAGTGCTTGACTAAACAGGAAGTTTTGGGGCCTTCATGCAAACATCACCTTCTAATTACAAGGCACACACATACTGGTTGTGTTTTCTCTAAATAGTTTATTTTTATTTTACTCTATCTGTATAAACTATCTTTATAAACTTTATTTTCACTTGGGTGTCATTCTGCCATACTGATAAAATAAATTTCTCATAAGACAAACAATAAACAGTTGGCAGATGCTTCTTGTTGAAGTTAGGAAGATCTGAAGTTTGAACACTTTAAATAATAAGTTTTTAAAAGGAGCAGCGACGTTGGTGGGCAACTAGAAATACAAAGAGGAAACATTGACGATCTGATATAGATCTGAACCCAGATTCCATGTGTTCAGTTTTCTTGAAATGTATAGGACTTTATTAACTAAATTTTTAAGATGTTTGTGGTGAAGTTATCAGCAAAACAGTACAACAGAGGGATGGTGGGGTTGTGTAAGAATTTGTACCCATTATCACAGGCAACAAACAATATCAACTGTAAAAAAAGTGGCAGTTTCCTGAACTGAGAGTGACTGTGTGAATGTAATTTTTTCCCCATGTTTCAGGAATAGATCAGTTAATGCATTTGCTGTTTTGTTGTTTTTTAAATTATTCTTATTCGAGCCTCCCTTTGTTTTTGGAATCACAGTAAATAATCCCATCAGGACCTTTTTCCATGGAGCATCTTTTTCTTGGTTTATTTTAACACTTAGCTAAAACACTGACAAATTGGCAGTAGCTTGACTTCACTCCAGTTGCATTTGAACAAACAGAACAATCCTGGACAACAGCCATTCTGGTCTAGAGGCTCTTTACCCAATATCTTCACTCTTTTGGGTGGGGACAGGATGGCCTAGGACTCCCAATTCTATCTTGATTTTTCTGACTATGTTTAGCTGAACTTGATAGAAAAAGTAAATGCTTTTTGTTTGTTTTTTTCCTTTGACACAGAAATTGCAGTGGAATGATGTGAGCCTTCCTTTAAAGAAAACATTCTTCTGTGACTCTTTTTTGTGGCAGGTATTGTTTAATTGGTAAAACTGACAGTGAATGAAGATATTGAGGCTTCAAGCTGTAAATGAGAGATCAAAAAAAAAGAAATTTAGAGAAAAGGGAGGTTCTAGCTATTATTTGAAATATTTGATATGTTCAGATTTGTTAAATTCTTGCACTGTAAGTGGCTCGTACTCAAGTAGGAATTTTCAGTTATGCCCACAATGTTTAGGAGTGGGGTAATCTGTTATGATGAGAAATGACAGTGGCAGAGCACTCATATTACAAACAATGGAAAAAATTGTAATTCAACTTTTACAGCTTACTACAGTTCCGTTCTTCTGGGTTTTCTTTGTTTCCTTTCCATCCATGTTTTCTTTGTGGTAAACCTATTGCTGTATGTAGTTCTGTTGGAATGGCTGTGTAGCAGTATGTACTCCTGTCATGACCAGCTTGGTTGGCATCCTTAAATTCACTTGTTTGCCTTCCTCTTTTAAAAAAATTAAATCTTGTTGCATCTCATTGATATACAAACTGAAGCAAGGCCTTTCTTTCTCCTAAATTCTGTCCACACAGACTGCAGCTTCCTTGGATGTTCCAGTTCTTTTTTTCAGTTGCTTCAAGGGGGTTTTGAATTTTGGCTGGAGCCTGCAGGAATTTCTGCCTGTTAACAAAGCAGTTTTCTAAGCTTTGTGTCTAAAATGGGTGTCTTTTGTTTATATTCCAACACTTCTAAGTAGGAAATTTTAGGAAAATGAAGTATAACCAGAAAGTTATTCTGAACTCAGCACCGGCATGGGAATGTTTTCTGCTTATTAATGCTTTCAAGCAAGGACCTTGGTGTTTTCATTCTCACACTGTTCAGACAGCAGCACATGAATTTATGTAGAGCTACCTCATTGATTTTCATAGTTCTTGTAAGTGCCATTTTGGTTGTCTACATAGTTTTTCATAGTGATTGGGCTGCCCATACTTTGATGCTGCTGTGGTTTTTTCTCTTATGCTTTCCCACTTCTAATTTGTAGAACAGATATTTAGAAAGAAGCAAGAATTCTGTCGGGGCCAAGAAATTACTCAATCGTGTTCTGAGGGTGCCAGTCATGTTAGGATCCTGATGAGTAGCTGACACATATGGATGCAAGTTGTATCTCCTCTCAGAATCAATGTAGTGATTTTTCATTCCCAGCAGCAGTCTTGGTGATTCTGGAAAGAACTTCGTTTCTTCCATAACAGACCGTATTGCAAAATTATCCCCATAAAGAATTCTTGAAACTACATCGCCATCTTTCAAACTCCTGAAGGAACAATTTGTTCGAGGTGAATTATCTTTTTCAATGTCCAGGGCTTCCTTTTACAAAAATCAGATTACACATGTCTCTGCTGAAGAGAGCTTGAACCTCAGCCAAAATACACTCATACTGAGAAGCTTCTCATTTAACCTTGGAACAGGTTTAGTGGTCTGCTGGAAAGGTAGGTAGGAGCAGAAAATAATGTTTTAAGAAGAAGCTGAAACATGTTGTTGGAGGGAGGGTGTTAACTTAGAAATGGTTACCTTCTGTGTTCCAGAAGGCTTTAATAATCCTCTCCTAAATCCTACCTGCCCTGCCATACACACCACGTGGGATAAAATATTTTGCTGCTTAGTACAGGGAGGCTTTTGGAAAGGCTGTCAGCTCCCAGCAGGGAGAAGGGATTTTAAGCAGAAGTTATGTTTAAAAAAAACCCAAAATAACTCTCCAAACAACTTAGATCAGTGAAATAGTAGTGCCTGTGGACCAGCTACTAACAGGTTAGAGCTCATAGGTGTTTGTATCAGAGGTGCAGTGATTTAGTATTTTCTGCTGTGCTGTGAAGTTGTAATAGCCATCACTGTTGCATATTAATTAGTGGGAGAGAGGGAGGGTAAGTTGAGGAAGTTTGGAACAGTTTGTACTTTCCCTCATACACACAGAGTTATTAACTTGCTTCCTCTGGGTTTTTTGTTGTTTTTTTTTACTGTCTGCCACAAGCCATACCTGCCACGTCTCTCCTAACCCAAAAGTTCTTAATGTTATTAGAAATTTTCTTACCCATATGGGTAGTTTCTTATGATCTTCCTTTTGCAGTTGTCTTACTGAAATGCAACACAGACTACAGCTGCATCCTCAAGAAGCAAATGTTCTGGTGGGGAAATGGCGTGTTAGTCTGTGTTTATTGAAATAGTCCCACTTCTGTATTTTATATCTTTTACTTCTTTTTCATAAGCAATTCACGTCTCCTAGCTGGCCATGTATTCCTGTGTCTGAAAGTACACATTCAGAAACATCAACTATAATTTTTTAGTGTTTTATTGATGTTTCGAACCATGAGTGCCAGAACTCAGTCATATAACCTCTAATAGTTTTTAAATAGTTTCACTGGCAAGAAGCTTTTTTATGACTTCATTCAGCCCATGACTGTGGTGTAATTGTGTCTCCTCATCTGCGTGTTCTGTTTTATTTTAGTCATTCTTCCGATCCCTGGGATGTTCTCTGACATGTTGTTTATTAAAATTAATTGATTTGGGGCATCCAGTATGTACTGTCAGTTTTTCATTCAGCAGGCTGTAACTTCTGAAAATCATCCACGTTTGCACAATTACATGCTGTCTGGCTACTGCATCCAGCCTGCTTAAGGCAGAGGGAAAAGTACAGCAGATCAGGCTGGAGTTGAAGTGAATAAATGCCCTTTTTCTAGTCAGTAGCAGTCTGTATAATTTGGTGACTTGCTTTGTGTCCTGTAGTTCAAGTAAAGGTTGTAATCTTTCAGTATGGTCCTCATTACAACACACAGAGTGTAATGTCACTGAGAGAATTGTTCTAGGAAATTGGAGTGTGGGGATATTTCTCAGCTTAGTTAGAACAAGTGCCTGTGACTTCAGTGTGGGTCATATAAGCAGCTTATCCCAGTGGAAGGAATACAACTTGAACATTGTTTGAAAAGGATTATTAATTTACATACTGTTCAACTGAAAGTTTTAGATGGGGGATGGTTAGTTTTCTTGGGCCAGACGATCAGATCTTTGTCCAAATTCCTTGGAAAAATAAATTTGTATTTCTGTAAGGGTATGTAGAATTGCATTAACTGTCCTTTGTGAACAATTTGAGGCTTATCTTTGCTTGAATCTTCTGGCAAATGAACAAGCAAAGAGCAAACCAGTAAAATTTATTTTCCTGTGTAGCAGAAAGCATTACAGTTGTGCTGCCTGGATAGCACAATTTTAGGAACAAATGAAGGGGCAAAGAGATTTCATGCATTCCAGTGATGTATCTGTGGTTGTCCATGGTTGTCCATGGCCTGGTATACTAATTACCCTCCTTTTCTTTGCCACTCTGTTCTCCAGTTGCATCTACTTTCAAGGACTTTAGCTACTGACTCTTTGGCATGCTCCATTCATTATTTCAGTTTTGTTTCTAATGCTGCCATCCTTTGAATTTTGGCACTCTTCTATCCAAGATCTATCCAAGATCTTGTTACTTGTGTTGATTTTTCTAGGCCCTGTACAGTATTCTTACTTTTCCATCTGCAAACCACAGCTTGAATTTTCTATGCGCTTGCTGAAGAGGCTGTCCTTCAGTCTGACCTCCACAAAATCAGTGCTTCAGAAATCATGGTTAAAATGCACTTGTAGATGCAGAGATGCATCCCCTGCATGTTCATTTCTGTTCACAGGGGTCCATGTTCACATCTAGTTTTCTTCAGATGCCTCCCTGTTCTTCAGAGCCAAAATCCAGAAACTTTGGCTGCAGAAAGTGCTTCTCTTTTAGGACCTAAAACTTAGGGAAGTCACTGATACAGAAACAGTGATCCAAGAATCATCTTAGATTAAAATTGAAGTTTGCTTGGCTGATTGCTGTGCAGTTGTAGCACCAGATGATCTGTGAGAGTCACCATTTCTGAAGAAAATGTTTGACCTCTGATCTTTTTACAAGGCACCACCCTTACAGTACTTTTCAGAATGGTACTTCTCTAAGAAAAAATACAACAGTGGATGGTGTATGTTTGCCACTGAATTTAATTATTAAAGTGCCTTTTCTCTTACTTTGCCTTTAATAGGAAGAGAGAGAATGTCTGTCTCCATCAGTGCACATGTGCATTATTCAAGCATCTCAAAAGTTGAGGCTTTCAGAGCAGAGGACTGATTCTGTCTCCTGCCATGAGACTGCAGTTTTCTGACATGATTGTAGAAATATGTGACTGGGTTAAGATAGTAAAATTATGTGGAGAATAAAGGTCATAAAATAAGGGCTCCTATTAAGAAAGATGACTAAAGACATAAAGAGAGGCTGAGTTAAGCCATGTTCAGGATCTGTTTTATGTATTGCTCACATTGCATGCAGTCTGTTCTGGGTCTGTGTTTTTACATAACAAAGTCATGCTGTAACTTGGGCACTTGCACTGCTATAAGGTTAATCAGATTTGCATACAGAGTTATATGCTAACCAAAGGTGTCATTCCAGCTCAATCACTGTAGTGCACAAAGCACCTCATCAAAGAATGACAAATGCGCTCACAATTTAGGTAGACACTGGTGTGTGGAAGATGTTTCCGTAGCTGTGGACTCAAAAACAGGTCTAAAAGGTATTTTTAGTAGGAAGGAGGCTTGGCTTTCTTATGTCAGCATTTCTCTCTGTGTGTCCATCCCTTCTTGTAAAACCAAGATTATTTTTTTTTCATAACTAAGACTCTTTAAAGTCTTCATGTTTTACCTACACATAAGGGTGTCTTGGTTTGAAAGACAGGTGCCCCCTAAGGAAGGCAGGAGCCTCCCTTGGAATGGAAAATGTAACCCTCTTCCCTGCAAATTAGTATAATTTTGAAGTTAAAGTGCTTTTAGGCAAAGACATGAGAAATAGCAATAACCATTCTTTGCTAGTGTATATAACAAGGCAATTATACAGAAACACTGGCTTGACCTGCTGGGCAGGGTGGTGGTCACAGTCCCATTAAGGGGTGGCTGCAGGCCTCTTTGAAGTGATAGAAATGTCAAAGCAGTGATCCTGGAGAAGGGTCTGGTTTCCTCTGCAGGTCCAGTGGTGCTTATGCAGCTCTTGTCCTCTGGGAATCCAGTAGATAAGGGCTGAGTTCCAAAGCTCAGTTTATATCCAGGTAGGAATGCTTGGTTCCTCCCCCTGGGCAGAGCACCTCCCACTGGGATAATGTAATTTTATGAGTCATGCAGTGAGGCTGGATGGCCCATTAACAGAAGATACCCTTCTGGAGGGAGTTATCAGGGATGTGTCAGGGAAGTGATAGGGAACCCTGCCCCACCTGGTGTTAACAGCTGGTGATAGAATACATACTTTTGGTTACATCTTACATTGTAACATAAGAGAAAGGGCATGGGGGATGAAGTAACAGGTAATCTCTAATTCATCAGAATTCACAGATAGGTCAGTTTTAAATGGAATTTTTCTGAATGAGAATTGAAATTCTGGAAAAAACCTAAATGTCTGGCACATTCATCTTATCCACAAGTAAGTGGTGGGGTTTTTTTTGGTTTTTTTTTTTTTTCAGATAAAGTGAGGATTTTGAAAACTTGGCCTATTCTGCAGGTTTAGACTGCTGTTTGGGTGGAAGTCTGGTTAGCTGGAGTGTGGCAGGGAAGACAACTGCAGTCTGTTATTTCAGTTTTCAGAGGGTGATCACTTCATGCTGTGGGCTGTGGGCAATTTCTGAGGGAGTTGTTCCATGACCACATTGTGGTTTTCTTTCTGCCCATCTGTGTTCACATCCATGGTGGGCAACTCTTACCCCCGAAGAATCCTGGGTCAACATCTCACATAAATATCTTAGCTTAAAGGACCACCAGCTTTCAGGTTGCTTTCTGGAGAGGGATAAGGCAGTTTGGTATTTAAAGAGAGAGTGATTTATTAACTTTGGAGGTGTGCTAGCAGTTCTGTAGTTGTTGTTAGAACTTCACACAGACTATCTGTATGTATTTCTAATTTACATGATAAACTGCTGAGCAGGAGGAACAGTTTAGAAAGCACAGCTCTGAATGTTGTGTACATAGTAAGGTGAGAGATTAGAAGAAAAATGGTCCTTTTTAGTCTGTGTTTCAACAGTGTTTGTGGTCAGTGTAACTGTATCCTGTTCTTAATGTTTTTCTGTTTTGTTTTAAACACAGCAATAATGTCAAATAACCTCACAAAAATATATTTGCTGGGGCAGTTTCTGTGTTTTTAGCTCTAAATTAAGGTGAAAAAGTTGAATATCTGGGTTCTGTTTAATGATCTCAACAAAGAGAACATTCAGTGTTAAACTCTGCTGCTATCATAGAATGAATAAAAAGTATTACTCAGCAAAATAATTCCCCATGTGATTTATAGCAGCATTCTGTAATTATTTTGATCACTCTGACTTCACCAGAGTTGCATGTGAAGATAAAAAAGTCTTAAGTCGTATTTTTTTCCTAGCAACTGCAGTAATGTGAACCTCCTGCATGTGCTTGGGACACAAGACACACTGTGCACACTGTATTTCGTTGGTTAGTTACAGCTTGCTTGGGCATCAATATTTTGTGTTCACTTGAGAAGAGACAGAACTCCAGAGCTGGGTTTGGGGTGAGAGGAGGCAGAGGTGAATTGCTGCTGCCATCCCCATACAGCTGAACTATGTGTTTTGTTTTTGTTAACAAAGCATGTGAGCCAAAGAGTGCATAACCAGTCCCCGTGCCTCACATTTGAATCACTGTTGTGGTGAGATCAAATATAAACATTTCTTGACTGTTTATTCTAACACAGATGTTTTAGAAAGGTTGATAGTGGCTGGAAGAGACAGTGTGAATAGCTTTGTTGGATATATGGTGTTACTAATGGCTGATGCTGTATTGCAATAAAAGCACATTATAAAAGCATGATGTTTGTCACTTAGAAAACTGGTCAAGTTCCACGTTAAACATTTCTAGAACCCCTGGTGTACTGATTTTTCTGCTAGTGCAGCTGTTAGTTGGGGCCTCAGGTAAAATCTGTTTCTGAGGTGCTTTTCACAGCTGATTTTTGTCCATGGTCTTCAAATAGGAAAGCTCATAGTTTTTTCCATTACCTTGTATTGTATAGCAGTGATTTGCAGACTCTTTGATGTTTCCCAAGGCATAATTTGCAAGTATGTAAAATGTGTGACCTATTTTGTATGATTTTTTTAATAATGAATGCACAAATAAACCAATGTGGATTAGAAGGGTGGGTTGAATGGTTAGGGTGTGAAAACCATGAAGATAAACCAGTCAGTTTACACTGCCTGCAAATATAACTCTTATTCTCTTAAGCGTGAATATTTGCTGCATCACATCCCGAGGAGGAGGTGAAGGAGGAGAGGGTGTGCAGTGTATGGGTCTGGCTTTAATCTTGATTCACACAGGAATTTATTTCTATGATTTATTGCTATGATTTTATTTCCAAACAGATTTCCTCAGACTTGTCAGGGGCAGTTGTCTTTCAGTGAGGCATGAATTCATGAGGGTTTTAAGTAAATCTGCAGTACAGACATCTGAGAAGCTGCTGCGTAATTTAACTGAAAATCTAAGGATGAGCTTTTACAAGATGGCTGAGCCAAACTAATGGCTTGGTGCTGCCTAAAGGGACAGCTGCTTTGTTCCTTCCCAGTCCTGCTCCTAGTTAATCCAGCATTGCTTTTTCCTTTATGCAGACTCTGGCATCCTCTTGGTCATTCAGATAACTTATCTGTTTAAAAAAAAACCCTGAAACTCCCTTCCTGAAAGAAAACCTAATAAATTTGCTTTCATTTCCCCATGACTACCAGAAAAGCAGTGTTAGCAAGAAATTATGTCCAGCAGGTAGAGATCTAGGGAATGCGACTGTCCTGGAAACATTGAACTCTTTCATGGCTCGGTAGTTGCAGGGAACAGCCATTCAGATGTGTGCCAGTTAACAAATCCTCTCTGAAAGTGATTTCATACGTAGTCCCATTAGAGGCTTTTGTCAGAACCATGAATGACGGTGAATATAAATTTTTCAAGTAAAACAACTGAAAATACAAAAAATGTGAAAAGTACAGTTCAGCTATTAGTAGTGTCCTTGTTTAAATTAGATGAAAGCAATGCAAATTTGACTGTAGACACAGAAAAATCAGCTTTATAGCTGTGTATTTTGGTCATCTTAACATTACTTGTGCCATTATTTAATAGCTTCCAATAGGATTTTTAAATGAGACGTTTAAGAAATATCTTAATAATCCTTTTATTTTTTTTTCTTTTGTAGAACTGAAGGAAGGTCATCATGGGAGCATTTTTAGACAAGCCAAAGATGGAGAAGCATAATGCCCAGGGGCAGGGGAATGGGCTGCGTTACGGTCTGAGCAGTATGCAAGGCTGGCGTGTGGAAATGGAGGATGCACACACGGCTGTGATTGGTTTGCCAAATGGACTTGATGGGTGGTCGTTTTTTGCTGTCTATGATGGGCACGCTGGATCACAGGTTGCCAAGTACTGCTGTGAGCATTTATTAGATCACATCACGAGCAACCAGGATTTTAAAGGGCCAGATGGGCCACCATCTGTGGAAAGTGTAAAGAGCGGCATCAGAACAGGTTTTCTGCAAATTGATGAACACATGAGAGTCATCTCCGAGAAGAAGCACGGTGCAGACAGAAGTGGGTCAACAGCTGTGGGTGTCATGATTTCTCCCCAACACACATACTTCATCAACTGTGGAGACTCAAGAGGTTTGCTCTGTCGAAACAGGAAGGTTCACTTCTTCACACAGGATCACAAACCAAGTAACCCACTGGAGAAGGAGCGTATACAGAATGCAGGTGGCTCCGTAATGATTCAGCGTGTGAATGGCTCCCTTGCTGTTTCACGGGCACTTGGGGACTTTGATTACAAATGTGTCCATGGGAAAGGTCCCACAGAACAGCTGGTCTCACCCGAGCCTGAAGTTTATGAAATTGAGAGATCAGAAGAAGATGATCAGTTCATCATCCTGGCTTGCGACGGTATCTGGGATGTTATGGGAAATGAAGAGCTGTGTGACTTTGTAAGATCCAGACTTGAAGTCACTGATGACCTTGAGAAAGTTTGCAATGAGATAGTTGACACCTGCTTGTACAAGGTAGCCAGACTTGAGAGAAGGAGTTTACTGTGTTTTCACTATTTGAAATTTATGAACACATTGATAATAAGTTTGATTCCAGTCTCTAAGTATCCAGTGGTTTATGGTAACATGACTTTGACAGTAATGACTGTGTTTCCCACAAAAGTGGTGATAGAGGGGGAACGAACACACAACAGAAATAATGTTTATCTGTGTGGTTTGGTTAATTAAGAGTTTATAATCATGTACAGATACATTGTGATCAATGGAAAACTAGGAGCTGATGGGAATTTATGGGCAAGCCAAAGACAATAACTACCTTTTTCCGTTTCATAATGTACTTTAGAAAACCTTTACTCATAAGACTTAATCAGGCTGGAGAGTATTTTTCCCCTTCTAACCTTCCCCTGCTTTCTTGGGCACATAGTAATAACACTACTGTCACATTTACACCAAGATAAATGCATAATCAATGAACCTGGACTTCATATTTTGAAGACCTGGCTTCCAAAGTTAGTTTTTATTTTGGTTTAATTACTGTGTGTATTATTCACTATTGTGTAATAATGCTCTGAAACCAGCTCAAGTAGAAGAAGATAAGACTATTTGGTTTAACAAAATGATGTAACTTTGTCTGCATTAACTTCTACTTTGTAATAATAAGTTGCAGTGTGATGCAGTTACTGAGTTTCTTAGCCTAATATTTATTTTGAAAGGGCAAACTGGAAGTCATAGTGTAAAAAAGGCCAACTTTTTCTAAAGAAACAAGACACCATCCTTGCTTTTCCCACATGGCTAATGGGATCATTGTTTCCCATCTGGAAAATTGTAATTGCTTTCCAACACCTTGGCAGATTGATGATGGTTATATTTTTATTTACTATCTTCATTTGATAATCCTAAAAACAAATACCAGGAAAAGAACAGTGGCTTGTGGATACTTTAAACTTTGCAGGAGCCAACTGTCAGCACCTCCCCATACGCCCAAATACTCTTGTTTTGCACACTGGTTTGTTCTTGATCTTGCTGACATCAGTGGATTTAATTAGTGTTAGAAGTTAAGCCTATGGATGCATGTTTGTAGGCCAAAGCACAAGGGTATTGAAAATAGACTAGTTACTCTGCATAAGCAGAATGTGCTTGTATTTTAACATATTCAGGTATTGGGGTTCTCTTTAGTTGGAGTTTTAAATGTTAACCTGTTTTTGCAAAGACCTGGGTACTTCACAGCTGGTCTCCTAACAAATTCTCTCACTTGTAGCTTTTCTTGTTTTAAATGAAAAGAGGAAGAAAAACCTAATAGCTGTGATTTTAGGTGGAAGCACTGTCTAATTCAGCACCTTCCTGTTTAGTGCTTTTAGGCAGTGATTTTTTTTTCACCCATTCAGCTGTTTTCCCAAAATGATTGGATGGTACTTAAAACAAGATGGAACATAACTTTGTAATTATACGTCACTCTTTACTAATGTCAGTTTTTAGAAGACAATGGACTGTCTGTAAGTGGCTCCATGGAGTCTTCAGACCATAAAAGAGAAAAAAACAATGACTTAAAAGTTGTACTGAATGAATGGGCCTGGAATTCTGTAAGGGGTACAGGGAGGTTAATTCTAATGATAATATTAATCCATAATAGTGAAAGTTGGCTTCTGATACCATATGATTTGTGAATTTCTGTGTTTAAAGTGCTTTGATGTGTGTTTAGCCTGGTGTATATACATTTCTCAAATCATTTTTTCTTTTCCACCAGGGAAGTCGAGACAACATGAGTGTGATATTGATCTGTTTTCCGAATGCACCAAAGGTATCACCAGAGGCGGTGAAAAGAGAGGCAGAGTTGGACAAGTACCTGGAAAGCAGAGTAGAAGGTGGATCATTTAAAAAAAAATAAGTAACTTTGTTTCTAAACAGACCCCTGGCCCCTTTCCCCTTCCAACAACTAAACCCTTAACACATACAGGCTTTTTAATAGATCTTCAAGTGCCATTGGCCATCCTGTATACCTCTAAAAAAAGGCACTCGTATATATCCTGAAAAAGTTCTGCTATGAAAGTGCAGCAGCCTGTAGCCCTGAAAATTATTCAGGATGGCAGAGAATTCATTTGTGCTCAGTGTTCCTCCTGAGTCTGTTGACAGCACTAACTTCAGACCAGTGAGTCCTGGTTCCTGTTACATGGAGTTAAGTGAAATAATCAGAATATCTTGCGAAGTGTCTGTGAAGATGGTAATTTGAGTGCCATTTTTCCTTATAGTTAAGTACAAATCAGTTAGCTGTAATATTTTATTATCCAGTAATAGTAGGGTTACAGCTTGATTACTGTAATCTTTAAGCACATGCTTACATATTTACTTATTTGAAAGTATATCAGAAATTTGTCAAAGCTAATCTTTAAGCATTCATGATAAATGAAAGCTGGAAACTCATCTCTTACTCTGATAGTAACTTAAAAATTTTTCTTTTAATTTGTATGTCAGGAGTTCTTAAACTTTAAATTAAAACTGCAAATCACATAAAAATGATATTTCAAATCAATTTGATTCAAATAATATCTGTTTAAAACTGAATTTATAGTGCCTTTTGATATTTAAAACGAACTACAGCTTGGGAGTTTGTTTCTGAAATCTAAGACATGCTGTATGCATTATTTGCATAGGTTAAGTCTATTTTTGAAGTGGACTCCTCTATATGTTACAAGTCTAGTTATGTGTGTGTCTGCTCCCAAGAATCCTTAGTAGCACACAGGGCATAATAGGCAGAGTTCTCCACAAACATGGTAGCAGTGATTAGTGAGTCAGAGGAGTACATTATGCACATTCTCCTCCTTAACTTGCATGAGGGTAACACAGTGCAGCTCCAGAAATTTCACAGAGAACTTGCCTACATGAGAATTGTGGGCTCAGACAAATTCATGTGCAATTTTTAAAGCACTTACAACCTGTAGAGGTGCTCCTTCAGAAAGTACCACGTTTTTCCAAGGCCTCATTCGCCAGGTCTTGACAGACTGCATCTGTTCTGCCCCTGAACAAATGCCCAGGCAGACATTTCTGTGTTTTAATCTTAACACTTGCCTGAGAGGAGAGGTTGGTGCACAGTCAGTGCTGGTGTGAATCTCCCTGACAGCGTGGCAGGAATATCCTAGTGCAGTCACACTGCAGGAGGGAAGTGTCAGATGGCTCCCTCCATGCAGAGCAGGGAGCAGGTTTGCACCAGGCGTGTGAGGAGCTTTCCGTGTGTGCCCACCCACAGATTTGGGGAAGAACAAGTGTGCTGTACATTCAGACATTGATTCACAGCATGGTAACTCTCCTTATCTGAGCAAACACTGCCTTCTTATCTTAGATATTTGGTCTGAGTTCAAACTTGTGACCTAGAATATGAAAATGTGATGAAGCCAAGGCTCTGTGTTCAGCTGGCCTCATTGTACCCCAGGAATATTACAGGGAGGAAAGCTGGCATTTTTGTACAGTTGCTTCATTTTATAAAGGAAGAGCCTAAACACTGGACCTGCATGTGATTATGGTACATACAAGGAATTTGGCTGCTGGTACTTTGCATTTATAAAAATAGGAAATTGGAGGAATGAGCAAAGTGTGATAATTGCATAGAGGCAGAAGGATTGTGTATGTAGTTATGAAGCACTTTAATCATAATTTAATGGGATGATGTCTGAACAACTTGAGGAAATATATTGTACTTCCCCTCAAGGGTCTTTGCTTGATTTTTAGAGTTATCCTCAATCTTTTGTCTATTGTTGCACAAAAATACTATTTAAATTAATGAATATGTAGTAAACACTACTCAACTCAGCAGTGATTTGTATCAGCTGTTTGCAGCATTTGGCCTTTTAGGACTATGCATGAGGGAAGTTGAAAGGCCTGAACTCAAGCAGAATTTCAAGAACAGGGGTTGATAACTTTGTTACATTTAACTTAATTCCTGTGCCACTGCATTGTTTCTGAAGTAAATGGGTAATGTCTTATTGATTGGGAGCGTAGGCCTGCTGCAGCATCTGAGACTTTATACACTACAGTGAATAATCTTGCTCTTATCTTAGGATACTGTAAGAGTGGCAGTGCTTAACTTTAAAAGCCTGATTTTTGGCTGAAGGAACTAAAAAAATATAAAGAGTACTTTTAGAATGATCTTACTAATCTGTAATATCAATTTAAATTTAAAACTCATTAAAATGGAAACTTGGTCGAAATGCATATTATGTATTTTTATGCACTTCAGTACTCGGTGAAGTCCTACAAATAATGAGAGTCAATACTTTCTAATGTGCATTTTTTTTCTGGTTGTATTTTTATCCCCTCGGCCCAGAATATACCTTTATACTGTTAAAAAGTAGTGCAAATTTTAAGACTGAATAGGTTTTAATAATGATGGTCATCTTGAATTAGGAGAGATGATTCAGATTTTTAAAATGTAGAAACTTCTCTACTTTACCACTACTAAGACTCTCCTGATGTGTTTGTGGTCCAGATTCATAGCTGCAACAAATAATGGAAGAAGCAGCAAATGTGGAGAACCATCCTTGTGCCATTACTTGCAATAAATCAATGTTACTCCTAAAGTATCATGTGAACTTCATAGTAGAAGTAATCAGTCATTCCAAAATGTGTTGCTATTATTTGCACTAATATGTGTTATTGATGTGTTGACTCTAAAAAGAAAGTTGTCTAAGCTTTTTTTTTTCTGTTCTCATTTTTTTTACATAGAACCATTCCGTAATAGATAATCCCTACAATATTTATACTGATGTAGAGATAAATAATTTTGAGTTAGCTGTTATATGTTCCTTCCCCAATTTTCACAAAAACAAAGTTCTGGCTTTTTCTTAAACTTTGTATGGAATTCCCATTTTTGAATCCTTTATTTTAGGGTTGTAAGTACATTTTTCCAGTACTTAATGCCATGAAAATGTGTAGAAGGTTTAAAAGTAAATTAAAGATTGGGGGGAGGGTTGAAGATGTATTGAAACAACATAATTCCAATAAATTAAACACAGCTAGCAGACCGACTCCATTTGTTGTGTCTTCAGTGTTCATTCAGTCTGTATCTATAGTTTTATCAAAATATAAATGTACTCATTTAGTGGAGACTGTATGTTAAATGTACTGCAGTTACAGGTTGTGAAACTGTGTAGTATAGGTCAACTATAAATTCCTTATTTTTGTACAGCAGAACTTTAGCACTAGCACAATGTAGCATATTCTAGCTGTTCAAAATTGCACAATAAAGGAACTTGGCAAACCAAATCTGAGATCTTGGCTTCTTATTCAGATTTAAGATTCATAGATTATTTCTTTGCTAAATGTTAGATGGTAAAATGAACTCTGGCTGTAGATTTTGAGGAAATTGAAAGTTTTTGAGGTGTCTCTGGTGTGCGGTTTCATGTATTTAAAATTTAGGTTTTGAAGTAAACAGCTTAAAGCTTTGTGCTGTGGAGTTTGGTGCTGGTTGAGGACTAGGCAGTGTTTCCACTATACCTTGCAAATAATTTACACAGCCTGACTACAAAATAGAGCTGATGTTTTTTTGTAAACACACACAGCCCTGAAAAACCATTGCATACACAAAAATAATTCACAATTGTTGGTTTTTAGGGTTTCTTTTGGTTCTTTTAACTAAAAAGGACTGGATACATGTTGGTTTAAAAAGCTTTCAATGTGCCTTTTCTCACAAATTATAAAATGGACACTTGGTATGTTCTTCTGGAATTTAGGGCAAAATCTGAATGCTTGAGTATTTTTCAAAAGCAGTACTGGTGAATTCCAACTACTTTCAAACTGTGTAAATGCTTTATTACATGAAGAGTAGTGTGCATGTACATACATGCATGTATAGATGTGCACATATGTACACATTATTGTATGCATGTTGCAGTATTCATTTGAAGATGAGAAGCACCAGGTGTTAATAATTCATGTGGTTTGTAATTTCTGAGAGCTCATGTTTACAGTGAAATTAATGAGATGCATTTTTTAAATGTTCTTTTTCTTTAGACTTCATAAAATCCCTATTTAAAGACTGACTCTTCAGGGGTGGTATGGTCTGAAATGTCTTGAATTCAAATAAAATTGTGTGCTTTTGACTTGAGGAGAAAAGTAAAAAAAGCAAACATAAAAAAAAACCAAAAAAACAAACCAAAACCAAAAAACCCAAACCAACCAGGCCTAAGAATAAAGTTAAAGAATTAATGTCTTGACAAGCGTGGCTATGGCTACAACACAGATTCTCTTCACCCAGCAGCTCGAGTGGATCACATTTAAGTTTCTGCCCTATTTTTAAATATCTCTGAGATGAGGATGAAACTGTCAATTAGATGATGTCCCTGGCTTTTAATTTATGTGTTATAGTTCTTAAAATTTGCATGTTGCTGTAATGCAGTGAGGTACAAGTATTGGTTAATACACATACAGCCATGGGAATTACTTTTGATGTGTCTAACCTTTTATTTCTTGAAAATATTATGTTTTCTGTGATGACAATAATATTTAATTGTATGTTGCAGCAATAAAGCTGGTGTTAGTATCTGCCCCGTGCCTTGGGCATATTGTGGGAAGATATTACATCTTCTATCTAATGTATAGCAGGAAAGCTATTAAAGGTTTCTTTTCCCACTGTTATTAGGTAGCTGTGTATTTCTAAAACCAAGTCAGCACGAACAGCAGTGTCAAATCTGTTACAGGTTTTTCCTTATGGAACCAAAGTTATCAATTACAATGCTGAGTACAATCTGTTGCTTTTAATTTTAATTTTTTTTTTTAATGTTAAGCTGCCTTTTTTATAAAACTGAGTGTTTCAATCTTTTTGATATAAATTTGGACTGCACTTACAAAAAAAGTACTTCTGATTCCCAGAGATCATAAAGAAGCAGGGTGAAGGAGTGCCAGACTTAGTCCACGTGATGCGTACGTTAGCAACTGAGAGCATCCCAAACCTCCCGCCGGGGGGGGAATTGGCAAGCAAGTGAGTTCACATCAGTGTCCATGTGGGGTTTGATTTAAACTGCATCTTAACTGCAAGGCCACTCTTAAAAGTGGGGGGAGGGCAGGGAGGGAGGAAGGGCACAAGACAAAAGGTGATGATCTGTTCTCCAATTTTTATTACTCAGTTGTTCTCGATGAAAAGGACAAGCCTAAGAATGGAGTTGACAATGAATCACTGTGAAAATTAAATGTCAAACTGGAGTTTTGGGAAGGAATGAGGGGTTTTTAAGGGTGGCCTGAGTGTCTGTTTTTTGTAATTAACTGGGGATTTTGGGGGAGATGTTCACATTTGAATATGTGAAAATAATGCCCTGACTTTATTACTTGGATATGTTATACACTTCCACAAGAAGTGATATGCAGAACATGTTTTGCTTGGCAGCTTTCTTTTCTTGTCTGTAGCCATGTTGTAATTGCTTAAAAATTTGCTTTTGTTTCTCTCTGCTTGTGACAAATCAGAAAGCAAGATGGAAGTCTATCAAAAAAGAAAAGTGGGAAGTAAAATTTGTAGCTTTAATATAGCTGGCTTTGTTCTTGAAGAGTTCAGTGGTGATGCTCTGTGGTTTCTCAAATGTTCAGTCTTTAAGGAAGCAGTGTGCTTTTTGGTTCAAAAGATTCTGCATGAGCCTGTGCTGTGTCAAAATGGATTGGCCATGTATGATACAGAGTATTTTTAACCTTTCAGAGTATGATTTTTGTATTGATACACCAAAACATCAGAACTTTAGGCATGTAATTGAATAAATTATAAATGAATAAATTTAATAAATTATAAAGTTATAACTGGAAAGATGGCTTCTACAAAACAATATTGTTCCTATAGGAACTGTTTGATTAGGAAGAGATGGCAATTTAATGAACAATAGCATCTATTGCTGTAGTATTGAAGTATGAGTGAGTCAGTTACTCATGAAATGCAGCTTACAAACTGATCTTTCTTAATCTCCTTAGGCTAGCAGTAGCATCATGGTTGTGAAGAAATGCTGAAGTGACTGACTTCAGTGGGATTTTGTGTCTTAGTGATGCTAGTTTGAATAGGGACTTAGTAATATTGATTTAATTGGATGTTAATGTAACTTAAAGCACTATTGCCAGTTTGGAAGAAAAATAATGCTTTCCAAGAAACTTGCCTATATTGAGAATCAAAGACACTTATTTCTTGAAAGATGTGGGAAACTTTCCAAATCATGTATGCAATGTACTTTATGTGTAATTGCTTGATTTTATTGCTTTAAATCCATCCTCTTCTTTCATGCCCTATAATCACTCGAGTCCCTATGATGTTTATACATGGTAGTTCCTGACTTTTCAGTGTTGCAGGATGATTAAAAGCTTGTCATCTGCTTTTTTTCTTCTCTTGCACTCCTTTGTGATTGCTCTGCATGCATTCATCAGCGTTTTAAAGGTTGTTCTCTAAAGTTTATTTTGTATCACAGTCTGCTACTTTTCATACTTGGTTCTGCAGAGGGGATCTGAAAGAAAGTTGCATTTAATGTCCAGTCTCTAATTCCTGTTTTTTTACTCCCCTCTTTCCCTCCTGTTCTCCCTCCAAAGCTTTTTCCTTATATACTGGGAAAGGCAACAGCAGCTTCTTCCTTCATTTCACATTGGGCTGTGGTTTTTGGTTTTTTTATTATCAGTTTTCAAGTTTTTTTGACTCTCACTTTTTCACTCTGTGTTAGAATAATTAAATAAATGTTCACTTGCATGTTGATTGCAAAATTTGTATGAATATTTTATCAATCTATTTCTTATCAATTTTCTATCAGTATTAGAAAAGTCAAGAATCCCAGGGATTAAAGTTATTTTCAAGCTATCTTAAATATGCTAAGCATGGGTTTTTTTAAAAGAGATAACTGTCAAGATGCTTGAATTAATATTTTGACTTTTTTTTACCAGACAAAATTTATTTCAGTCTGAAGATACAATACACAAAACTGCAGTTTGCATTTAAATCTTTTTATTTTGAGAAAAATTCCAGGGGAGTATTGGACATGTCATTGTAGAAGAGTACTGTTCTAGAACAAATTTTTTCATTCTTGCACATGGAAAGTCCATTTTAGGATGTAACACAAACAAAAATGTACTTCAGAATGTAATTTTTGGGTGTCCAGAAAATAGCACGACACTGTTCCCTTATGGAAGTGCCATAATACATAAGGTACTACTGCAGTGGTTTTTGGGCACACAAATGACCAGGACATTCAGTGTTCACTGAGCTTTCTGCTGCCCTTTCTTCAAAGTGAAGATCTGACTGTCAGGTTGGGCCCTTCTCTTGCTGAACTCTGAGGGATATTCAGCGTTGTTTGTCTTGAGCCTAAAGGTTTTAAAGGATATGGAATGTTTAAGCACACAGTGCTAACTTCTGGTAAATATGGTTCTGTGGATTTGGAAACGTCTAAAGTTTGCATTTTAAATTAAAATTAAGAATTTGACTTGGAAAAAAAAACACAGCCTTAAAATCTTTGGGTTTTTTTTCTTTTTTTGCTCTAGACGGAGTGTGATTGAAGCCGTGTATAACAGACTGAACCCCTACAGGAATGATGATGCTGTAAGTATCCTTTCTCTTACATTATCTTTCCTCCCACCCCAATTATTTTATCTGTATTTTAAAGAAAAGTATTGCTAGTTCTTGTTAAAAACCCCTTCCCCCAAGAAAGGAATAACACTGTTGTGCTCTTCCAATTGTGTTTTCTAATTGTTTTCTGCTGCCTTCTGCTGATCATAATCTTGAAACTCCAGTAGAGTTGATTAATTTGTCCTCTGGAATTTCATTATTTCAATCCTACTTGGGTTTCCAAGTACTGCCAAATGATGGAAAGAGTCATGGGGTTGTTTTCCCCTTCTTTATAGGAGACATTTTTCCCTGAATATAGAGAAGAAAAATGTGATATCTAAAGGTTAAACAGATGGGTTAAGAATATATTAGTTCACCAAATGGACAGTGTGAACACTTACTCTTAAACATAAAGCATCTTACAGCAAGCAAACAATTTGGGTTCTGATATGTCAGTGAAGAGAGACATAAATCCACTGTCAGTATGGGAGGAAGGACAACCAAACAGTGAACACGAGCATGATTCCAGTGGCAGTTTGATCAGCAGAAACAACATTCCATCACTGAAAGTGCAGCATGTCATGGAGCAGTTAAACTGATCCTTTAACTATCAGCAGAAATGACTTACATGCCTGGATGTGACATGAGTGAAATGCAGCCAGACATAAAGATCATGTATTGGCTTTACAACTGTGCACTAGTTTATTTGGTAGCTCTCATTCTATTTTTAGCATAAAAATTCCTTAATAGGGGCTGGAGGAGGATGCTTTACCTCCAAAATACATTCTGTAGTATGTTGCTATTCTACAAGTGTACAGTACACAAACTTTGTGATCATGTTGGTGACTGAGATACAGAAATTTGCATATGGAATAGTTGGCAAGCAGCTCCTGCATTTTTACTCATGCTGCTTTTAGTCTTCATTCTTGAAACAACCATTTTGCTCTTCCATATAATTGCTCTCCTTTGCTGCTTCTGGTCTTGAAGGAAAAGCTGGAGGTGGTACTTTTGCAAAGGGCAATTTCAGTTTGTGGTTTTTTACTACACCTCCGTGCCAACTGTTCCTCTCTGGTTTGTTATGGATTCTGTGTGCAAGTTTGAATGAAGGGTGCAGAACTTCACTGCTAAGAAATTATCATGTGTGGTATTGCTAGAGACTTAATTAGCCTCTTTCCTCTCAAGAGAGTCACTAAGGCAGTGCTTTTGAAGAGGAATAATATTTCTGCCTCCTGCAGTCTCAGTAATGATGGAGAGCTGTAGCTGTGGAAGCACCAGGATGTGCTGTTGTAAAAGCCCATCCTGGCCCTTAATTGCTTAGAGAAAGGGAGCAGGTAGTGCTGAAACCACTAAAGGTGGTGCACAGGAGCAATTTGCTCTGATTCCTGTGCTGCTGATTTAGCTTTTGCTTCAGCTGCAGAGCCCTGGCCTCACTTGCTCGTGGTTAACCTGTGAGCCTGCCTGGTGAGACTGGTAGAGAAAGCTGAATATGGAGCAGTGTTAGCAAGGGGAGAGGAAATAGACGTGTCATGAGGCAAATGGATTAAAAAACACTTGGTAAAATTAAATACAGGTTAAACCAGGAGTTGGTTAAACATTTTTCAGGCTTGTGGTAGTTATACAAAATCTGCTGTTGCCTGTGGGCCTGAATGGAATGAATTTTAGGGACACTCAGATATTGGATAGGTTGTAATGCAGAGTAGTGTGGCTATACAATTAGGATTTGGAGCACAGCATGTCTCTACTTTCAATTTTATTTTTTTTTTTGTAATACACATTTTTTTCCCCTTTCTGGTTTTATTACTATCCAAAGTTACAATTTCCTTCAGTTGCCTAAACTACACTTCTGTAACCTTAAATTTAAAGTGTTAAAATAGCTCTGAGTTATAACAGGGTGTCAGTTGATGTCTGTATCTTCCCATGCAGCGAGGGAGGGCTGAGAACACAAAAAATGATAGTGGTGATAACACATGCCATGAGCACATCCTGCTCTTTTCTTGCACCTGTGAGCTGAGTGTATCCATTTTGTATTGCTTCGAACTACTCAAGGAAATAGCTAGAAAGGCTCTGGAAATGCTTTTGAGTAATATTCCTAGGATGTTATTTTTCAGGATTGATAAAACGCTTGGTCATATTTTGGAATGTCTTGGTTCTAATGTTTCATTAATTAAGAATGTATGGGGTTTAGATACTTCTTAAAAGCTGTTTCTGAAAGGGGAGAAAAAACAGACTCCTGAAATGATTTAAGTCTTTACCCTTTTCAGTCTGGATTATCCAGAAACTGCTGCAAGGATGGGCACTCCAGACTTTAAAGGGTTCCTTCTTTTTTCTTTAAGGATTCTGCCTCAACTGATGATATGTGGTAAAACTGCTCATCTAGCTGTGGAGTTCACGTTTCATCCTGCAAATGAAAGTGCAGCCCAACCTCAGTGACCCTTCTTAACATCCATCCTCAACCTTAATTAAAGAAGGGAATATGATGTGTTGGTGAGAGTGACTACAGCAGTACGACATCTAGCCCAGGAACTGATCTTTTTTGTAAAACAGACTTCTGTAAACGTGATTTCAAACCATAAATTCATGTTGTAAATCAGACTCCAGCAATTTATGTTGTATGATTTTGTTTTTGTAAAGTGCAATTGTCTTTGTACAAAACGCTCATATTTAATTATGAAACCGCTTTAAATCACTATAAAGGTTAGAAGAAATGTTTTGGCTTGTGTGATGCAACAATATATATCCCTTTTAAAATCATGTTGTGGTTTTGGATTGCAAGGAGCAGCAGCCTAGCCAGCTAGGTGCTCAAGAGGTGCACAAAACTGTTAAAGATAACTTTTTGGTTTATGTGAAAGCTGAACTCGTGGGCAACCTACCAGAAATTACAGTTGTGTGAATTTTGCTTGGCAATGGAAAAAGAACTTAGGAGTAGTGCACATTCTTCAACAAACATATATCATTTTCTTGGATGCACTCCTGCTCTCACATTGAGTTGAAGAGATTTGTGATTTTGAGTTCAGTGGGAGTTATTCATGCCCTATTAATAGAATCCTGTTCATACATGTACCAATCTTGGGATTAGAATGCCTTGGTTCTTTGCACCTCTTTTTTCATTAACCCTTACCTGAAACTACTAATCACTGAGCACGAAGGCAACTTTCTACATAAAGTAGGAGTCTGCAGCATTTTTATAATCCTGATTGGCTGGGTCTGCTGCTGTTCCAAGAAAAATACTCTGAATTCCATTTTATCAATAAAGCTTGATTTAACAAACAAGACATTTACCCATACATGTGTAATTCCTTTTTTCCTGCCTTTTAAAATGTCAGTGCCATTGTAAATGATATTTTACTCGTGGAAGAATATTTTTATTAATTGGTAGCCCATTTTTAAAATGGGAAGGATTTTGATTATTGCCCAAGATATAGCCATACGCTAGAGGATGATGTGGGATTAATCCGTTACCCTATTTTTTACAGGTGTGGGTTTTTTCAGGCTTTTTAGTGTTGTTTGGTTTTTTTTTCCTCTCCCTACTGAAGATGTGCATTGGTTTGAATTTGCCTACTGTTTGATAAAAATACATTTGTCAAAGCCTGACAATCTTTAACATTTTATGGTGTGTGTTTTTAATTGACCCACTTACTTAGAATGAGAGATTAGTGGTTAAACAGTACTTGTGATTTGAGGTATAGCATGTTGACAATATTTAACTGTTCGTTGTTTAAAATTCTAATTTAAAATTTTATAAAGTAATAAACTAATTTGATTTAAGCTTAGCTTTCTCCCATTGAGCATACGAAAATTAAGTTTTCAAGTCAGTCGTGTTTGCAAAACTGCTGTTTTGTGCACCTTGTATTGTCTTTTTGGTTGAGAATATTGTATTTAATATGTAGTTTACTCATTTAGTAGGCAGATTCCCCAAAAGGAAAATCAGTAAAACAAGTAGATGTAACATTTACTGCAGTTAAACAGAATCAGAACTTGGTGTATAATTACTTTTTGATAGGAAAATGTAGTACGATGCATTTTGCTATATTTGTCTTTCCCTAACTTTGACATATACATATTTGTATATATAGCCTTAAAACTAATGCAGAGTTAGGGAACACTGAACAGTGAAAAAGTAACTTATAGTGTCTTGGAACTAAGTATAGTATATACCAGCAAACTTTTCTTTTATCCCTCTTGTCTATGTGGGGTGCTTAAACGTAACTTCATTGTATTCAGTTTGTAATCTGTTCAAGCATGAATGAAGAAAACATAAGCACTATTTGTATTTATAAATTTATAGCAATTTTTGCTTAAAGAACCAGTTCCTTACCTACCTATGAATAAATGCTTAAAATGTCTAATTTTGTTGTAGAGTGCAAAACTATAATGCTGTTAAGTTATAGCTTCACAGGCACCTAATTAATGAGCATATTTAATAATACATGGCGTATTAGTGCGAAAAGCTAAACTTAATTTAGGACTAGGCAGATCAAGTTCTGTCCTTTTTTTCATAGAGACTAAAGTTTAGTTTTGGAAACTGCAAAACCTTGAACTGGACTGTGGAACCTTTGAGTTTTAAACTTTAAAAATCAGAAGCAAAACTGTGGTGTGAAAAGCCATACTTCAAACCATAATCACTTAAACTGTCTCAGTGACAAAGGAGATTTTTGAAGCCTCTTCTGACGAGGTCTCCTGAAGGTTAGAAAGAAAATAATTCTGCTGTTGCTACAGGTGATGTGAGTAGGTTTGAGGGTAGTGGCAGGAAGCCCGTTTCAGGCCTTTCTCCTGCCTACCTTCAGCATTTTGATGAGCTCAGAGCACTGAATTATGATGTATGCATAAACACTGCCATTTTAGATACAGATTTTGATTACAGAATAAATGAGTTAAGTATATAAAGCATCCTAGAAAAGAGGCAAGCTGTACTTTTTTCACTGCTCTGAAAAGAAAAAGGCACTTTTGCACCTTTGTGCATCTCCTTCTTGCACCAGAAACTTTTTTTTTTTAAATGCTAAAAACATTAGCACCTCAGGGGCAAGGCAGCAATTTTTATTTTGAAGTATTGTGTGCTATTTATTTCCCTCTTGGAAAAAGATTCCTGTGTGACAAAAATGAAAATTGTGTGATGTTAACAGATGTATTTTTAAATACATGTTCAAATAGGATGGTCCTGATTTGCTTGTTTTTAAAAGGAAATGACATTTGTAAAGCTACTTTGCTTTGTATGCCATGCAACTTTGTTTTCCTTCTACATTTAACAGCTTCACTGGCTACAGTTTCTGTGAGTTTTGTTATAGTCAGATTAAATGTTTCACTGATCGTTCTGGGAGAATACCTGTACCTGCTTTATAGACAACTGTTCCAAATAATTCTCGCTAATTCAGCATTGAAATATGTTCAAGACAGAGGCTTTTAAAATGTGCTTTAAACCAATGTTGGATGAACTAAATGCAGTGACATTAGGTAGGATCCTAGGTTTGCAAGGCTTTGTAAATCCTTTGTGTCCATAGAGTCCCCGGTGCTTGTGCTGGGGCAGAAACAGAGCCAGAGCCTTTCAACTGGGCTTGCCTTCAGGTGGCCCAGGAGCAGCACCACGACCTTGAGGCACGGCCATCATTCAGTTAAACTTTGAGTCAGAATTTGAGAGAGGAGTTTCATCTGCTTGTCGTTAAACTGCTCTGAACTGCAGCAGCCATAGGTGGTGTCAGCCATAGGTGGTGCCTGGTGAATACTGAGCAGCACGTGAGTCGTGGTAGTGCTTACCTTGAGAGTTCCTGCAGGTGCCAAAGCTGATCTTTTCAACATTGACTTGTAGCAAACTGACTTCGATGTCCATTACATTATTTATTGCAAAGCTGGTGCTGTCACTATGTAGGTTAATGTCTGAGCCATTTTGCTCAGTTCGAGAGTTGGAAGCTTAAGGTGATTTAACAAAATTAGGGATCAGTTTTCACTTCAGTTGGTTCCCTGGTAAGAATCCCACTTCAGTTTTATACACTGGGATAGGATAGACTTCCTATTGCATTCCATTTTTAGTAGTTTATGAACAAAATGTATGGATTCATGATCAACTTATGCCAAGACTAAACAATTGCTCCAAGTTTGCCCCTACTGCCTTTTTTTTTGTGCCAGTGCTTGTCCTTACGTGGGTGTGCAGTTAGGAGAAAGAAAAAACCTGTCCTGCTTAGCTGGGTAAATTGATAATCCAGCTGTGAGGTGCTGGTGCTAGGGAAAGATGGAGAGTGGGGGAGCAGGACTGAGAGCAAAGGAATGGTTGCCCCACCCCTCCTGCCGAAATTTGGGAAACCACACCCAGATAAATGATGGCCTGTGTAGGGAGCATCGAAGCCTTTGCAGATCTTTCCCCACTCTGTACTTAAGACAAATATTTTGCTTTGATAAACATCATTTTTCTTTAAACTGGAATCATCAAACTTTGCTCTCAATGTCTGTGTGTGCGTTCCGTGCTGCCAACCTTCCTCTGTGTCTGCATTCTCTAGAGGTTTGTAGCTCTGTCCTGTGGGAGAGGCAGCACGGCTGCCACAATTAGGTTAATGATATGGTTGTTACAGTTTACCTTAGTTCAATGTACATCAGGATTTCATCATGCCAAGATGTTCACCTCTACCTGCACCTTCCTGAACTGCTTTTGTGCACAAATGACTTGGTGTGTTTCAGTTCCTTGTTATTTAAACCTGGCTGTGTCTGAAAGGGGCTAACCTTTAGGAAAGCAGTGCCCTTTTCCTCGTGATTTGGCAAATACAGTATTTGATACAAACCTGATGTACCTTGCACAGGTTCAGAAACAGCAAAACTGTAGAACTACAGGGCTGTACCTGATATTCTTGTGTAGAACATGAATTGTTACTCGGTGCCAGGCTTCACCAGAGGTGAAAATAATGTCTCCTAGGTAATTAATGAGTGTGGCTCCTTGTCACTACAACTACCTGTGTCCGAGATGGTCATACCTGAGCCTTTATAGACCAGTTCAGGGTGTAAACTGGAGAGGTTTTTTAACCCTTTAAGTGGTGAAATTTTGGCTCCAGATATGAATTTCCAGGATGCTGTAGCACATAAAATGAATGTGATTCCTGCTATAAGCTGTAAAAAAAGGAGCAGAATTTACAAGTACCACTCTGTGACTAAATAACTATGACTAACCTATCTGAAATACTGATGAGACAATCCAATCTTCTGTGAGCTTTTTCTGTGGAGTGCTTGCACAGTCTGCAGCTCTCTGCAGACCCAGGTGTGCACATCTGAAGCACTCTATGGCCTTATTTTGCCTAATAACATTGCTTTGTAAATGAGGTAGCAGCCACCTGGGCCATGGCATGTGTTCACAGGAGGTCGGGAAGCTGTAGCAAAACTTGAAGCTTCTCTTTAGTATCATGGACCACTAAATGCATTTTAGTAGCAAAAAAAATAGACATGTTGAAAGTTGAGTTTACATTGTCTCCCATTGACAATTTGTTTCCAGGAAAATGACAAATATTTCTACCATTTACTTAATATGTGAAAAAAATATCTGGAGCTTTAATCTCCTGATTGTGTCAGAGTTGCTGACCTATAGTTACTTAGGCTTTGTGTATATTCCTCATTTTCTCTGTGTTTTGTTTGATGTTCCTTTTGAGTAGCAGTAAAATAGATCTTTCTTTTGCCCATCTCTTGTACACATACTTCTAAAGTCTTTGCTTCCAGGCTAAGGGAACAGAAATTATAACAATGTCTTAGGAAAGAGTTTTGGGAGAGGCCTGCTTTAAATGCAATGACCACAAAACCCCCTAACTTTTGCTCCCCAAAAGTTGGGAAAGTGGGCTTAACTTTAAAAATGCCTTTTACAGAATTAAGAAATCTGAAAGTGTCAAAACTTAAGTAGAAGTAGGATGACAGGTCAGATTTCTTGAGTGGTTTATGCATAGACAGATTATTACACATAACTTAAACTGATTTCTGCCCAGTTGCTTTTTAAAATATCACTAGGCACCTGCCTTCTTCTTTTTTTCTTTTTTTTGTTTTTCCCCAAAATGGGAAGAATAAAAGCAATGGTCCTCACTACTGTGTAACTAGCCATTTATCTGAAGGGGGGGTGCTGTGTCAAGCAGTACCATTTTCCTTCAGGAGCTTGACATCCACACTTCTCAGCTTGCTCAATAACATTGAGGCAAAGCTGAAATTCCTTTGTGCTTCCTCAAAGTGTTGGCTCTGAGGAGCTTGGTGGGTGTGTGGGGTTTTTACAGATGGACAGGACTCCCCATGTGTATTGTGAGGAGGCCTCTGGAGTTGAAGGAGCTGCCATTGTAATTTATTTTGAGAAATATCTTTAAGAAAAATGAGAAAACAGACTGGCAGGTCCTAAAACATTCAGTATTTTTATTCTATCGATGCCTATAGACTAAGGTCCAGAGTTTCATTTCAGCTGTGTTACTGAATTCCAGCCAGTCTGAGCAGTGCCAATACTGGGTAGCCAATTGTATTTTCACTGCTGGGATTTCAGGTTGGATCACAATATTTTTGTTCATGCTACATGGGAAAATTAGAGTCAAATAGGCTTGGGAAAATCAGGCACAAACTTAACTTTACATCCTGCTGATGTTGATGGAGCTTTTGCTCACAACATACAAATTCTGCACGTGTTGTTGGAGCCTTAACTGTCCCATTTCTCTTGGAATGAGAAACAAGTGTAATCTTTAGTCAGTTTAGGTTTTGAAAAAGCTTTTCAAAGCCAAAGGGAAGACAATGGTAATGTTAAAGCAAAATGTTTGATTAATCTGAGATAATTTCTTAATTCTTAAAGTGTCTGGGTATTTTTTTG
Organism: Lanius collurio; assembly: GCA_020086605.1. Lineage (NCBI taxonomy): Eukaryota > Metazoa > Chordata > Aves > Passeriformes > Laniidae > Lanius > Lanius collurio. The sequence goes on from JACBWW010000004.1 coordinate 264,969, forward strand.
CTTTTAAAACCCCAGAAGAGCAGTTTAAGAGGTTTGATCTTTGATGCAGTGCTTTTAGCTGTAAATGAATTCAATCCAAAATGATGTACTCAGGATGGGAAAACAATGAGACCCTGAAAACGTAGGAGTTAACATCCTGAATTTACACAGAATTATATCCATGTCCAGCGATGGACTCCTGAAAGGTTGGAACTGGATGGTCTTAAAGGTTCTTCCAACCCAGATCATTCTATGGACCATCCTATGAAAGGATCTTTGACAATGTTTATATGGGAACTTTTTATTCTTGCTGAGTAATGCCAGACTGAGAAGTCTGCTGCAATTTGGAATTTCCAGCCTCTTAAATTGGAAACTGGGCATTGCCCCCCAGAGTCCCCAGTGCTGGGGTGCTGTTACCCCACATCCCACAGGTTAACACCCTGCAGCCTGTGGGTGTTGAGAGTTGGGATTTCCAAGCCTGTTCTTGCTGATGACCTTGGGCACCAAGAGATAAATTGTATTTGTTAACCGGATCTAACCCTTTGGTGCCAGGAATCCAGTCTTTGGAGTAAGTGCTGTATTATGCAAATGTTCTTGGCAAATGGTCCTGGGTATTTCACTGCTCACAAAACTCAATTACTCGTGACCCAGAGTTGATAGGAGACCAGAGACAAAAGCAGAGGTTCTCCCAGCCAGGGAATTCTGGATATCAGAACAGTGTGAGGTTTGACTTCCAGGACTGGCTGTTTTATAAATCTTTATAAACAGAGATTTTGGGTTCTAGCATCTGTCTTGTTACTAAGACCACGTACAAACATGCTGAATTAGAGAGTTTACACCTGTCTTCTCAGAATTGACTCCACACAGTACCATAAGAGTCTCGTTTGTAGTGACATGCTGTGCCTGTCTTTTTAGAAAATTCATGACCTCTTTATATCTATTTTGTGGAAAGTGTAACTTTTTTCATTGATGACCTGTACAAATGTGTGTTACGAATGGAGAGATTTAAGCTTGAAAAGCATGTTTGCAGATTACACAGCTTCATTATGGAATTTATAAATTTAACAGAGTAATATACAAGAGCATAACTATTTTCCTTAAGTAGAATGTATAACAATATATAATAAATTATTCTCCACGTAGTTCACCCACTATTTACAGTTTTACACAATTCAAACTGTGTGTTTACAGAAAGTTCAATAAATGTATATTTTGTACTATGTACAGATTCCTGGTCCCAAAGAAAATGTGTGAACTTAGTTTCTAACTTAACTTTTGAGATTGTACTTTTTTCTTTTTCTTTTTTTTTTCTTTTCTTTCGTCTTCTTTTTTTTTGGTTTGGAATCAGTTGAACAAACTGCGTTTCGCCTGTCGATGGTGGAGGCTTGCATTGGAGTAAACGGGAATTGGAAATATTTCTAATCTACAAAAGTGATTCCACTAAATAAAACAGGCAATTATATCATGTGTGTGTATTTGAGTGTGATGCTACACAAACCATCCTCGCATCTCTTTTACTGTCCCTGATTTACAAACTTTCTGGGCCTCCTTCAGCTTTCTGGCTCAAAGGAGTTAGATTAAAATGAAATACTGAGGGCTTATCGTGATTACTTTTAGTTACAATTATAAAACTCCCCCCCTTTTTGCTGTTTTTCCCTTTCATGTTGAAATTCCAAGATAAAGCTGCATGTGCTTGGCTCCAGCCCCAGCATTCCCCAGAGGCTGCCTGGTCTGAGGCTTTCAAGAGAACTGGGGATGGATTAGGATGCCTGACTTCTGGAGTCCCACATCACACAGGAGCAAAATAATACATTTGTATCTTTTGCCCTGATTCAGATTCAGTACTGTAAAAAAAAAATCTAGGCCTTTGTAATGTAATATCTAAGAATTAAGGGATGTTAAAGGCTAAAATAAATATGGTTTTAGCCTTTATGATTTGAAGCAAAATGAGCCTGTATGTAACCAGCTCACATTTGTCATCCGTGGAAATCTTTCTAGGCAGAGCTGGAAGGATTCTGACATGGACTAAATAAATTAACTGTGGGGAGGGGGCAGGAGGGGATTCTGCTGTCACCTGAGACCTGGAGCAAATTTGTCTTTTAAAAGAAAAGATTCAACCCCATCCCTTTAAAGATTAGAACTCAGAACTACTGAACTGTCTAGCAAGATAAAAGAATGGTTTTTGTGGATTAAAAAATGGAATTGCTATTATAAGATTGACTATTATCTTTGGTTCACATTAATGGAGCAGGCATGGGAGACAAAGTTCTTTGCTCTCCAGCTCAGACTGTTTTATCCCATCCTACTGGAAAAATGCATTTTAATGTATTTTTCCTCAAAGCAAAAGAATAATATACCTCTGAATAGCACTGTTGGGTTTTTTAAATGCGTTTTTTTTTAATCCTGACATGTAATAATGAGTTTGAATGCTGTTTAGATGGAAATATTAAGCCAGCTGCAGATGTTGGTTGTGGCTGAATTTCATGAGGCTGCATTTATGTGAGCTAATTTAAGAGAAACAGAACCCTGAAGCCTGGTTAAATCAATTCACTCATTTCAGTTTTAGTTTTTGGCAATTTTTAAGAATATAGGAGATTATTCTAGTAAGTTCTGAAGGAACAGAGTTAAATTTGGCAAAAAATAGAAGATTTTACATTTACTGAAGGTTTGACTCCATCTCAGAGGTCTTTTCCAACCTTCATGATTCTGTGATAGAAATAACTAAGACAATTATCCCTGCAAGTACACATCCACAGGAGAGGCTCTGGGACATGGGTGAACGTGGTGCTTGGCTCTCATTTGTGAGCTTGCAGGGCTGGAAGTTCACCACTATAATGAGAATTCCTTTATTGATAAAGTTAATTTGTATGTACCAATTTTAGTGCAAACTTTCCAGTGTTTTTACTGAAAGTGGGAGAGCTTAAAATTATCTGCAGCCTTTCAAAGGTCCTACTTAGCCACATTTATTCTCTTCCCAATTAGCAGCTTTTTCTGGGGTACATGCTCTACTTGAAGAAAATGCTTGCTAGAAGTTTTTAATCCTATTAAACAGGACTGAAAACTTTGTGACCTACAGTTTAGACTTGTCTGGAATTATGGGTTTGCTGAACAGACATTTGAAACAGGGAGTTTATTTGTACAGTGGAGCAGATATGAAGTAAATACAATTAGTTCTGTGTTTTCTTGTCTTCACCTCTGCTCCTTAGCAGTAGAAGTGCTTGTGACAATGCCCAGTGTCCTGCTGATTCTCTTTAGGAGTTGTCATCTTGCTGAAGCTGCATCATGGCTCTTCCCTCTTGCTCTGAACAGGACCTTTTGTGCTGGCTTGTGAACGCCAGTGTAGGTTGGGGAGAACACTCACCTTTCTCTGAAGTGTGGATCCTCTCCCATACACTATAAGACGGTAACAAAATAATTCGGGGTGTATTAAAAGCATGTAATAAAACATTTTTTAAAAAGGCTTTCGAGGAAACAAAACATTTTCTGATCTGTTTTTAAAATAACCTGTGGAGTCTCTGGACCAAGAGCAATAGGATATTTGGACAAGCCTATCCTCTAAGTCTTTTGAGCTGTGTTTTTTTTTTTTCCCTGCATTTCCTGCTTATCCAAATTGCCTTTTCCGAAATGCCAGAAGCCTTTTGAAGTATTCTTTCAGAAGAGTAATTTTTTCTTCTGGTGATCACCCCTGTCAGGGGTACAGTAGGAGTCTGTTACCTGAAGAATGTGAAGTGACACCATCAACTTAAATCAGTCTTAATCCTGAGAATGTTTTGCTCCATGTTGTAAGTATCTGGAAGTGTGCACTTCAGAGTGGTTTTGGATCTTTGTATTTGCTGTTGTTAAAAACTTTAGTTGGGGGATTTTAATGCTCACCTACAGCTGTCTCAGCAGAATGTATACAACTGGAATAGGAAGGCAAGGGAAGTCACCCCTCAGCTGGTTGTTGTTAATTCCCAGTAAAGAACTGGAGACTGGTCAGGTGTCAAGAATCAGTTTCAGGGAGAAAAAAATACCAAAGCAGAAGGCTGACTTGGAAGGCTTTTAGTGATTAGAATATCAATTAAATGTGCAGCATGAATTAAAATAATGTAAATATTTAATTGCAGAAATTTATTAACTTTATGCTTCTATACTCTTAAAGCTCATGGGAATTTCAGAATGAAAACTTTTTTGTTCCATAAGGAAACACTGGTAGGTGCCAGCCTGATGGGCTGAACCTTGTCCTGTTTCAGATGTTAAGCTGAGGGTCTCAGTTTGCCTGCACCCAAAAACCTCAGCATGGGCATGAGTTCAGTGCCAGAATAAACCTGCCCCAGGCCACAGCCCAGCTTTTGTTGTCTGATAGCTAATACAGAGCTTTCATACTAACATTTGATAAGGGGCTGTACTCACCTTATCATCTGGTTTCTAGATAGACTGTAGCCTTTAGCCTGATTTTTGTATTCCCTTTACCCAGGGATCAGTTGGGTCTTGTCCTGTGGGTGCCTCTTGCTCTGCGTGCAGTGAAGCACATTCTTTCTGCCACCTCTCCCATGCACCTGACCCCTTTGATTTTTCTCCCTTGTCCATCTCTTTCTGGCTTGAAGCTGCCAGACTGTTCAGTAAAAGTCTGAAAATCCCCTCAGTGCTGGGAATTGTTTTCCCTCTTGCATCTTCTTTGCATTTTCTAGGTTTCCTCATACTAGGAATAGTATCATTCTACACGGCCCCACCTGATTGCACCCTCCCTCAGGTAACTGTGGAGACTGATAAGGCTCCTCCTGAGCCTACTTTTCTCCAGGCTGAGCCCTCTCCCAGGGCTCAGGGCACTGCTAGAAAGCCAAACTCTTCCTCCAGGCAGGTAACTCACGCCGTGAGTTCAACCTTGTCTCAACCCATCTGGCTGTGTGTAGGTGCCGTGTCCCTTTCCACTGGGTGGATCCCGTGCTGGCAGAGCCTGGCACCATGTGCTGAACATGCAGTCCCAGCTGAAGCCAGGCAGCTCCTTGCATGCTCAGGAGTAAGCCCCTTCAGATGTTTGTGTGGCACGGAACTCGCAATTCATTTCCTCTGTTGCTGCTGCTGTGGGGGTTTTCCTGAGAGAAGAAAGAGAAACAACAGAAGACACAGTTGCACAGTCTGTGTTAGCTGACACAAAAAAAAAAAATTAATGGAGTTACTTCTGACCCTTTTTGATTTTTTTTATTTCAGTACTGCTTGACTTCAAAAGTTTTTTGAACCATTTCCTGGAAAATGTGCTTAGTCTGGTGAACTGGTGCTGCTGTATCATGTTCTCAGTGTTTGAAGAGTGTGTGTTTTTCAGTGATGTAATCCCTGTGCTCCAATTTACAAATTCTGTAGAAGTAATGGTCCCCAGCCTAATTCCCAGTTCATTGGAACGTAGAATCATTTACATTGGAAAAGCTCTCTAAGATCATCCAGTCCAGCTGTTAACCCAGCACTGCCAAGGCCACCACTAACCCATGTCCCCAAGTGCCACATTCACACATCTTTTAAATACCTCCAGTGTTGGTGACTCCACCCCTTCCCTGGACAGCCTGTGCCAGTGCTTGGCAACCTTTCTGATGAAATTTTTCCCTACAACCCAATCTAAATCTCACCTGGCACAACTGGAGGCCATTTCCCCTTGTCCTGTCCGTTGTTCCCTGGGAGCAGAGCCTGACTCCCACCTGGCTGCACCCTCCTGTCAGGGAGTTGTGGAGACTGAGAAGGTCCCACCTGAGCCTCCTTTTCTCCAGGCTGAGCCCCACCAGCTCCCTCAGTTGCTCCTCAACAGATTTGTGTTCTGGACCCTTCCCCAGCTCTTTTGCCCTTCCCTGGACAAACTCCAGCCCCTCAATTTGCTTCTTGTCATGAGAGGTCCAAAACTGACCCCAGGATTCGAGGTGCAGCACTGATGGAGAGAGCAGATTCAATCCATGTCACTGAACCTAAAACTTCACCAGTTCTCCTGCTCTAGTGAGGATGATGGAAGCAATTGTCAGAATCAGAGTATCTGCCCACAAGTAACAAAATCAAACTCAATTTTCTGTGACTGGTGGGAGCACCAAGAGTCTAAGAGTTTCCTCTTCTTTGCTACCCAAATCACCATTCTATTCTCCCCAGAGAACCACTCAATTGTTCTCTCCCAGCTTTCACTGTCTGAGCAGAGCAGCTGTAACTGGGCAGGAGTTACAAATCATGGAAGTGCAAAAAAGGAGACACTGGCAACAGGACATACCAGCTAAAACTCACCCCATAGCACCAGTCCCAATTCTCCTGTACTTCTAACCAGAGAAAACCTTAAGACAAAGGCATAGAGCAGCCCAAGCCTCCAGGCCAGCTGTCTCTTTTGACATATATTTCATTAGGCAGTTGTAGTTCCTGAATTACACACGTTCTTTGTCTATTACATCCTGACCCCCAGCACAGCTGGTGATGTTTTTCCGAAGCAGAGGAGGAAAACTGGGATTTGTCTGTTTTGATCTCATGGAAATCAAATATTTTTGAAAAGAATACCCATGTTTTCCTCTCTTGGTCTGAGGAGGAGAACCTGTGAGGGGCTGTTCCCATCCTTGTCCCCTTTTCCTTGCCACCATGAGGATCTTGGGCTGGGAACCCTTGTCCCTGTGAGCTCAGAGAAGATGTGGCTGTTTTCTGTTGCTGTACAGGGAGAGGGTCATTGACTCCATTCAGCTGAAGGCCTTCTGTAATCGATTTTCAAAACAGTCTGAGGTCGTTGCATACTGTGCCCTACGGCATTCCAAGGATTTGTATATTGTGTGCTTTGACCTGATTCTTTTTCCCCTCTCTCCCAGCATCCTGAGGTAGATCTGCCATGCTTTGTTGTCCCTAGCACGCGTCTGGAGGGGGTGGGGTGGCAGTGATTTGATTTGATTTTTTAATTAATGCCTAGAAATGTACATGCAACATCAGCTTTTGGCTTTCCACTGCCCAACGTTTGGTGTCATTGCCCTGAAGTGCAGCCCTGGTGGAGCCTTTTGCTTGGTGTTTGGACCTGTTCTGGAGCACATTCACAAAGAATATCTAGGAAGCCACAAGCCATGGGTTTCTAAGATGTAAAAAAATACAAATTTTGAGTCATGCTCCTTAGTTCATTGCAAGACACAGAGATACAGCTTTGCTTTGCCTAGATCCTTGGTCTCAGCCAATTAATTGAGCTTCCAGGAGAGCTTTCTTCTTCACTGCAGTCAGCTCAGAATATTTTAATTTGATACCTGGATGAGTTAAAATGTTTACATGGATCTGCCCATACATGTGGCTAGTGCTGTACAGTCAGACATAAGCAGGAGGTACCAACCAAGTACTTCTCACAGCAGAAATTTGGAAACAAAAGAACTTCACTCAATGTTAAGTGTAGGGAAAAATTTGCAGTGAAAATAACCTTAAAACAGCAAAAGATGATGTTATTTCTCTAGAATAAATGTTAATTAGTTAGATTAATATTTGCACATATTGCATACTTACGGCTAATATTTGATTAAAGTATGAAAGTGGGATAAGTACTTCTTTTAATAAAGTTTGGCAAACAAGCTCAGCCCTGTACAAATGTCAAATACAGTCTGTGTTTAAATGGAGTCACTGCTGTCAAAAACAGACATAAAAAGTCTCAAGACATTACCCAAGCAAATCCGTGCCTACGTTCCAATCTCATTTAGGAGCACAATCTCTAATTGCAAAAGTGCTTTTGAAAACTGTATTAGGAATTTTCTCCACTTGCAAATCAGCGATTTTCTTTGCAGAAGAGAACAATGGAGAAGTGACCTAAATACACACAATTATGCAGGAAATTTTGCTTTGGGGCACAAAATGGAATTTTAGGCTGAGTATGAAAGTTAATTTGAATTTCAGACTGAGTCCCAACTGTTGCAGAAGGGAGAGTCAAAGGAAACTATATTTGAGGGATTTTTCCAGCCAGCTGTGAACACTGAACTTTCCTGCAGTAGTCTCCTGTTCATAAACAAGACTTGTAAATGCTTGTGGATCAGGCTCTTACTACTGAAGTTTTCTCACCCTTTTCTCTCCTGTGCTTCAAATAATTGCCTGCCTGTTCTCAGGGAGACGTCCTAGAATAGGATGGCCTCGTTCTCCTGGTTAGTGGGGAATGCTGGATCTGGGATGTGGCTACAAAATCTGGCTGCTGCAGAGCTGAGCAGTAGAAAAAGTGGCCGGTGTGAAGACGAGGTCCAGGCATCTCAGCAGTAGAAAACTGGACAGAAATCTGAGGGTCAAAATGCTGTATTTGCCTTCTCTTTCTTTTTGCAGACAGGGTATGGTTTCCAGAACATAAAGAGAGAAACAAGTTAATGAAAACCAAAACAGTCCCTTGTAATGAATGGGAAGAGGCCAGAACTGTCTGTTCATCTCAGCTGATTATAAGGCAGAATGATGAAAAAATAGCAGAGGAAATGAAACAGAAAATCAAAATAGAAAAACTAATAGAAAGATTGTAGAAAAACAAATAGAATTAATAAAAAGTTAATAGAAAATCAAATGTAATAAATAGAAAATTAATAGACAATCTGAAGCTGGTGATCTCTTATTTATATACAAGTAAATTCTGTAGTCTCTCATAAAAATAACTCTTGCACTTTCAGTGTGCTCCAAAAATCAGGCTGTTGCAATATGGTAAACCCACACCTGTGGTCTGCATGAGCAAATTCCTTCACGTAGAGATGTCAAAGCCTTTCCATGAGAACAATATCTCCAATTCTGCTCCTGAGCTGCAAAAATCCTCTTCTGGGAGAGCCAGGCAGAGCGAGGCAGTGGGGTGGGACAAGCAGACAGGCTGTTGTCATGTCTGGGATCCAGGTGAACCTGAAAACTCCAAGAATGCTGCAGTGCAGCCTCTTACCCATTTCTGGGCTCCTCTTTTCATCAGCCGAGGAAAACTCTAAGGGTAATTGTGGGGTGACCTGGGCAAACCAGGGAGAAACAGGCAAAAACCTGGTGAGGGCTTCATATGGAATAGGATCCTCATCCTACTGGTGAGCCCATTTCCTACAGTGCTTGGGATCAAGTCAGCTTTGGAGATAGGTGGGTTTTATAACTTTTTTATGCTGTTGCTTTCCAATTTAGAATAACCTGTCTGTGGGAGAAATATTTACTGCATCAAATGGCAAGGCTGAGACTGCTGCTTCAAATGCCCAAGGAAAGGAGTGTCCCTCAAGAGATTTCTTTCCCAGTGCTCCCAGTTTTAAGTCACACCAGTCTCAGTGAGTGCACAGATGGGCATGGCCAGGTGTCCTGGGAGCTTCACAGGTAGCTGCAGGTTTATAGGGAAGAGGTGAAGGTGGTAGGAAGGAGGGACAGATCTTCATTTGGCCCAGAGGGAAGTCAAACAGGGAAGATTCCAATATTAGGATCTTCACCTTGATGCTGTGCATGTGCTCATGTCTTAATTTCTTCAGGAATAATTACACTTGGCTCCACTTTGTCTTACAGTTCATACAGATGGAGAATGTAAAAAAAAATGGTGATGTAATGTCTCAATTAAAAATATCTGTCCACTTCCTCCTCCAGCCCATGGATCAGAGGAAGCCTTGGAAAAAAGGACATTCCTCCTGCCTCTGTCTGATTTCTGCCTTGATAGGGCTCGGACCAATATTGCTTCAATTAATTTATTTTCTTTTATAGCACATGTTTCAGAGCACTTCAAAAGCTGGATTCCCTAATCTTTGGGAGATCAGCATGAGTCAGAAGCATCTGCAGGAAGAGCAGGAAGGTGCCTGAGCTGAGTTTTCCAGAACAAGCAGCGAGCATGCTCCTGTCAGGGAGAGCAGAGCTCTGGCAGGGCAAACTCAGGGCTTTAGGAGGAGGTTGTGCTGAGCTCAGCAGAGCTGCTGGCCATGCTGCTCTCCTCATCTGCTGTGAGCTGCTGCTTCAGAGATGTTCAGAGAAAGTGACTTCAGTACTGCTGCCCTCCCTTGGATCACAGAGCCATGGAATTATCAAACGGTTTGGAAGGGACCTTAAAGACCATCTCATTCCAACCCCCTGCCAAGGGCAGGGACACTTTCCACTATCCCAGGTTCCTCCAAGCCCCATCCAATCTGGCCTTGAACACTGCCAGGGATGGGGCAGCCACAGCTTCTCTGGGCAACCTGTGCCAGGGCCTCCCCACCCTGACACCCAAGAACTTGTTCCTAATATCCCATCTAAGCCTTCTCTCTTTCAACTTAAGGCCATTGGGATTTTTGTTGGGAGGGAGGGACAGGACACACCTTTGATTCAGGTGGGTGCAAAGAGATGAAACCTCACATGCAGTGGAATGGCCACGTTGGATGGGGCCCTGGGCAACCTGGTCTAGTGGACGGTGTCCCTGCCCATGGCAGGGGGCTGGAGATGATCTTTAGGGCTCTTTTCAACATGTACCATTTATGATTCCATGTGTGCTACAAGCCAAGACTAAGAGGGGAGCACTACATCCCTTCATCCCCAATTCATCCATGCCTGGACTTGCTACATCAAACCAAATCAAAGGATAGATCTGCAAACCTAAATCATCTCAGTTCTCACTTTCCTGTCATTATCATTGTCACTGTTAACTTGTTTTACAGCAGAGCCCAGAGGCACCAGTCATGGATCTGCTCTGGCTGAGGAGAGTTCATGCCACAGACAAAGGGATGGGTCCCGCCCTGTTTGGGTGCAACAGGCAAATTCCGGGAGCTTCAGCGAAACAAAGAGGCAGCATCACGGGTGCCACGAGCCCTGTTTTCACAGAATTTCTGTTCCTTCTGTTCCTGCACCTGATCCAGCCATCCAAATGCAGCCATCAGCAAAGCCTGGGGCCACTCCGTGCCCAAAGGGCCACACCACACAGTATGAGGTGTCCACTGGTGGGAAACCCTTCTATCAAGGGCTGGGGAGGGAGGGGGTGAACGCTGCCTGAGTGGAACACCCTCCATCAGCACCAAGTATCCCAGCAGCTGAAACATTTCCATAATTAAAACTTCAAAGAGGGCTGGCAGTGCTTGCCCACAGCAATGGCACGGGGAGCTGCGGCCGCTGTGGCTGCTGCAGGTGTAGCTGCCCGCCAGCTCTGCTGCCATGCTCGGGGTTTTACTCGCCCCGAGCCTGCTGCCACTCACCCGAGATCCCGCAGGCAGCTCTGCGGGTCACCTGGGGCTGGGGGCGGGGAGCACTAATGCCCTTTGTTCCCCCGGTAAATTCCATTTCCCTCCCCTTTGTGCCGTGCCGCTCGTCAGTGCAACGCTGCACCCGGGGCAGGAGGCTGGGACAAAGCGCTCCAGGGGAGGCTGGCAAATTGCAATCCTTCACTTGTGAATGGGGACGGCACCAGGGATGGGCTGGAGCGATGCACCTGGTGTCAGTAATTACGGGCTTGAAATGGGGGGAAAGGGCTGAAGGCAAGCGAGAGGCCAGGTGATTGTTGTGGATGGCAAAGGAAGGACTTTTCCTGCGGGAAGAACAAATGCACCGATCAGGAGTCTGCTGGTGATGGAATAATTAATATTTTCTCTTTCCCTCTTTGTTCTTTCCTTGACTTTTGGGGAGTTTTGTTCATCCTCTGCTTCCTCCCCCTTTTGTTTGCATTCCCAGAGCAATAACTGGAGGTAGGGGCTGCCTCAGGAAAGGAACCCCACAGTGGCTTATTCCAACCGTGACTGTATTTTAAATAACTTGTGCCCTAGTTTTTTCCAAGACCCCTTTGATCTGCAAAATGTCTTTTAAATGACTGAAGCAGGAATTTGCTTTACCAGCCACCCAAGCTGGATTTCTTGGACTTGCAGCAACTCCTGTGGCACTAAACTAATGCTGTTATGGAGGTGATTCTCTGCTTACCAGAGATGTGCACTGCAACTGAGCTTACCGAGGTCAAAGCTCTCTTTTGGCAATTCTTTGGGCTTTCTGCCACTGCAGGAATCAAACAAGCTCATGTGGGTGAAACATGAAATAGAGAAACATCTTTTACTGGGAGAGTAATGGGGTGCTCTTCCTTTTGAGAAGGAGGGTAGGATTTCTAGGGGTCTCTGCATAAACACTGAGGTGTGGGAATGTGTGTGCAGACAAGCGTTCATCCCAGTTCTATCCCTCCACCCCACACAGGTTACAAGAATTCTGGCATCAGGGAATGGTTTGGGTTGGAAGGGCCCTTAAAGAGCCCTTAAAAAATTCTTCCCTTTGAGGGTGGTGAGGCTCTGGCACGGGGTGCCCAGAGAAGCTGTGGCTGCCCCATCCCTGGGAGTGTCCAAGGCCAGATTGGATGGGGGCTGGTCTAGTGGAAGGTGTCCCTGTCCATGACAGGAGTTGGAATGAGATGAAGGAATCATCCTCATCTTCTCTGGGCAACCTGTGCCAGGGCCTTATCACCCTCAAAGGGAAGATTTTTTTCCTAACATCCCATCTAACCCTGTCCTCTGTCAGTTTAAACCATTCTCCCTTACCCTACCCCTCCATGCCTTTGTAAACAATCTGTCTCCTGGATCCCATTTTGGAACCGGAAGGGGCTTTAAGGTCTCCCTGGAACATTTTGTCCTCTGGGCTGAGCAGTCCCAGCTCTCTCAGCCTGTCTCCACAGCAGAGGAGCTTCAGCCCTTGGATCACCTTCGTGCCCCCCTGGACAATGATGTCCCTGTACTCCCTGTTCTCCAGTCCTGGGACTTGTGCTGCAGTGAGTTACCCTTCTTCTTCCCAAATGTTGTTTCCAGTCATACCAACCCAAGAATGTATGTACTGAAACAGAAACCATTGTTCCTTGGACAACTCCCCTGCGTTTCCAGAAGAGACCATGAAGAGTTTTTAGTTCACTTCCATGCTACTTCCAGACACAATGATCCAGGGAAAGCCACCCTGAGGCCAAACACACAAAGGCTCAGTTGGCTGGAATAGTGGAAGGGCTGGGCTGGTAAACAAGTCTCCCTGCTTGGATCTGGGGGAAATCTGCTGTGTGCTGCTGCTTTTCAAGGTGAATTTTTTGACCCTGAAATGAACGTGATACAACAGGCATTGTGGAGATAAGACTAATGATGGGAGGTTACTCAGCCCTTTAAGAGGGATTATTTAAAACCCCTTAAAGCAGAGAAAGGTAAACTCTGAAACAAAAACGTTTAATTTTTATCTTCTTTTCTTCATGTGCCTTGCTTTCAAAATTTATCATAAACCACCAGAATAATAATGTATATTTTACCACTGTATGTGCTTTTTTTTTTATTCATCTCTTTATCTATGATAGTTCTTCCCTCTCCCTTCCCCCTTCCCCTCTCCCCCAATAATCACCATAACTCGAGGGGAAAGAGTCAGGATTCTGGCAAAACCTGTTTCTGACTGAACAAGTGAAATCCTGCCCCCACTGACACCACAGGCACTTTCAATTTGCCCTTGCTGGGGCCAGAATTTCAGCTCTTTTTTATTTTTTTTTTAATTGATCATTTTGGAGCAGGCATTAGGGAAGAAAAGAGGAAAATAAGAATTCAGTGAAGAAGGACCTCTTGCCCCAGAGCAGGTGTAAGAGCATACACAGGCTGAGGACTGGAGTTAAACGTGGGAGAGCAGCTAAACACGAGCCACCCGTGGATGCTTTTATTCAGTGTGACACGTCCTCCTCCACAAAGCTTATTCCAAAAAAAGAAGCAAAATAAGCCCCCTTTAAAAGCATTTCATTGCTTTCCATGTTTTAAAAAAGTCTGGGAGAGCAGAGGGGCTGGGGGAAACCTGGCCATTTCCTCGCTCCCGATGTTATTTAGCTCTTGTCATGCTCTGTTTCTTCGCGTGGCCATTACGAGCCACTAATGCGGCACCACAGCGGCGAGCAGGGCTCTCCCTGGGGCTGGGGATCTCATGTCAGGAGGACACGATCCAATTCACATTCAGATGGATACATTAAATCTCTTCTCTCCGTGCCTTGTCAGGAGCAGCCGATCTCCCTGCACGGAGAACGCCCCAGCCCATAAACAGCAGTTTTATGTGCTCGTTGATACAGAATAGATTGTCACTAAACCTTTCAGGCATTGTTGTCAAGGTCAATAATACTGATCTATTTTAGCACAACAGGGGGGTAAGAAGGGGAATTCTGTCAAGATGTGACCTTTAAAAGACCTCATCTTCAGAGAATCAAAATTAAAAAAAAAAAAAATGTGAGAAGGATGTTATTTTCATACCTTTGGGCTTATCTGAGCTGGGAGTAATTATCCATGTTAGCAAGAGAACAGCTTGAGAAATTGCATGATCCATCCAGTAAGGCAACCAGGGCACTAATTTGGTGAGGTCACCTCGGGATGTTTAAACTTCATTTTTCCAGTGGTCATTTTTAGCAACATTCATAGAATCATGGAGTAATTAAGGTTGGAAAAGACCTTTAAAATTATTGAGTCCAACCATCCAGCTGTTAACACAGCACAACCCCCTCCACCACAAAACCACGTCCCCATGTGCCACATCCATGTGTTTCTTGAGCCCTTCCAGGGATGGTGACTCCACCACTGTCCTGGAAAGATTGTTCCATTGCCTGACTTCCTTTTCAGTCATGAAATTGTTCCCAATGTGTATTTTAAACCTCTCCTGGTGCAAGTTGAGGCCTCTTCTTCTCCTCCTGTCCCTGGTTACCTTTCCCTTAGCACCATACAGAGGTGGCACATCCAGCCACCCTCGCCCTTCTCTCCTGCCCCAGGTTACCCTGCAATTGTGTTCTGCAGGTTTTAAACCAACAAGTTGGTCTTCACAGCAAGGGCTGTGCTGCCCTGCACAGCCCCTGGGTCTCAAGTGGTGACATGGTGGGGTCACACAGGTGTCTGCAAGTTGGACAAAATCTTCAGCCACAGAGCAGGTACAGCAGGGGCAAGGCCAGGAGCTGGACTTTGATGATCCTCGTGGGTCCCTTCCCATTCAGGAGGCTCTGATTCTGTGACTCTATGAGATATGGATCAGAACACCACTTTACAACTTTTCTTTAGGCACATGCTTGTTTCATCACTACTTTTCCTCCCTTTAGTGGAAGGACAGTTGGGGATGGGTTACTTGTCTTGAACCACTTGGCAGTGAACCATTGGTTAACTCACACATCCAGCACCTACAAATATTACCAGCAAAAATATCTGATATGCAAAATTACCAGGCTGGTTACCCTTACCTGGGGAGAGCTGTAGGTAAGAGGAAAACAAGCCTGTAGAACAAGCAGTTTTTCCAGCCAGCATAAATAAGTTGTTGCCTACTTTGCTCCAGGGAGCTAATATTTCATGTGCTGCCCACACTGGCTTTTTCACTTGACTTCATCTGTATTGTGGCATATGCAGGCAGCCCTTCTCCCTTCCTCTGTGTTACCTTTATTTTAGGCCAGTGAAAATACATCTCTGGAAATCCTGAGAGAAAAGAGTCTAAAGGTGCTTTGTGCATTGTCTGGAAAAATCTGGGTTCGTGTAGTGTGCTCAGAGCTGCCATCCTGCAGCCTGCAAGCAGAAATTCCCCCCGTCCTGGGATCCAGTGTCTACCTCAACAGCAGCCCACTCCATTTGCTATGGCTGCTCCCTTCCAGTCTCATCCTCAGCAGCAGCAGTGGCAATCACTGTCTTGTGTCTCCAGAGACCAGACAGGGGATTAAAGTGGCTGTCCTCAGAAGTTCATGTGTAAGAAGTTTTCCAAAGAGATAGCACATAATACTTTTAACTGACTTTAAATGTGAGCAGTGCTGGCGCTTCAGAAGTGCCGGCAGAATCCGTCGAGCAGGTGATAGAAGTTCCTTTCACCATCCCAGGGCAGCTGGGAGCAGCTGTATCTCTGTGTCATCTGCACACAAACTGAGAGTTTTGTCTGAACAGTTCCCCTCATTTGGGCTGTCCCAAGGCCTCCATGAAAAGTCAGGTGGGAGACAACTGAGCATGGAACTCCCTCGCAGTGTGGAAGTTTAACCACATAAAAAGGGAGTTTTAACCATCATTTTACCTGGAAGTTATCCATTTCCTGCCAATTCTAGCAGAGATCAGGGATGGCAACTATTTGATTCCTGCTCAGATTACAGGACCTGTGGGGGACTAAAGGTGGTGAGGATCTTTCTGTTATATGAAGAGCAAAGTCCTACTTTGACAGAGTTCTCTGGGGTGCAGAATTCCCTCCCACATCCCCATCTAATGGTATAATTGGGAGATATTGAGTATGTAGGGCTCTGTCTATTGATAAATGTGTCTTTTTGCACAGCTAAACAGTACTGAATGTTTCCAGCAAGAAACTGTCTTGGAAATCCCTGTGCCACCTGTGAATCTGAGGCTGAAATGAATTTCCATCTCAAGTCCTTTGCTCTTGGTCACTTAAACATCTCCTGGAGAAGCTGGACTCAAACCCATTGCTACTGATGCTTCACAGCTCTTCCACTTGGCCTCATCCCAGCAACAAAATCCCTGGCCCAGGACTGTCACACGTAAGGTTCAGTTCTGAGCTGTTTTGTGAAATTCCTCTGTCTTACCTTTTGGAGCAGGGCAATGACAGCATTCAATTGGAAGGTATTTCTTGGGTCACTAAGCTAAACTTCCCACCATGGGGACCCAAGTCCTGTAATCCCTTTGACAGACAAAGGCACACACAAGGAGTGCAGTGGCTTTTAGTCTCGTTGGATTATCTCCTGGAGTGTAAATGCACAGACACAGAAATGGATGACTCACTCAGAGCAGTGAGTAAGCACAAGATAGCAATATTTCCATAGCTTGGGGAAGTCCAGACTGTGTGTGCTGTTTGGTGTCAGCTGAGATGAAAAATGGTGGGTTTAGCTAAAATACACCTGCACAGAAACATGGCTTTTCATAAAGCAGGCAAACACATGCAGTGCTGCCTAAGAGAAATATTCCATCAACCCCATGCATTATACTTTCAAAAGAGGGACCATATGTACAATTATATGATAAAGTTTAACAGAATCTGTGAGCTCTGCCAGTGTCCTGAACCATGAAAGCTGCAGATATTTATAAATGTCAGCAAGATCTCCAGTGAAACCATCACATTGGTATTTACTTCAGGACTTCATTACTATTTATTAATGTATAAGATCATAGATTTGAAAGTATAAATAGATGGAGGAATTTTCTGTGGACAGCAAAAGCATGATTTGGAATATATGCATCTGGGAGGCAAGTGGAATATCTGATGCATAGGAAACATTAAACAAAGGCTTTTTCTTGGAACTCTTTTTATACGCTCTAGTTCAGTTTATATTTCCACCATCACAAGCAAGGCCCAAGCACAGGCAAGGAGGAATTATATAACCTCTGTTTATATTTCCGTTATTTTAGTTGATGAATTTAGAACAGCTTGATAAATTAATCATGACTCATGGTCCAATTCACAAAATTTTGTCAGCCAGTTTGTCTTCCTGCGATTTACAGAACCTAAAACGTGATGCACTTAAACTTGGGACACTCAGCAAGTGGTCTCTGTGTTGAGCTAACCTGTGCCCTAAAACACGTGCTCACAGAGGGCTGTGAACCAGGAGTTCAGTGGTAAGGAAGGAATTACCTTAGGTTTATGCAAGATGAAAAATTTGCTTTGTATGAGAAGCTGCAGCCTGACTGCTGTCTCCTTCCTGCCCCATGTATGCTAAAAAAACCCAGGGTGATGGTTGTGTCACTGAGAGAATTACACTTCTCATCATGATACAGTGCATTTGGGTGTATTGTTAGGGTTTTTTAATGATATCTTCTGCACATTTTCTTAAATCAAAAGAAAAATTCCAGTAGCATTGATCTCACATCCAAAGTTATCCTTGCCTTTTTTTGCTCTGCTACTCATTATCCACAGGTTTCTAAAGGAATGCTGTCTTACTTCCCTGGAAATTCTACCTTAGCCTCTGGTGTGTATCAGTCCTTCAGATGATCTGTCCCCAGAAGTAAATAAGGTTCAGCTTTAAAAAGTGCAAGAGAACTTGTCATTTTTCTCTCCAGGTTTCCAGCTTCTTTATCTCCTTCAGATTATCTCCCTGACCTCACTGTCAATTCTCATGAAATCTCCAGGGCCCCACGAGCAGCAGCAGCCCGTGACATTGCAGCGCAGTGTCACAGCAGCCCCCACCCCCACACCAGACCCTGCCTGCCCTCCTGTGCCACCATTCCCATTGCAGAAGGCTCCTGGAGCAGCAGAAGCCTGTGAGCAGCTGGGCACTGCCACACCACGGGTTCTGGGGGTGGTTGTCCTTTTCAGCCTCACATCCCACAGCATGGCATCCTGTGATGGGTGGTGTTGGCTCCTAAGAGTCTGCACCTCTCAGAAGGGGCAGAAATACTGCACACAGAGCTCCTCTCAGTTTGCCATGATCAGCAGGTCTCAGCAAGCTGTTCATCAGCACTGACCTTCTCTAGCCAAGGGTTACCCGTTTGCAGTCACCAGAGACAGCCCTCAGCCATTAAATTAGAACCACAGACTCAAAGGGTTTGAGTTGGAAGGGACTTTAAAGACCCTTTTGTTCCAACCCCCGTGCCATGGACACCTTCCACTATCCCAGGTTGCTTCAAATCCCATCCAGCCTGGCCTTGAGCAGTCCCAGGGATGGGGCAGCCACAGCTTCTGTGGGAAATCTAGTGGAGGTGTCCCTGCCCATGGCAGGGCGGGGAATGAGAATCTTTTAAGGTCCTTTCCAACCCATACCCTTCTATCATTGTGTGACACATAGCTCTGAACACCAGAGCTCAGCAGGGTCCTCTGGTAAAAGAGGGAGAAAGACTGAGCTTCAAAATATCTTGGCCAAAATGTGTATCTAATGAGTAAACAAATAATCGCTGGTTCAAATATTTTGGAAAGATGTGAATCATATTGATGCAACTAAGCTGTTCATAAAAGCCATGTTGCCATTAATAATATTAAAAAATCTGATTTCTATGAGAATTGTTCTGTTTGTTTCCTTAATTTTAAGGAAAAATGCATCAAGGAACTTCAAAGAAAACGAAGGTTTCCGATTTCAAGTTAAACACAAGATTAAATTAAAACTACAAATGACATTTGCAGCTTAAAGAAACCCTGACTTTCTATAAATGCAAGCTGCAATCTCAGTGGATGGAGGGGATGTGAAGAGGATCAGGCCCCAATTCTCTTCTGGTCCAAGACCAGCAGTGCAGGAGTAGGAGGAGGAGTAGCTCCAGGAGTAGCTCCATCATCTTCCCACAGGACACGAGTCTACATTACCTGGCCCACGAGTGATGAAGGCAAGCATGATTTAAGGTGATGATGGTGGAGGGAGATATTTGGGGACTGGGGTTGTGCAGCAGCAGAAGGAAGAATGGATGCTCTAATCTGGATGTGAAAGGAGAGGCTGGATTGCACAGGGTGTTTGAAAAACAAAGCACCACAGAGGTCAGGGGAGCCGTAGAGTGTAATCACTTAATTGTACATTATCATCACATCCATCTCAGGCTGTTGTTCTGACTCAGCTGGAACATGAGTGCTCTCCAGGGCCTGTGTACAACTCAGGTTATGGTGCTCTGCAGTTATTAGTATGTACAGTTATTAATATTTGCTTTTTTTCCCCCTTATGAACGGGTAATAAAGCATGTTCTAGCAACTACAAACCCAAGTGTGAGCTCTTTCCTGACATCAGTAGTGTTGTCTGCAAGTGACAGGTGATTTTGTGCTGACCTTGGGCTTGGGACAAGCACTGCACTACAAAAGATGCATCCAAGAGGTAAACAATGGGAATGCTGCAGCAAAACTTGTTCTGATCTGTCAGGTTTCCACCAAGGGACAAAGTTTCTATGTACCCTTTTTAAATTTTTAAGAATAAAATAAATGGAAAAATACTGTAATGTGAGCGTGTTGCCTTGTCTCAAATCATATTGAGTGCAAATATCTTAAATATGGAGCTGTAAATAGGGTCATGGCACACAGCAAAGAGACTGTGGAGTGTTTAACATGCTACTTTATTCAAATCAGCAAGTCCCATTAGAGTACATTACCATAATGTCTTCTGTCAGAGCCTTCTCTCCCTGCTTTGGCTCAGACACTCAGCTGCTGCTGGCAGGGGGTTTTAAGGACTCTCAGTGAAAGGTACCATCGGCGTCAATTATTTCCATTTCAGCTGTGCCAGGGTGGGACTCAGCCACTGCTCACAGCAGTCAGGCCCTGGTGGCTCTGAAACCCAGACCGTAAAAGGTGAAATAAGTACCAGTCACCTCTTCCAGCTGTTGCCACAGCAGTCCTGAGCCATAAAAGATCATTTTGCCTGTAGGTGTTGTGTTTAACCACAAGCAGAGGAAATGCATCACTTGCCAAAGACGCTTTTGTGGCAGATTATAATCAAGAACATTGACATGGGGTGAGAACCAGGAGGCAAAATGGAGAAAGATCAAACATGACCTTCACCTGTACTGAATTTATCCATGTTGCCAACCAAATGCAGACAGATTTTGTTTTAGTGATTAATGTTTGGCAGCATTTTTATATTTTTTTTTCCACAAGTAAACAATGGGAACTATCTTAAAAGGCCTGAATTTTGGGAGGGAGGCAGTCATAAAAAGCCACATCCCTGTGTTGTCTTATCATCTCAGAAAGCTCCAGCTGCTGCAGAGAGCCTTTTATCAGAAGGGCAGTACAACAAATATAAGTATGTCCAAACATACAAAGCTAAAGCAAAAATCATCCCAGGTTTCCCCCAATTTGAACAAATGACATGATTGTGGTTGCTTAAGTAATAGCTTCTCAAAATAAAATCCTGACACTCGTATTGGGAGTGGTTTCAGTATCAGCTTTCACTGTCAAGCTGATATTACTAAATGAGGCAGAAAAACAGTATTTATGCAAAAAAAATAATGAAAAGTAACACCAAATTTGCATCAGTTTCCAATATATTTCCATTATTTTAGTTGATGCATTTAGAACAGCCTCTTCCAAAGTATGTGTGCTATTCTAACATAGCCACAAACTGGAAGATCAGGTTTATCACTGAGTATAAATCAATGGAAATCAGTCCTTTTGCACAGCTCTGTAGCAGGTGTGAGCAGATTGATTTGTCCCATGCAGCTTTGAAAGTCGAGTGAAATTGCAAACCCTACAGTCATCTTTCTAACACATGCTTCCTATCCAGTTGGCACATACTGTATCCTGTTAATTAAACATCAGGGATTAAAAAAGTGGACCTGTTGGAGCAAACCCAGAGGAGACCATGAAGATGCACAGAGGACTGGAGCCCCTCTGCTCTGCAGACTGAGAGAGCTGGGGATGTTCAGCCTGGAGAAGGCTCTGGGGAGACCTCAGAGCCTCTTCCATCCCTAAAGAGGCACCAAGAGAGCTGGAGGGACTTTGGACAACAGATGGAGTGACAGGACAAGGGGTGAATGGCTTCAAACTGATAGAGGGCACAGGTAGACTATATTTGAGGAAGAAATTCTTCCCTCTGAGGGTGTTGAGGCCCTGGCACAGGGTGCCCAGAGAAGCTGTGGCTGCCCCACTCCTGGAAGTGTTCAAGGCCAGGTTGGATGGGGCTGGGAGCAAACTGGGATAGTGGAAGGTGTCCCTGCCCATGGCAGAGGGCTGGAACGAGATGACACTAAATGTTTCTTCTAACCCAAACTATTCTCTCATTTTCTGAGTCTATGAAAAAGCCACATTTTTTCAGAAGCTGAGATTAGAGCAGGACGGGTTTAAATCATAAGATTTTTATTTATATTACTATAATTAAATATATGGCTTTTGAAGCTGAAATCCATTTCCTCCCATTATTATGTGCAATGCTGCTACAAAAAGCAAAGACGAGCAGTGCAGATGGGCTCCTATTAATAGCAGCTCGCCTGCAGCATCACGGTGAAGCTGGGGTGGCTTCATCTGAAGGGATTTCCAAAGGGATGGGTGCAAGCTGCAGAACTCAACACAAGAGGGCTCCAGCTCCTTTTGTCAGGGAAAAAAACCCCAGCTGGTGAAAAGAGCAGAGCGAGGCTGAGAGGAGCAGTCCTTGCCGGGGCAGGGCGGGAGCGAGGAGCCGCACGGAGCCGCTGGCAGGAGATGCCGTGTCTGTGCCCGGCTCCCCCGGGGGTGGGAGCAGGAACACCTGGAACCACCGCAGCGTGAAAGCATCTGGGACACTGAGCCAAAGCGTGCGGTGTTCGAAAGCCTCGGGTTTTGTGCTCCGGCACCGGAGAGGTCAAGAGAAGTTCGCCCCGGCTCTGGCAGCCTGGCTCAGCTCCGGGCCCGCCCCACACGCCGCTCCCGAGCCGCGGGGGCGCTGGGCCAGGGCAGCACCGCGGGCGGCTTCGAGGCTCTCTGGGACCAGGCTCCCAGCTCAGAAGGACGCAGAATCCCTCTGTCGGGCTGGGGGTGCTGGTCAGCAGTGGCTGAACGTGAGCTCGGGTGTGCCCAGGTGCAAGAAGGCCGCGGGCGCCTGGCCAGTGTCAGGAGCAGGGGCAGGGCAGTGCCCGCCCCTCTGCGCTGGGCGCTGGTGAGGCCGCACCTGGAATTTCGTGTTCAGTTTTGGGCCCCTCGGTACAAGAGGGACACTGAGGGATGGGGACGTGTCCAGAGAAGGGAACGGAGCTGGGGAAGGGTCTGGAGCACCAGGAGCAACTGGGGGATGTGGGGGAGCTCAGCCTGAAGAAGAGGAGGCCCTGGGGGGACCTTGTGGCTCTGCACAAGTCCCTGACAGGAGCGGACAGCCTGGGGGTCATCGGGCTCTGCTCCCAGGGAACGAGGACAGGACAAGAGGAAATGGCCTCAGGTTGTGCCAGGGTAATTTTACTTTGGATATTAGGAATAATTTTTTCATCAAAGGGTTCATCAAGCACTGGCACAGGCTGCCCAGGACAGTGGTGGAGTCACTAAATCCTGGAGGGATTTAGAAAACTGTGTGGATGTGGCACTTTGGGATCACATAGTTTAGTGGTGGCAATGCTGGGTTAATGCTGGGCTCAATGGTCTTAGAGGTCTTTACCAACCAAAACAATTCTGCAATTCTGTGTTGCTGTATTTACTAGAGTGGACTTTAGACGAAGCAAGGAAAGACATTGTCATCCATGTCTGAAAATAGCCCACAACAGAAGGAAGGAAACGGATGTCAGTCATTTCTGCTGCTCATCTCTCATTTCCCCATGGAAAATTGCATTCCACATTCATTACAAGGTAAATCTGCTTTCTGGAGGAGATGTTTCCAGCCTTCCACTTTTCTGTGCTATAAAGCATTTGAACTAAAATGTTTTGATTGATACCAGCATTTAAACTATGTCCTTTTTGGTGAGTTTCTAGCCTGTGTGTCCATGACAAGAAACATCCTATGGAAAGTGCTGCGTTCCAGGCAGGCAGCTCAAGGCATCCAGTCTGGGATAAAAAAGCATTTCCCTCTGTGTTTGCTGGCAGCCAACAATTATCAGCAAAAGATTTGGTTAGGCTAAAAACCATAGTGAGCTGGAATTAAATCATACAGCACTTTATTTACAGACCACGAGAATATGATCAGGCTGGATGTGAGCAGGAAGAATATAATAATAATAGTAATAATAGTAATAGTAGTAATAATAATAATCGTATATATACCTAATAGAATTAGGTATTAATTATTTATTTGAAGCACTGGATGAAACATGGCCATGGTACTTCTAAGGACACATAGCTGGACTCGTGTTCACTGTTGCATTTGAGGCAACACAGATTTTAAATACTTTCTGAATATTCTCAGCCATGAGGAAAGCCCCAATTCCACTTGTATTTGAATGAGCTGTCTAAGGAATCATCTTCCTGCCTTTAACAGAGCTTTCCAAACCCTTTCCTGTGCCTCTGACCCTTCAGTGAACAGAAAAACACAGAGAAGTGGTGGGGAGGGCTGAGGGAAGGGCATTTCCCCCCAGATGCATCCCCCTGATATGATTCAATGTACAGATGAGTGTTGGCACAAGGCAGTGGATATTCTCGGGATTTTAACATGCTTTTTACAAGGAGGTAACCCCCGTGTCTCTGGTGGGAGGGATGATGTGCACTTAGCAGGTTGCTGGTATTATGACATGGACATGTACACATGAAGCTTGCATGGCTGAGCGTGTTATGTCACAGGCCATCTCCTCAGCTGTGCAAGCAACTGCAGAGCCACTTCACCGTCAGACCCATTAGCACTTCATGCCTTAAGAGCTTAATCTTGCAATCCTTCCTACTGCTAGTAGCCCTTACTCATGTGAGTAAGCAGATCTTCTGCTTCAGCCCTTGTAGCCTGTAAGCTGCTCCCTGTTCCTGGAAAATCCTCAGTGCCAGGAGGCTTTCCAGCAGTAATGTTGCTGCTGTCATGTTGTTTAAAACTATAATATTTATTCCTTAAAAGCTGCCTCATCCCATCCACTCTGGCCTGGATCTTCAATGGAGATGGTGGCACAGAGCCTGCTGGCATCAGTCCTGTGGGCTCAGGGGCTTTATCTAAGGAGCTGCATCCTGTAAAGTGCTGAACATCCTTGTCATGTCCAGGCAGGGGCTAAAGCATGGGCCAAAAGGGGAATCACAAACAGGCACTCCAGTGCTGCTCCCTGAAAATCACTCCCATGCTGAATTCCTGCAGACAGTTCAGTATTGTCCATGCTTAGCTCTGCTCACCAGTAATTTGCAGGGTTTCATAGCACAGCTTAGGAACCTTCTCAATTTAGGGACAGTCCCAGCCCATTAAATAGCACCTCTTATAAGCCACATGCTCCAGCCCACTGAAAATGCAGATTCTTAGTGAAATTCAGCTTTAGAAAATGCAGGTGTTACAACACCTGTTTTTACTCAGGCAGCACATTAATGCAATTAACTTCCCAAAGCATTACTGTATGGGGACAAGTGTGCACGGGAGCTGTGGGCAACAAGTACCTCTTTTTTTTCTGGTGTCAGAATTAGGGGACAAAAAAGTTCTGTGGGTGGTCCACAGGGAAGGGAGAAATCTTTTCCTTTCTTTTTCTTTTCCCTCCTCCACAAACAAGCAGTAAAGAATATGCTGCCTTCAGCAGGCAGAATGTCCCTATTTGCTTTTAATTGCACCTTTCAGCAAATTTACCAAATGCTCCTTTGCCATTTATTTGCCTGGGGCTGGGGTGGGAAAGGTGGTTATCCAAAGTGTGCTCTGGAGGGGGGTACTATCCAGCCCTGGGGGTTTTTTGATTACATCCCTGCCAGGTCTAAGAGGGATGTTTTAGCCCTGGAATGAAAATAAAGCCAGGAAGTCATATGAGGTTTTGTTTCCTTGGTTCTTAGAGAAAGCAGCTGTCCACATTTGGTTGGGTTTGAAGAGAATTGTGTGTTTTGTGCCTGCAATACAAGGTCACAGGTTCACAGACCTTTGTTTAATCATTGCCTTCCCATCTGCAGGCATCCAGGCAGGTATCAGTGATCACACCAGTATAATTCCCAGTGCCAGCCCCTTTAGCTGTCCCCTAGAGCTGGATCCCCACTGGAGCACACCGCTGGGCGACCTGGGGACCGTGGGAAAAGGCTTTTTTGTGCTCTGATATTTCAGAGTGTTCCCATGAACAGTGAAGATCTGTCCAAGCCCAGGCAGATTTTCGCTCTACGTGAGGAGAGGAGCAGCTGGCCCAGTGGTCAACCAGAGATGCTGTGTGGTTGGCACAGATGTGGATTGTGAGCAGAGATGGAGTTTCAGGAAGCTGACTCATCCTTGGCTTTGCTGCAGGCTCCCTTTTTGGTCTTGCCCCCTGCACAGAGGTACCTCTGCTGTCTGTGTCAGGTACTCCAGGCTTCTCTGGGACATTTTGTCTAATCTCTTCTTTAGAACAGGACGTGGGCAGATGGAAGAGCTTCCTGCTTCCTCTTTTTGACCTCCTTCCATGTTCATCCCATCAGAGCAGCCAGAGGGGAGTGAGCTCCATTTTCCAGTTCTGTAGCAGAAGGAGATCCAGAGCCCCACACCTTGTCCTGGGCTGGGGACACAGTGTCACCCTGGACAGTGGAACACCCTGGAGATCCACTCTGCTTGCCTTGCTCACAGCCTTCAGAGGAAGAAAGCTCTGCCCTCCTCAGACATAACATTCAACCCTGTGAACCACTGCTGAGGGTGAGGGTTGGACCTTTAAAGGTCCCTTCCAACCCAAATTATTTAATGACTCTGTGAAACCCAACCTTATGAGAAGGGAACCTGTTCAGAGGCATAGCTCAGGTCTGAAGTTTTTCTACACTTGAAGCAATTGCCATTAACTTTGCAACCATTTTGAAAGGGAATTTGCTGTTTCCTGCAGTGTTGGATTAGCAACACCCTCAGGATTTGTGCTCCCAGTGTGAATATGACTTGGACCACACCTAAAAATGTTATTTAAGAAAGTAGAAAAGGGTTGACACGTTAAACTTATATTTTTTTTTACCACCAGATCAGCTGGATCTTAGTGTTGAAAATGTTTTCATGTGTGTATTTCTTCCTGGGAAATTGAAGCAGGTACAAGTGTGACTTTAGCATAGCTGGTCAGAGATCCAAGGTACGTTCAGTGCCAAAAAAAAGGTTTCAAGGGAACTGCACAGCCCCTGCCAATCCTTCACCAAGACTGAGAGGGCATCTCTCAATGAGCATTTCCAATAGAACTCAAAGTCCAGGGGTGTCCTGGAAATCTGCCATCCTTCTGGAACATCACTACTACCCTTATCTGAGAGACAGCTTCTTAAAAACCCTTCCCTGCCTTCTTTTCATATTCCTCTAATCCTATAACATACAGATTCCCTGGCCAAAGTTTTATATATGCTGCAATGCCATTTAAAAAATGGCAAATTTAAAATACTTACAAATACAGGCTTATATTTTATACATAGCCACCTTTTAACTGTGTTATGTTTTTGATTTTTTTTTTTTTTTTTTTTTTTTTTTTTTTAGTTTCTCCTGCCCTGGATGTGTGTTCAAATGTGTCATTTCCTCCCGAGGATTGTAATTTTTGCACTGCAGGCAAAGAAGCCTCAAAAGAATAAGGTTTTTCAGGCAAAATATCCAGGGGACAATATCTGCTTTCATAAAGCTCTGAACATGCTGTTTGCCATCTCCTAATCTTATTCCTGGTTTGTGTTTTTTTTTAATGCTGCTGGAGACTAACTTCTGGTGGCAAAGTCCTTGTACAGAAAAAAGTGAATATTTTAACCAATAGCCTGAAATCACACATTCTTTCATTGAAAACAGTTAATTAGGAATTGAGCTCCAAAGTTAATTTCACCAAGGTCATTCCCTGTTCTATTGGGTCCAGTGACCCTGTCTTAAGTAATCACGGCATTAACATACAAGGTTATAGCTTTCTTTTCAGTTGATGACATAATCTCTTTAATTGGTGTCAGGAGGCCTGCTTATGAAAGAACCATGGAAAACACCTATAGACTATAATTTTACTTTCCCCATTCACAGAGCAAATGAAACAAGCCTTAAGAATGTACTAGAGGCTCATTACATCTCCCAGCCTGTCAACACAAAGCCCCACCGTTCCAGCCAAGGCATTAGGAATGATCAATTCTGTTTACCCCCAACTTCAGCCCGTGAACTATTAACCTTTTCAGCAAAACTGGTGAATAGTAAATGTCAGATAATCCTCTCTGAGAAAGTTAAGAGGGTAGATAATGCATTTTAATTGATTAAAACTTGCATGAACAAAAGTTTAAAATATCAACAGGAGAATCCCTTGGGATTCCTATTTTTGGTAGGACGTGATCCAACTATTCCAGGCTGACCTCGGTGTCCACTTTAATTTTAGCTTTTCTGAGAGAAAACTTCTCTAAAAACTGTACCTGCAAATTAATATCCTGCCTAGCAGAAATTCTGCTTTTAGGAGACAAAATCCCCTTTGCAGTTCGTGCACTCAGGCTGCCCAGGGCTAAACCAGGGCAGGATTTCCACTGGTTGTTATTGGAGGGAGATTTTAACAAATATCCATGCAGACCATATTTAAAAACTGCCAGAAACTGGGTGGAAATGCTTTTGTGTGTGTTCTTTTGATTTTTTATTACTAGGAGTTACTGCTTAGTTTTTTTATTCTTTCTTTCTTCTTTTTTCTTTTTTTCAGTAGTTTGTACTCTTACATATTCTATGATTGATCCAACTCCCTCACAGGGAATTTTCTTTGTCCCCTCTATGAAATCTGTTGGAAGCACTCTCTGAATGACAGAGGGTCACCAAAATTATTCACACCTTTTTTTTTTCCACCCCCCCCCTTTTCATTCCTCTAAACCTTCTAATATTTCAGGTTTTTATTTTTAGTATCTCTTGAGGGTGTTCACATAACCTCCTTTCCTACTGCTGCACATTACTTGCCAATCATTTCCAGCTTCTGAAACTCTCCCTTAAGTTCATATTTATCAGTTGAAATCAATTCTTTTATAATTTATATTTTCTGATTGAAAAGAATTTTTTGTTTTGTTTAAAAACGGGAGGGGAAAAATTGAAAACCATTTTATTGTTTTCAAAGGAACAAACCCTTTTAAGAGAGAGAACTTTAAAAATAAAAGTCTATTTTTTCTTGGTTGTGGCTGAAAAACACATTCATGTCAGCCTTTCCCAATCCTTTGATTTGAACAGGCTGTGTTATATTCTCTGTTATGTTAGAGCTTACATTAATCCTTCAGATCTTCAGAGCCTTAGCTCTTACTATTCATAAAAAAGGAAATAAAGAACATGACTTGTTATTTAGTACACAAAATAATGCAAAAGACTGGCAAAAGCATTAATACAGAGGAGAAATTGTTAAACAGGTTTCAGAGAATGAGCTCAGAATTATCCAGCTGATACTAGCAAAGCTCTATTCCACTGTTATTGTTATTCTGTGAGATGATCCCAAAGGAGAGCCCACATTAGTTGCCACTGGCTCTGCCATGCCAAGCATAAAAACCCCCCAAAATCTGGGTGTAAGTTATCAACTGAGATATGTCCATTGGCAATTTTTTCCCCAGCTTTCTGTGGCTCAGAGCAGCCTGGTGTGGCAAGCTGGGCTCTATGGATGAAGACAGCAGGGGAACGGTTGGTCGCTTCAGCAGAGGAACATTGAAGACCAGGTGAGCTGTGGCCAAAGCTGTCCCTTTTCACAGGCAACAGACACATCCAGCAAGGTCCTGGGGGTGCTCAGCCCCTCCAAGGGAAGAGGTATTTGGGCAGGGATGGACATCTGGGGATTGTAGGTATGAGTGGGGAATGTGTTTGACACCCCTGGAAATAACCACTGGGTAAATGATGGCCCTTGCCCATCATCCCTTCCCTCTCTAGGAGGGCAGAGGGTGGAAACAGCTGAGCTTGAGCAAAATCCAAGTGGGTTTGTTTTGCTGGGAGGAAGTTTTGTACCTGCCAGCCTTACTCTGGCCTGCTACAGTCTCCAAGTGATGCTGTTCCGTGTGCCTACTGGTATAAATCATACAATCACCTTTGCATTTTCTCTCAGCTGGGGAACCAAGGTGTTTTTTCAGTCTTTGGTGTGTTTTTTTGGAGGAGAAGTTGCACTACTGCATTTCCTGGTGCACAGCCACCTCTCTTTTTTTAGTATTGTGGACCATAAGATGGGGACAAATTTTTAGTGGTGCTGGTTTTAAGCTAAAAGAGGGTCAAGTGAGAGTGAATATAAGGAAAAAGTTTTTACAATGAGGATGGTAAAACCCTGGTACAGGTTGTCCAGAGAAGCTGTGGCTACCCCATCCCTGGAAGTGTTCAAGGTGAGGCTGGATTGGGCTCAGAGCAGCCTAGTCTAATGGAAGGTGGAAGAACTCCAGATGACTTTAGGCATTACCAGTGATTCATGCGGAGTTGCACAGTTGCAGACTCAGCTGGCTGATGTCAGCAGAAAGGCTTGACAT
Organism: Lanius collurio; assembly: GCA_020086605.1. NCBI lineage: Eukaryota > Metazoa > Chordata > Aves > Passeriformes > Laniidae > Lanius > Lanius collurio. The sequence goes on from JACBWW010000004.1 coordinate 294,633, forward strand.
GAGTTATTATCATTTTCTGCACTTTTGGAGCTCCCAGGATGCTGATCCTTGGCTGTGTTAAGATGCTCTGCAGATTGGACAAACTGCACCCACTTCCACCTCAAAGAGCTGAGTGTGCCAATGGGACTCAGACCCCTCATCAGGGGCTTTTTAATTATACTGAGTTTGCTGTGGTTTTCTGTGTGAGCTCAATGGGGATTTAGTTTCTCTGCTGTTACTTTTTCTCCTTCTGCTTCCTTCTGGACTCAAGATGAGACCTAACAATTAGTCTTAGGAAGGCACTGCTGGTCCAGCTCCCTCAGCTCTCCTGGTGGAGCAGCCACCCTGTGAGGAGCACTCACCCAGACTTCTGCCATGGGCCACAGTAGGGCTCATTGTGTCAAAATTCAGGTCTTTTAAACTCACTATCTTTTTTATTCTTTGTATTGATATAACTATAATCTCAGAGCACAGTCCTAACATGGGTGCAGAGGTAGGGATGTGTGTGTCTGGGGATGCACACTGGGAGTCAGAGTAGGTTCAGATTGGGCATTAGGAAGAAATTCTTGACTGAGGGTGGTGAGGCTAGCACAGATTGCCCAGAAAACTTGTGGCTGCCCCATCCTTGGGACAGTTCCATGCCTGCTTGGACAGGGCTTGGAGCAACCTGAGCTAGTGGGTGACATCCCTGCCCTTGGCAGGGGACTTGGAAAGAAACAATCCTCAAGATCCCTTCAAACCCAGACCATTCTGTGATTCTGTGATACTTGAGTTTGTTAATAACTTACTGCATGGATTTGGGAATAAAACAACTCATTTTCTCACACGGTGCATCTCCTTCGTTAGCCAAAACAATTATAAAATACATTCTGCTCTCCGCAGCTCAGCTTCCATTCAGAAGTAAGGCAGCTCCAACACAGAAACACTCCACAATTTTCTTATTTGTCTCCTCTTTTTTTCAAACTTGTTTAAGTCTTCAGGAGCCTGTCTTGCCCATTTAGCCACAAAATGCATGTGCATGCATGCGTGCGCGTGTGTGCTTCCAGTGAAAAGAAGGGAAAAAACCCACAGGTTTGAGTTTGTACAATGTTTGCCCCTTTTCCCAGCAGGGATGGGTTTTGAGAGCCAGGAGACAAAAAGCATGGCCTCAACAAGCTGAATTTAAAAAAGAACATCATTTTCGTTATGTAGTCAATCTCAATTACAAGCAAATGTTTTCTCTGTTGAGACTTTTCTCTTTTCAGAGCATTATGCAAGGCTCTTTTGTGGGTTGAGAGAAAGGATCAGTGGTCAATAGGGAGCAGAGTGTTGTGTACAGTGGATTTTTGTATCCTTTAGTCTACTACATAATGCGTTTTGTCAGGAGAACAGCCCAACATCCTGAGCAGATTTGCTGAATTAAAGAGCACAGCAGGGATAGGAAACTTGTTGCTAGGTGACTGACAACTGCTGCATGTCACTATCTCTGTGCCGGAGGTTACTCTTCCCTTTTCTTCCACCACTCAGTCTTGCCTTTTAATCTGCATCTATAATTAACTCTCTTAATGCCATGCAGCCATTCCTCTCCCTTTTGCTTCACATGCTTCTCTCGACGTTATTTAATCTCGAATGGGAAGGATAAAAACTATTTAATTTTTGTGCTTCGTTTGGCGGGGAGAAGTTGGGCAGTTTGGGCGGTGCAGCGTCTCGTGGTGGGGCTGGGATGAGATGGCTCTTAAAAGGCATTTCAGGAGATGTATGCTCTTTGTTCATCTTAATGCTCAGTGAAACATTGCTGTGTTTACCATCCTCTCTAAAGCCTGTTTGTTTCAATTCATCTTAATTGAAACGTGATTGCTTTTAACTGTTTAGGTTTGGTGACCTTCCAAGCTCTTTCAATTGTGTATTTTGCAAAATAGATTTTCTTTATACGAGGCTCTTTCTTCAATGACTGGAAACCCAGCGCTGCATCTGGCCTAGATTTGTAGTGGCAGAAGTCAACCAAACAGCAAGTGTTTACCCTGCTTTATTTTACTCTTATTTTTGCTCTTATTTTTCAGCCACTGATCAGCCATCCGTTGTGTTTGTGAAGGTCCGTGTTGTTCCGAGGATGGATCTGTGTTTGAGAATTACACCCCCAGTTTACACCCATCCAGTCACTGTAGAAATACATTTATTTTAATTTTAGTCTTTACTCCAACAGCCAATTCGAAATTCAGGGTATTTGATGAATGTTCTAATTGCAGATATGTGATTATTTGCTGGGGTTTTTTACTAATAAAACAATGATAAGAAAATGTGTTCCACTGCTTATTCCTTGCACTCTTTCAAACAGCACCCTTTTTCTTCGTTTTCTGTTCATGTGTTTTGGGGAAGCTGAATTCAGGAGTTCCAAGGAATTAAACCAACAAAAGCTCTTTTTTCTTCTCGCAGGTTTGCAATAAAGCTGTGATCATGGGAAGTGTGTACCTTAGACACTCTTTATACTGAAAATTAGACAGCAATTTAAGAAGAATAGCCAGGCAGATGGGAGAAGTGCTGCTGGTGAAAATAGGTGGCAGTTGTTGCTTCTGGGGGACTGTCCTCTCTTTGCTCAGTGGAGGGCTCGACTTGAGCAATTTAAAGGAAAGGGAAAAAAAATCCTAAAGACTGTTGAGAGGCTGCTTCCAAGCAGCAGCCCTTTCCTCACCAGTGCAGAAGGTTTTACTGTCACCAGAAACTGTAAATTCTATCAGTCTCTATCAGCTGCTCTGAAAAGCTGCCCTCTGAGGGCAGCCTTGGTCACTGGGAACGGGTGGATTAATGAGCACTACCTGATTAATATCCTTGAGGAAGAGGTTTTTACAAGGGCATGGAATGATAGGACAAGGGAAAATGGCTTTAAACTGGCAGAAGGCAGAGTTAGATTGGATATTAGGAAGAAATTCTTCCTGGTGAGGGTGGTAAGGCCCTGGCACAGGGTGCCCACAGAAGCTGTGGCTGCCCCATCCCTGGAAGTGTTCAAGACCAGGTTGGACGGGGCTTGGAGCAACCCGGGATAGTGGAAAGTTGCAGGGATCATCTGGAGGGATCATCTAGATCCAGCCATCCACTCAGAGGATCCCTCCAGATCATCTGCTTCTAACCCTCTTGTTGGAACTGGGTCAGCTCTCAGGCCCCTTCCAACCAAACAATTCTACAATTCTATGATTCCATGAGCTTTGACTCTCTGTTTGTAGCCTGGGGATGTGAGTGAATTTCAGCCATAATTGTGGCAGTGTCTGAGTTGAAATATTTGCAATTACAGATCAATATTGAAAACCTGGTCATTAAATTACACTCTGTTAATGACAGGATCAAGATCATGGCACCGGCCCAGCCTCAGGCTCATGCTCTAAGCACAGAACAAGTTCTTGCCTTTCTCTCCCTGACTCAGAGGGTGATGGACACACAAGTGTTCTGGCAAAGTAGAGGGAAGTTCCTGCTAAGTCACTAAAAGGCTGTAATTTTCTTGTGCAAGATCTAACCCCAGAGAAAGCCACTGCAGCACCCATTCGTGTTTGCCTTCACCAGCTCCTGAGGAGCTGGAAAACAGGCTCTCCAGCAGGACAAGGTACAAAGCACCCCCATGGTCATCTGATGCCTTTCTTCCTCACATCCTCGTCTTCCAGCTCCCTCTTAGCTTTTTCTGTTTTTAAAGCACTCCTTGTTACAGGTGCAGCTGTTGCCACAACCTGTCTCTGCAAAGCAGAGCCTGTTTCGGGCACCAATCCCCAGGCATGAATGGGAGAAGAGTAGGGAAGGTGAAAGGAGATGGTGGAGGAGGAGACAGCACGGACAGGAGGAGGAGATGACAGACAGGGGCAGCTCCAAGCAAATGCCTGGTCCCTCTTCCAACACTGACCGGTCTCTGGTCACAAGGTCTGCTCCATATGGAGTTGTTTTCCCAAACTGTGAAAAAACCTATGACCCTACTGGCTGTACCTCTGCTGCCATTGCAGAAGTTCATTGTATGGGCAGAAAGATCATGAGGTCTCTCAAGGCCAGGTCTTGCTTGCAGTGCCTGAAGAAAATTCCAGGATTCTTCAGGAAGGTTCTTGCCGTGCCTTGCTTGTGAAGTACAAGCATGATGAAGAGCAGGATGACAGATTATGGCATTAACTACCCTGAGGTGACACCTGCTTGCCTGTTCTCATCCCCAGGAAGATGAGATTCAGTTCCTTTCTCCAGTGAGGAGAGTGGATTCCCCATTCATATCCCTTTTCCTTCTTTTCCCTCCTTGGTACACAATGGATCTTCTAATTGTCTGTACCCTTCTTTGTGCAGCACTGGAGACAGATCGCTCATTTTTGCTGTGGTTTTGTTTTCCAACCTGGAAAAACATGTGAGATGCCTCCATACCATACCTGAGGCAGAAAGTTAGGAATTGTGTGAGTAATGTGACTGAGCATCAGCCACCACACCTGCTTTGCACAAAAATGTAGGGATTCAAATACACTCACAGGGACCCCTTTGCCACGGAACACGCAGGAAATTCTACTTATAAAAGATGAAGATAAAAATATGCAAATACTACTTATACCCACTCTCTGCTGGAAAAGGCAGGAATCCTAAGGGGAGAAGTGGGGAGTCACAGGTCTGGAACAAGCAGGCCCCCAGCAGGGGAAGCTGTCCTTCCTCCATGCAATTTTTTCTCAGTTAAGACAATAAATCCAGACTTAGACATGTAAATTTGAGAGTACAATATGTGTTTTGTACCCCAAACTATCCTAGATCCAGTAAAAGGAGAAGCAGCTCTGCATCTTGGGGATTGATTCCTGACTCTTGATCTCACTTATTAATAAATTTATGGACCCTGAGATGACCCAGCCAGACTGTATTCTTGTCTAAATTTAGCAGTCAATTTGGTTATTGCTTCAAGGCTCCACTGAAGAAGAATAAAAAAAAAGCATCCCTCTTTTTTTTTATCACTGGAGTTAAAAGTGCATTTGTGTGAAAATGGATCTGAGCTTGGAAATAACAGCAATTAATTATTTATTAAGCACACGTTGGGGATGGGCTTTTAAAAAAAACTCCACCACATTGCACCTCTTTTCCTTAGGGTCTCTTTTTTTCTCCTTTGGCTGTTTGTTGTCCATGTTTTGCACTGGGTTTGCCAGCACCATTCCCTGGACATAAAAAATGCTACTGGAGACTGTGGGGAGGAAGGGGATGTCTCTGAGCTGACACAAGGAAAAGAGGTGCTCTTGGTGATGGGCTGATGCTGGAGCTTTCTCGGGGCAGGTTTCTGTCATTTCAGGGGCCTATAAAGCCTCTCACATATTTTAATCTACTCTGCTGAGAAACAAAATTAAATCCTGCAGTGAAATCAATAGGACCAAGTAAAACATATCTGGAGCCATCTGCTGCCTAGTTAGAGCACAAAGAGAGACAGTTTCCCAAATTACTCTTTCAATGGAAAATGAGCAGCAGGTTTTATAACAGAATTTCATCTTGTGGGAAACCAATCAGAAATGCTTTTGTATCCGAACTTAGTCACTGGCTGCATCCCTCATAATCTCTCACTGAGGCTCCAGCTCTGGCAACTGTGAAAGAGTCTGCTGTTTTGTTTTGTTGAAAGAAAAAAAAACCCAGTGGGAATTAGGTTAAGATCTCTCCTCCTTGCCCCAGTTCTCAGTCATGTGAAGAGTTGTTGGTTCAGTGTCTTATTTTAACTCATTTTCTCATGTGTGGGAGTGATGAAAACCCTCCCCGTGTCTTCCCTGAAGTCTCTGGTTCCTCTTTTTGAGCAACCAGCTTGTCAAAGACCCATCCTGATGTGGCCTGGAACACTTCCAGGGATGGGGCAGTCACAGCTTCTCTGGGCAGCCTGTGCCAGGGCCTCAGCACCCTCACAGGGAAAAAAATTTTCCTAATATTAATCTAAACCTGCCATTTGTCAGGTTAAAGCTGTTTTCCCTTGTCCTACCACTCCACACCCTTGTCCAAAGTCCCTCTCCAGATCTCCTGGAGCCCTTTTAGGTAGTGGAAGGGGCTCTAAGGTCTCCTCAGAGCCTTCAATGTTCCGTTGAGCCCAGGTTTAAGTTCTTGCTCTTTATTTCAAAACACTCAAGAATCACAGAAATTGAGAAGAATTATCAAAACTAGAATTTCCGTTCATTATTTTCCTGCTCAAACATTAAATTCTTTAGAAATGTAACCAAATTTGTGTTTGTTTATGGAGAAGGGAGCTCTGCTGCCATTAAATTAGTTGTGACATTTTAAGGTAATTAGACAACATTAGTGTCAGAAAAGATTCATTAATGGACCTTGATCTTTGGTGGTAGTTCAAAATTGATTTTTGCAATGGAAATCTATGTTGGATGGAGGGGAAAAAAATCATAAATTCACCTTTCTGCTAAAATGCTCAGCTAATTGACATAAGTACATTAATGAGAGCAACATACTAATAGGATTATATCAATATTCCCCCTTCATCAGTTAGAGACCCAGCAGCAATGGTAATTAATTATTGCTTTACAGTAATCCTTGGCAGCTTTTGTAGGAGGTGGATTGTCCTTCCCTGAGAAGATCTTTCTGCTTTGTTATTTTCCCCAGATTTGGGGCTTTGCTATTGTTTCTACCAATGTAAACCAATTGGTCCAAACTTCAAGGCTGAGTGCCTAAAATTAGTCTCCTAAATCTATACTTTGATAATTCTCAAAAACAGAGTTGTATTTTTTCCTCTCAGAACTGCAATTCCAAGGCATCAGGTGAAATATTTAAAATGCAGGATGCTTTTGAAGCCAAAATGTAACTATGTTTGAAGGGGATTTTCAAGACCAGGAAAGATAATAGTTCAATTCTCACTAAAAGTCAGATTTTCTAAAGAAATATATAAAAATCTGTTTTAGTATGTTCAGGCTGAAATTTTTGTCCAAAGGTTTCAGCAGAATTTCTTCTAATTTCTGCCAACACTTCTTTATCCTTTTTTTGGCTGTATTAAACCAAAAAGAAAATGTTTAAACTACTGAGTTTTAGATACAGGCCAAAAGTGATAAAATATTCCTGATACTTTAGAATGGACTTGGTTTTGTAATGTTAAAAGCAACAATGATATTTAATCTTTAAACAACAAGGGTTTAGTGATCCTTGTTTATCTTTCATGCCAGGTTTTGTTTATCACATCATTCTGTTTAATTTTCACTCCAAAGAGTGTAAAATAAAGCAGCCAGCACACAGGGCTGCTCACAGTGCAGCATTTTAGCCACACTTCTTCCGCTGGGTTTTCCTGAACAGAGAGTATCTATATTTACATAAAACAGCAGAGATAGGGACAATAATCCTCTGCTGTGTCCAAGGATTTGTAACAGAAATGTCCAGTCAATTGCTGTTTGCAGCTCCCAGAAAGGACATCTCTTCTTCCATGTAACAAGTGACAGGAGAGGAAACAGCCTCAAGTTGTGCCAGGGGAGGTTTAGTTTGGAGATTAGGGAAAATTTCTTCACTGAAGGGGGTGTCAAGCTCTGGCACAGGGAAGTGATAGAGTCACCATCCCTGGAGGTATTTAAAAGATGTGTGAATGTGACACTTGGGGACATGGGTTAGTGGTGGCCTTGGCAGTGCTGGGTTAACAGCTGGACTTGATGATATTATAGGGCTTTTCCAAGCTAAATTATTCTGTGATTCACAATCTGAGAGTTATGCAATGGTTTGTTCATACAAATGCACAAGCCAATTAAGTGCAGATAAAAATGCAGCCCAGGATAATGAAGCAATACTGTAACATGAAGTAGTGATGCCTCAGCTGCAGTGGGTGTGTGCTCTTTGTCCCCCAGATTTCTGCCCCCAGCTGCAGGGAAGCCTCACCTCAGCTCAGCTGAGATGCTGCTTGGCCAAAGGCTCACATCTGGATGTGGGGAAACAGCTGTACCCTGCCTGTCCTTCCTTCAGCCAGGGACTAAACTGCCTCTCTCTTCTGCTCCTTCTCAGGAGAACTGTAAGGAAACCAGATGTCAAACATGACTGCAAACAGCCAGTGAGGTCCAGAGATTGGGTGGTTCCCTCAAAAACAAACCCAATGAAAAGGTGGGGTTTTTCCTTCCAAAAAACTTACAATGAAGGGTCAGACATGCCCATATATCAGCTTCACTGCTGAGTCTTTTTTACATAAACAACTCAGGTGTTTATTGTAACTCAGGCTGAGCTTGGAAAAAGGTGCCAGTAATGATACAAATTCACACCAGATCTTCTAAAAGAGAGCCAGATTCAGAGGGAGGAGGAGGGAGAGCAAAATTTGCTACATTCTCAGTCTGCAAATGACTTGGTGTGCAACAAACTGTCTGGGTAGGCAGGTACTCTGATAGAAAGCCAGGGAGCCTGAGGCCTGAGGACCAGAAAGATTTGCTGCTCAGTGTATGTAGATATTTACTTTCTCTCTGTTTTGGGTGATGATCCTAGTTAGAGCATCGTCTGTGCAAGCTATATAATGGCCAGTGGGGGTTTTTGTTGTCTTATAACTTACACAAGTATCTTGCATGTGTGCAAGGGAGCATGAGATGCAGCTCTCTGGTTTTAAAACCACTTTAAAATCCCCATGCAGGGGAGATCTCTGCTCCTTGCTACCTCCAGGGCACACCTTCAGCTCACACAAACACCTCTGCTCAGGTAGCTTCAATAATTTGACTGGTCAGAGGAAGCCAAGGAGTGAGTGGTAAACACTCTCCCATCAGTGGCCTGCAGATCCTCAGGGACTCGTGTGTGATGCTTCAGAGACCCACCAAGGGCAATTAAGGAAAGTCAGCCTTTAAAAGGCATGAAATGTCGGTGCTTGCTCCTGCTGGAAAAAGACATTTATCAATCAAAACAAGCTGAAAGGGGTTTTTACTGAGACAGCTTAGCTTAGCAATGTCCATTCTGTCTGACCTTATGAGCCACATCCCAAAATTCTCCTGTGACCAGGACTCCCCAGGCATAAATCCTGTCCCATGGAGGTCTGCGGGCAGCTGATGAGACTTCAAGGGCTTCCTGCTGTGGGCGAGGGAAAAGCAATTATCCCAGGCTGACCCAAGAACAGAGAATCATGGAATCAGAGTGGTAAAGGTTGGAAGAGACCTCAAACACCATCTCATTCCACCCCCTTTCCATGGGCAGGGGCACCTTCCACCAGACCACATTGTGCAGAGCCTCGTTCAGCCTGGCTTTGGACATTCCCAAGGACAGAGCATCCACAGCTTCTCTGGGCAACCTGTGCCAGGGCCTCAAACTCTAACAGGGAAGGATTTCTTCCTAAATCCTAAACCATGGCTGTGCCTCACCCTTTCCTAGCCTGATCACCTCTCATCCACCAGGAGCCACAGCTGGATTCAGAGACACCCAAATCTACCTGCTTTTCCTCACCATGCAGGTGGGACCCCTCTGCAACTCACCATTCCCACCCCAGAGAGCTCAAAAGCCACTCCAACAGTGGGCACTGAGGTGGATGAGCTGAGGAAGCAGGGACAAACACACCAGCACTGAAGATCCACATTCAGAGAGGCTGATGGAGAGGAGGAGCAACAGTCCCTGTTGTCATGTGGTAAGTGGATGGAGGTACCAAGGGTTGTGCTTATTTAAGGTCATGGAAGAAAAGAGTCTTCAAAAACTATTGGAAGTCAGTGAGGGGATGACATTGTGAAGCACCTGGGGAGGGCTGTGAGTGGTGGCAGGAGGGGAAAGTGCAGAGGAGTTGGTACGTAGGGCATGGAAAATGCAGGGGGAGAGGCAAAGTGGGGGAGAGCTGGAGTTATGCAGGGCACAGAGGCAAGGACAAGGAGCTTGAACGAGATGCAGCAGAGAAAGGGTGAGCTAGTGAATGGTTGTAAAGGGCTGGGCTGATCTGGGCAAAGACAGAAAGAGTTTCAACCACTGTTCTAACTGGGTGTTGGGGAGGATGGAGAAAATGAAGTTTTATTTAATAACTACTAAGCAAATAATTAGCATAGATTTTTATAAGTGCAATTAGAAAGGCAGAATTTAGCCTCTTTCTTTGCTTTCTCCCTACACACAGACTTTGATTCCTGCCACTGCTGGGAACAACTCTAGTGTTTTATTCAGCTTTGCTGTCATTTGTATTGAATTTTTCTTCCTCTGACACATGCATGGTAAATGTTTTCATTTCATCCTGGCTCAGAAATGCTCAGGACTCACTCTGAGCTCTCTTACTCCAGCTCTGTGTCACTGCAAATCCATCAGTAACACTGTGGTTGCCCCCAGTTTTTTGCAGATGTAAATGAAAGAAGAGTCAAGCCTTGTATTTGGTTCAGGAGGGCTGACTGCCTTTTAATAGAAACATAATGAAACTATCAAGAGTTTTCATTCAATTAGACTTTTTCTCCCTCTGGCAAATGATTATAACACATTTACAGCATAACGGGCAATTACTTTATACTCCTTGTCTGTTGACATCCTATTAAGACTACATTTTCTGTCCCTAACAAAGAGATCAGATATAATTGTTAGGAGCTACAAGGAATACATAAGAACTACCAGAATACATTTAAGGAGAATGAATATGGATCTGTTAGTGAGACACATGATGTGCAGTGGCATATTCCTTTCTGCTCTGGGGAAATCTCTATTACACATTCTTTTATTCCTTCATACATTAACTTTTCTTCTGGTGTCAAGAATGATCTTTGTGCTGAGTGGGTGTTGATTATACATTGAATTCTATGCTTGTGAATATGAGCCTGAGAGGGGTGATGAAGGCTGCAGAGGAAAGTTTTTCCCCTCTTTGAAGTGTATTGGTGGAGGCTTTTTAAACCTGCAACTGCGAGACAGGGAAGGCAGGACAGGGGCAGGGACTGACAGAGTCAGCTCTCTTGTGAAGCACAGTGGGTGGTTGTAGTGATGCAGATGTTTTCTTTAGCTCAATAACATTTCTTATCCTGCCTCTGAAGGACATGAACCTTCCTGCTGTGCTCTTCCACCTTGGGACATCCTGTCAGGCAGATGAGTTCATCTGAGTGGGTGTTGGTGGGAGCTGTGAGTACACATTCCTGAGAGCACAGCACAGCCCACAGGTGGGGAGAGTCAGCAAAGCCTTTACAGAGGGATTTCAACAGCAGAAATGCAACAGATTCTCACTTGGGAGCAGCAGCCTGCAGGATCCACTCTGCTTGCACACAAACTACCACTGCTCTGGGGCTCACATTTCTCAGCACCAGAGATCTCATGGGCATGGCAACAATTCCCTTTTGACTCATCCTGCTGCAGGGCTCTGGTCTCAGGGATGCTGTTAGGTGGTAGGCCAGGAAGCATCTCCAAGTTGCACTGCCCCTGGTTGTGGTCATCACTTGGAATTACTCTGCCTGGAGATGCATTAGACCAGTATTGGCTGTGGCAAAGTCTGTGAAATTGTGTGGGATATTTTGGCTTTTGCAGACTATGGATGTTCACCTAAGTGCTTCTCTCCCAGCCCTCGTGGTGTTCCAGCTCATTCCAGCTCCTGGTAGCAGCAGCATGACCGTTTGTTACTGACATTTTATAGGGTGACAAATTGTGCCCACAAAGACCTTCTTCACCTGCCTGGCTTGGTGCTCTTGCATTATCCTCTGTGATCACACAGCCAGGACTGACAGGAGAAGCGATGCCACATCCTGGCATGGTGGCCTGGGAATATGAGCACACACCAGAAATTCCTACTGGGCCATGCAACAGGATCAGCTCACAGCTCAGGAATCATCTTACAAAGAGCAGCTCTGAGAACCAAGGAGTCACTGAGGAGTCACTCAGAAAGAGGCATTATTCGGGTGCTCCATGACAGGGGCTGGGGAGTGGGACAGAGTTTGGTCTGTGACATTTTCCATGGCAGCAGAGTCCATGTCAGGACTATGGGAGGTCTGAAGGAGGTGGTGAAATCAGCAGGTAAGACAAGACCATTTAATCTGCTGGTCCAAAAGACCATTTACAAGACTCTGAGAAGATTTCTTTCCACCATTATTGACAGTTTTGGGATTTGGGGTTGCTTTACCTCAGCTTCTTTAGAAACATCCACACATGGGTGGATTTTTGTGCGAGTGGAGTTGTTGTCTCTGCTGATCTCCAGAAACCCCTCAAGCAGTGGGTTATTTATCACAAAGTCAGGGTTAAACTGATGACAGGCTTAGGGTCAAGAAGGAATTTGTGCATACATCAGGCAGACATGTGCCATTGGTTTAGGGCCACAACTTCTAACTTTTACTCACAGAGAGGGGTAAAATATCCTCCTCAGCATCACCCAAGTCCTCACTGACACGCAATAAAGGTGTTAAACACACTGAAGGTGCAAATTTAACACACTGGAGATATTAAAATTGCTATCAATGTCAGAGGGGCAGGCAGGGACACGTCACTGGTATGTGAGGACTGGCACATGTGCTGTGCTGGGAGTAGCTCTGAGCCTGAATCTGTCACTGCACTGTTTGTGACGCCAGGGGTGGACTTTGGGGAAGTGGGAATCCCTTTCCCTCCATATTTCCATGCATTTCTCTTTAGAATAAGAGTGCAAACATCTGTGCTTCAGCCTACTGTTGGCTCTTGTCTCTTCTTCCCAAAGGTTAAAGCACTACTTTTTTTCATGTCCTACCTAAATCATCCACTTCACAGCCAATCTGTCACAGATTTAATTTCTAAGTCAATTATCTGGGTTTTCTGAAATCAAATACCTGTGTGCCTTCTGTTTTCAGAGTATATATGAATTTCACTATATTTTATTATTGTGTAATAGCATTGGGAATATGATGTTTGGTGGCAGCCTGAATTTTGCTTCAAAATGTCAGGTCTTTTTCTGAATAGCTCCATCAGCTGGGGAACCTTCCCCATCAGCTCTTTCATAAAGCAAAAGAAGACAAATGGGTAGATAAGCTTACTAGGGAAGAAAGAGATATACCTTCCCTTGACCTAGAAGCCTGGCAGGACTCCTTTTCAATGCAGGGTATTATGTAGTGGTTTTCACTATTATGCATACATTTAGCAACAGCCACTCACCAACCTGCAAAGGGAATAGGGTGGTGAAAGATGGAATTCAAGGGAGGAAAGACACACCAGGGATGTTTTGTCCCTGCTTTTATATTTCAAAGATTGCACTGGAATATGCACGAGAATTTCTCTCCATTGTAACACAGGACTTTTAGTCTGTGTTACAACACATAGCTTTTAATACCTTTGGCATCTCTCCATTAATAGACTTCCTGTGACATTTCTGAACAAAACCCACTTCAAACTGCTGTCAAGACCAATCCCAAAGCAGCTCTAATTGACAGGAAAATTAAAAAGGTGCACCACAGTGCAATGAGGAATGCAGACATCCATTGGAGAACATATCCTTAAACAGTTCTCACCCTCCAGCTGGAGAATGTTGTGGAAGACTTTGCTTGGAAAGAGGATTTTGGTCATCTTTTAGGCAGGTTATTTTTGCTGGGTTCCTACTTTGCAGTATTCTGGCTTACAAAGAACCTTCTGGCATCTTGAGTGCTTGGTACCTGCTGGTGTTTAGATTCTCTAATTTAAAGACCTGCTGTGGGAAAGTACCTGTAAATGTCCATGTGTTGTCATTTTTTTTCAGCTCCCACCTGGTGAAAGGCTGTTCATTCTCAATATTGAAGTCTGGGAATCAGAGAATTATTCCCTGGATTAAACTGAACCTTCAGGGAATGTTTGATCCTCAGCCATCATCCTTCACCAGCAGTTCTGACCTGGCAGAGTCCTTCTGCAATTGCAGCATGAATTCCTCTGCAAGAGGATTGGAAATACAGTTTCTGGACACAGAGGAGCTGGTACAGATAGGACATGTGTGGCCTGGGACCAAACACAGGAGTCAACCAGCCAGACTCAGAGAAGAGCTGATGTAGAGCCACGTGAAAAGTTGGCATTTATGGTGTTTCTTCGCTTCATTCAGCACTGCACATGTCACAGCAGTTGAACATTGCTGTGAAAACATCAATAAATTGAATAAACCAAGTGCTTACCAGGTGTCTGCTACCGACCCTCTCTGTGTTCCTGTATTGTCCAAACCCTGAGCAGTGAGGAAAAGCCTCCAGGTGAGCCTCACACACCTCCCATGTTTGACAGCTCCAACTGACAATGTTTCTTCAAAGACATTTTTATATTAAAATGAAAGCCCAACTCATTTACAAGGTGCTCAGTCTCTTTTAAAGGCTTTTAGAAGCAAGATGTGTGGCTCAAGTTAATTCTGTCTTTGGCTCTCTACTAATCCCAGTAATGAGACCATTTCCTTGGTTATCTACCAGTCATTGCAAGCTCTATTTCAGAGTGGACACTGAAGTGACTGAGAAGGCCAGAACACTTGGTAGATGGAGCATTGGGACCCTAACCTTTCCACAGAAAAAAAAATCCAAATTTATTTTTCTTTGTCAAAGTGATTATTGATTGGCTTAAGGCAAAGCTGGGGAGGAACCATATGGGGATGTCTGTTATACGATTGGATTAGTGTTTGGAGCTAACCCCACTCCAGCTCTATCTGCAGGATCAATAGAAGATGCTAAAGAATGATTAGCCTTGCAGCTGCATTGTGTGTTGTGATTCTTCAGTCAGGGAGAAAAAGATAAACTGATCAGGGCATTTAGAAAAATTAATACCATGTCTATAAAATACCACTTTGTTATTTCCTATGCTGGGAATATTCAGCAGTAATCAGCCACACAGAAATATCAAACATAGGTTCCTTTTTAGTTCACCTTGCTATTCCAACCTTGAAGATGCAAAATCTTAAATATTTGGGCTGTAAATTTGCTTGTAAAAATTATCAGAGAATTAGATCAGAGTAATGTCTTTCTTAAAGGATGGAGATGCACTGATTTCACCCAAAACTGCAAATTCCTGAGGACTTTATAAAGTTTTCTCTATATTTTCTCAAAAATATACTACCTTCCCTTCATCCTTCTTTTCAGAATATAGCACAGGGCTTTTCTGCTTAGAGAAGAATGTGGAAAAATAAGGTTTAGTACAAAAGGACCCCCTACCTTCTAATACTAGAGATGGCTTGGGTTACTAATCCCTATTTCTAGGAGCAGATGCTGATTGTCCTATTAATCAAAGCAAATCATTAGGCATTAATTACACTTAGTAACAGAATAATTGCTTGGTTTACCTAAACTGTGGTAGGAATGTTTTTTTCTTTCTGAGCAGGATAAGCTTATTTAAATGATGTCACAAGCACACACAAAACACAATGAAAGCAGAGCAGAATCTGGTTTGTTTTGCACGTGTAAGAGGTGAGCTGGTCTTGGAAACAGCAGCTGTGGGGCTAAGAAAGGACTGGTTCAGAGATGCTCTGGCAGAAGGGATGATTGTTGAGACATAAGAGAAAACAGTTAATAAATCTTGTATCTTGATTGGTGAAAATGCTGGGAATTGGGGTTTTTTCTACCTCCCTAGCTGAGGTGTGAGTGCTGGGTGATCCAGTCTTTCCATTACAGCACAGGAAGGTGAGTGGCTCAAATATACTCCCAGTGTTAGCAAAATACCTTCCCTGATCAAATAAAGAGGATAAAGACACAGGTGTATGGTCTAACAGGGCATTATCATCTTTAGTGTGTTCTACTGATCAGAGTTTATTTGCTGGGGAGAGGGGCCCTTCCTGTCAGTTGGGTGCTGCAGCAAAAGGCTGATGTGACCAGACCCATTCCCACAGCACCCAGAGCAGCTCCAAGTGCTCAGAAAGGTGAGAGCTCCAGCATGAATACACCCCTTGGATTAAACATCCAAGTGAACACTGCTGGCTTTTCCTGACAGCATCTTGTCTTCCTTGGAAAGAAGGAATGTGCTCCTGGTGAATTAAAAAAAAACTCTCAAAATATTTTTCTCAACCAAAACTTAGAATTGCTTGCATCAGGTTTTCACCTGAAACTTCTGGAGCTTAAAGCCCAGCACAGCTTCACAGTATTTATTCCCAATAAATGTCCTACAAATGTGACATTTCAGTGGCATATGTGTCTGTTTTCCGTGGGAATCTTGGGGTGATTTATGTTTGTGCATTATTAAGGTCATAATTCAGCTTTATCAGAACCACGACTTCATGCTCAGAGGATAAGCCTTTATGTAAGAGACACTCAACTTGCTTCCAGGAAAATATTAATTGTACCATGTTCAATTTGCAGCTCAAACAACCAAAATATGCACCATCACAATGGAGATTAAATCAAATGAACCAGCTTAGCTTTTTTCCCCTACTTGTTCAGTCCAATGGAAGTATTGGAACAGGTTGTCCAGGGAAGTGGTGAAATCCCCATCATGAGAAGTTTTCAAAAAATGTATGAACCTTGTAACACATAAAAATCAACAAGGATGGTGACAAAGTCATTATTAGTATGTTAATTTTTACACCCTTTGAAAACAGAGATACTGGGAGACTGTCCAGAGACAGGCCCAGCTCTCCAGGGGCTACATAAAACAAATAAATTTAGAGATTCACCATTGACCTAAGTGAAATAAGATTGACCACAGAAATGGTTACATGGTGTTTATAGTTGTTCTAATTGAAGTTTATTTAATGGCACTAGCATACCAGGATGTCAATGCCCCATTCCTCAAAGTGTTGCAGGCCAAGTTGGATGGAGCTTTCAACAACCTGGTCTAGTGAAAGGTGTCCCTGTCCGTGGCAGGGGTGTTAGAATCATCTTTAGGTCATCTTTAAGTTCCCTCCCAACCCAAGCTGTTCTGGGGTTCTGTTGGTGGCTTGAATTCATCAGCAGTTTATTTGGACTCTGCACTGATTCCACACCTTTCTATACCAACATGCCCTTTGGGAAGCAGGGGGCTGACAGCTGAAGTGGGTGTGGAACAGGGATTGTGCTACTTCCATGTGCACACACCTCTGCTTGCACATATTCAGTTTATGAAAACTAAGCTCTTGTGATCATAAAGACACAAACAGCCAGATCTGCCAGACACAGGAGTGGTGCTTATAGCAGGCTGTAAGTACCAGCAAGAGGAACAAAGCTGAAAAGCAACACGTGCTTTGTCCTTGCTCTGCTTTCCCTGGCTCTGGAGCATCAGGAATGCAACCAGGCTCAGTTAACACTTCTCATTAAACAAACTCTTCATACAATACAAATCTATCACACAATAAATATTGCCACTTGTGGACAACTCTTTCAACAAAATCATTTGTTGAGTTCAGCAGGGACCTCTAACTATCACAAGGAAATGGAGAAAGAAGTGAGCTCCCAGTTCAGGGTTTGGGGTCCACCTATTACAAGAATCACCCCCCAGTGACAGGGGCATCCTCCATTTATGATGCTCTAGGTGTCCTTGCATTCCCAAGAGTATATCCAAGAAGCTGGCTGGCCACAAGTCCTGTTCTGCAGCATGCAAGCAGCTCTGCTGCAGCCATCCATTTTCACCCAGCCTGCTGGGCTGGAGCAGTGCCTGGATTAAGTGCAGCCCACTTCACAAACGACGAGCGGCTGCCTTGGCGTGTTCAGGTCAGCACTGCAGAACAACGGCGCACGTTGTAAGCAAGCATCAAATGAAAAGATACTTTATGCCTTGGTGAGGCCAGGCCAGTCTGGCAGCACTGAGTGCCAGGGCTGGCCCCTTGCACAAAGGGGGAGTTACATAAGTGGGAGCACACAGACACTCAGGCATTTCTGCACCAAGGTTTCCACATTTCTTTGCCACTGTCTGTATCAGCAATGGTTTTACTTGCTGTGTCTTTACTTCAGCGTCTCCTCAGATTACTGCCCATCTAAGTTGATGTAATCAGCCATTGAGGTCCTCACAATAAGCTGTAAGAGCAGTAGGAAAGCAGAAGTCCCTGCCTAGCAGGATTTGGACACGTCCTCAGAGTGGTGCCCAGCGCTTGCTGGAGCCAGCACACAGCAGGGAGGAGACACTGAGGAGATAATGCATTTGGATCAAAGAACAGTGACTCAGCTGGAATTAACAGGACCCATTTGAGGGTCTATTTTCCCACCCAGTGTTTCTTCTTCACGCTTCATGATCCTGTTCTTTTTCTCATATTCTGCTTTCTTGCTTATTTTGTGTTTTCCTGCTTGTCTTCCCCTGCTTGAACCTCTGTCTCAATGCCCCTGCCTTCACTTCGTGTCTGTCATTCTGCTCCAGATCTTACAACACATGCAGGAACTGAGGTTCCATCTGGCCAAGCGATACTCAGCATCTTGAGAGCTCACCAGCAGTGAGACCAGAGGCGGCATCAGCAAGTTTAGTAACACAACTCTACTTCGCCAAAATTTATTTTCTCTCCCAGAGGATGGAAGAAATGAAATTGGTGGCCTAAAACAGTGGCCCAAGCCTGCCTTCCTGCAGGTCCACTCTGGCTTCAGTCCCATTGTTTTGGGAGAGTGGGTGACAGCAGCATATGACTCCGTGTCTTTCCCAGTATCCTGTGCACATCTGTGACACTGCGTATAATGTACTACAAACAGAATTACCAGGGATTAAGGTTTTGTTTCTGCTCCTACTAATAAATGCCAAAATCCCCATTGACTGCTGAAATAAAATCAGGCCTTAAGTGACCCACCACTGACATTTGTAGGGATCTTCCCGAACGCTGAGGCACCTTCGGTATGATGCGCTCGCCATATGGGCGGCCTCCTTTCCGCCTCCTGCAGCAGCTGCCAGGAGCTGCAGTGCTGTCTGGAGCAATGACAATAAAAATGACTCCAACAGAGACAGTATTTATTGTAGGAAAAACAAGGCTGGTTTCCCAGGCCATTTACCTGGCACCTTGGGGCTGCCTGGAGTTCTTCACGCTGGCTGACACTGCCCTGCACAGGGGTGGTCGCTGCACCCCCTGATAAAACGAAACCTGCTGTGGGCCGGGGACGTGCACCTGTGCCACAGATCCCCCTTCCTCTGCTTGGATCCATCTCTGAAAGCCCTGAAACATGCAGACATTGAGCAATCCTGCCTGAAGTCTTACTACAATCTTGGGGAAAGCAGGAGTGTTACATCTCAAGCACTAATTGTCAGTCTGTCTTTTTTTCTCTCTACAACTATTTCCTCCTTGCCATTTGCCTCTCTTGCCCTTATCAGATTTTTCTTTCATTATCTTCCTAGACTGACACACACTTGAAAGGACATTCAACACTTTGAAAGCTGCTGTTTTTCAGATTTTATAAATTTCTCCCAGCATAAGTTCCTGATGACAACTCTGCTCAGAGCACGGCTTGTCAGGAACACTGACCTAGTGGAAATGGCCTGGTTTGAATTTGGTGCACAGCGCCTTCCTGAAACATCCTAACAAAATCTGGCCAATGAGAGGAATTCCATTTTATTTCCAACTAGCACATTTCCAAAGGTTTAGAATTTAAAGCTTTTTTCCTTCTGCAAATGCTATTAAATTAGTGGGAATTGTTTATTTTCACTATTTTAATTGCTTCTTTCTTTTTGATGGATTCTACATAGCTTAGACTGACTGGTATCTCGAGGCACTGATCACTTTTGATTTCCAGTCAATTTGCTTAAAACTTTTGGGAAGCACTCAGCATTTTATCATCCAGCCCTTCATTGTCTGCCAGTCTTTTTAAACTGTAAAGTGTTTAAGACCTGGACTCTTTTGTTGTGTGTAACACAATGAGGCCCTAAAAGAAGCTGTGCCCCGTGGGCACTCTAATATAAATGGCAATTGCTACATGGGTCTCCCAGCTACAACTACACCATAATTCAGACACATCCTTGCTTTCACTGATGGGGAATGGGAAGGATTGCTCACAAAACAATCTGTCAAGTCATGACAGCAGAGATATTTTCCCACCTAGGAGTAGGTACATGAAATTTACCCAGTTCTCACTTACAATGATTTAAAAAGTCAGCTGATTTTTTTTATTTAGGAGCAGCTGGTTGCATAAAATTAAGTTTTATTTAGTTTATTATTTCTAGTTTATTTACAACATAGTTCCTGAAATCTCAGCCTCATTTATCAATATGATTCAGTACTGACTATTGTTTTCTCTTGCCCAGACTCAGTCACACTGATCATACTTATTAGCTCCACAGGTCTGCATTGCAAATATAGCACAAGGCAGTTGTGTGCCTTGATACTTATTTATCATTTGTGAATGAAGACATAATTTTGACTGCAAAATTTTAAATTTTCTGTTCTCTCTCCCTATTTTTTTTTTCAATATAGAATCATCTTATCACTACATGCTCTTGCAGTAGCCTGGTACATTAATTAAACTGTATTCATATTACAGTCCTCAATAACAGAACTTTCTATATAAGGACCAGTGTTTCAGCTAGGGAAATTTCATGTGTAGTTAAATGTTACCTGCATGGATCATCAGGTTATAAAGCTACTTTTGTGACAGAGTCACTATACTGTTAGACATAGCAAAAAGAGATGATAGAAGCACACACCTGTTTTAGTAACAGCTTCCACTCAGGAACTTGTAGAGATCTAAATATTTCCATAACACTAAAGCCTTTCAAGAGACATACTCAGCATTGAACTTTTATCTTCCCTGCCTAAAAAACCAAAACAATAAAAACCAAAACAAACTAAAAACCACCCATCAAACCCAAACAAAATCTCATCTGAAGTTGTTCTGCACAACTTAAATGGTACCAAAAATTTTACCAAGTCTG
The DNA here is from genome assembly GCA_020086605.1 of Lanius collurio. Taxonomy (NCBI): domain Eukaryota; kingdom Metazoa; phylum Chordata; class Aves; order Passeriformes; family Laniidae; genus Lanius; species Lanius collurio. Next base: position 315,141 of record JACBWW010000004.1, read on the forward strand.
GATATAAGTAGATGGCAAATAATCCCATGGAATTAGCCTTCTAAAAGTGGAGACATGCATTTTCTGCTCCTAACTTCATTTTGTAATTTACAAAGACAATATATAAGCACTGACCGTCAACTGTCAGTCTTAATATGATGATGATAACAGATAACTTCACTATTTCTGAAGCTCTGGAAGAAATCACTAACCCAGCAGCACTCCCTTGTCAAAAGCATCACCATAACTGACAGAGTAATCCACAAAAGACAGAAAACAGAAATTCAAATCATTATTTTACTTTATGCCAATACTCACAAATGATAAAAGAACTCTGCCCAGCCCTTGACAATCTACTTTACTCCAGTAACGTCAGCTCAGATAAAACTCAGCAGAGGAATATGAAATATATACAGCATCCACTGGAGCATCCTTCTATTTTTTTTTCTTTTTGTGTTGTAAAGCATTCTCTGATAAAATACTGACACTGCAATATGTGAGCTAGCTGTGATAAATGTGCAGGGCAGCATATGCTGCTGCCAGCCCCACGCTGCTGGGAATGAGGCACTCACACACCAAAAAAGACTTGTGCCTCAAACCTCTGACCCTCTGCTGCTCCTCTGCATCACAGACCAAGGTAATGCCGAGGAAATTCTGGCAACACGGAAATTTTTCTGCTTTAGAACAGTCTGACCCCAAACTCTGTTCATTGTGAGATGTTCAATGACTGCATTAATATGGCAGCACTCACCTAAGCACTACCTGTAATTCCAATGCAACACAAGACAAATAATCCAAGTATCATGTTGATAAGCAACAAGAATATCTCAGAATTATTTAAAAGAAAGATCTGGAGAACTCATCTATTCTGTCCATCCAAGTATTGGGTTTTTTAACAATTTTTCAAAAACTTGTCACTACAATTGGTAATTTTGACATCACTCTGTCTACAAGTGACAGAGCATAAAAATCTACCCAAACAGAGATCCCCCTGCTTATGTGATCGGAATGTTTCTCCTGTGTTAGAAATATCCTAAAGATCTATTTTTTTTGGAAAGCTGGGAAGAGCACAATCCAAGAGGATTGTATGGTTTGCATGAAGTCATGACCTACTTCAAAGAACAAGCTTCTTTTAAGTGCTCTGGCTGGATGGCCAACCTGGGTTCAAGAGCACCACTGAAGTGGTGATTTCCATGCAAACTGTGATTTATATATTTTTTTAATCACAATTCTACTACTCTTTAGTTTCTGATGCTGAGTTACAAGTATTAGGTCAAGATGAAAAAATAAAAAAAAAAAATCTAAGAAGCCGTGGTTCTGCATCACTCTCCTTCAACAAAACAACAGTGATGGCAGCACTGGGTCTGCACTGAGAAGAGATGGTCAAGGCCTTGGTTTAACATCTCCCCACTAAAGATCATACTGGTAACAACTGGTGTATTTTCCAAGAGCCTCTTCCAGCTATGATGGAGAAAAATAAATAAGCATCTACCTATGGTAACTCCTTCAATGCATGTGGCAGTGAGATTAGTGGTGATGTTCATCCTCAAGGAAAAAAAGCACCTTGAAGAATTTATTGTGCCTAGTGACATTTTTTTAAGCCCATATGGCACAATTTCAAGTTGTATTGTACAGCTTGGGGAATGGCTGGAGTGCTTCAGAGGCTTGGCATCTCCCTGGGATGCAATGGAAACTGCACTTGCAGAGGTGGTGTAATTTTTACGAAACATTTTTAATCACTCTTTACCCATAACTTCTGGACAGGAGCCCTTTTCAGCTGTGGCAGTGAGCAATGTCACTGATCACAGCATCAGGAATTTTGTGGAAACAGTTAAAACTTGCAACACATGTGCCTCAAGAAAAAGAAAAGAGCAGCAAGAGACCACACTTACCTCAAGGCAGTTCTGATCTGGCAGAAGGGAGCAGATAAGAACTGCAAGCTCAAAACTGAGTTTCAGGATGGACTGTCAGCTTCCAAGCTTCCCACCAGTCAGAAAAACTGGTTCCCCACTAGCAAGAACTTTTCATAATTTAGTCCTCTACTTCTTTCCCTTCACCAACCTAAGCTTCAAAGGATTATGGAGCAAGTCCTGTGCTGTATGAAATAATTTTGTGGATGCTTTGTGGACTGTGGTATGATACAGAAAATTAAGTCCATGTTATTAAAACTTTTGGCACTATTTCTCCTAAGGAGTGATAACAGTCAAAGTATTTTCCTTTTACATATGTCTAAACATTCTATTAACATGCTTATATCCATCTTTTGGTATTTCTTTCATACCCTTGCTTAATTTGAATGAAACTAAATAGAAGCTACCTATTATTGCTGAATTCAAGTGAATCCTGAAAAGAAAAAAGATCTGGGATGTAGCAAGGTGAGTGGAAAGATTTACCTTTCCAAAGGTAACATGTTGCAAGTGCTAAAAAGAGCATCATCTACACATCAAATCAAGCAAGGTACAAGATCCAAGAAACAACGTGCCAAGAGGCAATTTCTCAGCAAGATGTTAGTATCAGAACACAAAGTGATGTGTCTGGAAGCAGAACTGCTGAGCTGCAAACAACCTGGGTGTGAGTCAGAGAATATTAGGACAGTGCCTGTCCACCAGGAATACAGACTTGATTGCATGTGACTTGTGTCAACTCCGGAGACATCAAGAACAGAACATAAAAGCAAGGCAACAGAGATATTTCTAAATGAGCCATTCAGCCTCTAAGGCAACAAATCTGGCAACAACTTAAGTTTCAGGAGGAAAAAAGTCAGCATTCCAGGTTTGTATTCCACAGTTATATCCTTCATTAATTTTTCTCAGGCAAAAGGTCACCAAAACATCATGTTTTAAATCAGTAAAAGAGACAATCAATCTCCTTTCAAACTAGTCCATAACTTTGAAACCAGAATCCAATTGCCTGTTCAGGCTCATTAGTGTCTTTGAATCCTAATGACCCACTCAGTTGCAGTAAATGAAAAACTAATCCTTGTTTTATGCCATTGGCTGAAAAGGATTAGCCAACTCTTGCTACCCCTGCAATCAGCCTTGTACTGGGGGGATTACAACCATCTAATACTGTAAGTCTACACATTCCAATCTGTTACAATATGTAGCACTTAAAGCTTATTTCCTTGAAATGCTTAAATGTATTAATGCTATAGTGTAAGATTGTTTTCTTAGGATGCAGTGACTCACCTGCCCCTGCCCCAAAGCCTGCATTTACCCACATACAGGCAGAGATGCCCCGTTACTCCCAACATGAAGTATTAATTATGTTCATGGTCTTGAAATGAAAAATTTAAAAGATTGGTTTTTCTTTGCAAAGAGCCTAGACTGGGGTTGAAATGATGTACAGAATTTCCATGGGGTTCAGTGCTGTAATTTAAGAGGTAGATAGAAATAAAACCTATTACTTACATACAATGCTCTCTGCTCTGCTCTGGGGGCTGTAACTCCACGTTTGTACCACTTGTAGCACTGCAGTTTTTCCAACTCAGAATTCTGGTTACTCTTGTTATATTACACATAAAATCAGTGAGCAATTAGATGAGCCTACAATGCATGACATAAAATTTTTGTTTTCCTCAAAGTATTCACACGTTACCATTGACAGTTCAGGGTGGTAAAGAGGCAATTTTAACTCTCCCAGTTGCCCTATTCATATAGTTTTTCTGATATAAAATATAAACAACTCTTGTGGTTTTATCACCTTAAGTATTATACATAACAGCACAACAGAATTTGTCCTGCAGGGTGGTATGCTGGGCATATGTACTTTAGATCAATATACTTGGACTGAAGTTACAGAAAATTCATAAATTGCTCTGAACATGAAACTTGATTTTTAAGTGGGAACAGTTTGCTGAATGTCTTCTTTCCTATTAAAAGTGGTGTCTGAAGGCATAAAAGAGCAGTACACGAAAATAAATCTTATATTCCACAACCCCTGGAAATAATAATATTAGTCTTCACCTCATGGTTTCTAAATAATTTTTTTTTGTGTTGCTCATTTGTCAGCCGGATATCCTCAACTATTTGTAAACATGCTTTATATTTATGCAGCAGTAAAATTTTCAGGAAAATAGTAGATGGTGCTCCAGTCACGATGTTATGTTACTTTACAAATGAAAACAATTTTTTTTTATTGGAAGACCACTTTGCAGAACAAGGCAAGTGTGGAGAAATGCTCTCTGTGTTATGTGTCATTCAGAAAAATTACATTTCAGTATAGCTGTTATTTCTGTGGGAGAAAGAAAACCAAGGTATCAGTCTCTTCCTACAGCAGCAGATAAGAGTGTAAATTTCATTAGTAAAATTCTTCAAAGTTTTTTACTCAACAAATTCAAAAATTAATGTATTCAGGTATCATTATATTTCCTACAAGGTTGGTGACACAAAATTTTTATTATTAATATTTATTTAACCTAGTGGAAAGGTGGTACATTAGCTTTTACAAGCAATATCTCAAGTGAAATGTTTTCCTGTCAAAAACTTCACTAAAAACTTAAGTGGAACAGTAAAGATATCAGGGTTCTAAATAAACATTTGCCTTCTGGTTAGGATACTCCTGTAAGATTCAAAGTCAAATTCCTGCCCTTCTTATTCAAGAGGGGTTTTTGCTGTTAGTACCTTTGGGCTTGGTTGTGAGCCTGAACTCTGTTTTACTCAGCACAATCCAAGGAGAGAACAAAAAGGCACACCCACCTGCAGGGACTCCCAGCACAAGTGCCCAGTGTGTCACCATATTGCCACTTTGCTGACAGCTGCACTGCTTTTAAGGGATTACAGCCCCCAGCTGCCACTGCTTCTGGAGGTTCCTGGGCTCCAGTTCAGTTGCAGTCACATGTGTGATACCTGCAGTACCTGGGTTTTGCTCTCAAGCAGCCCTTGCCACACTGACAGGAGAATCTCTGTCTACACAGCTGTCAGAATGGAGAGGGAAGCAGCAGGTGTGTGTGTAAAGGGCAAACCAAACTGGCATTGGGCAGTGAGATGTGTGCCAGTGTCAGCAATCCAGCACCACAACTGCTATTGATTTCACAGGCATAACCAGGCATCATTTTTAGGTGGAATTTGACAGATCTCAATGTAAAAATCCCAGTGTGTATTTATAAGCAGTTCATGGTTTTAGACCACAGAACAAGTTTCCCAGATGCTGAGTGGCTGCCTCTTCTGAAGCAGCTTTCTCTGCTTTCTTATTAATCAGCCTATCCAATTTGTGTCAGTAAACATCCAGCAAGACCTAGGACTGGGATTTCTCCCACTTCAACCTGCAGCCTTGACTTCCAGACTGTAACATAAGAGGCAGGGATAACAGAAATCATCAGGAAACATTTATGGAATAACTGAGCAAACAAATCTACACATTCTGGCTTTCCAAATGATCTCAGAATATCTGCCAGCAGTGTACCATAAAACACTGCCCCAGATAAAAGACAGAGACTCAAACTTGCCTCTACCTTAGGTTTTTCAGACTGACAGGGATGCAGCAGATTAGAAAAGCTGTCTCACTTCTTAGTAGCTGGACCTCAGCAGGATTTCACTAAAACTTTCTGATTCACTTTCAGTTAAAAAAAAAATTCAACTTCCACAAATCTCTAAGCACAAAAATAGTCCATTTAGGAGTTTAGCAGAAAAGAAAGAGTAGCATAGATAATCAAGCTTTTGGTCATTAAGGGCTTTGCAGGGGAGCAGAGGGAAAGGGACTCTACTCCTCTTTGGACTTTGTTGACTTTTTTTGGCAGACTGTGGGGACTCTACAGGTAGGATGCATTTTGGCCACTTGTTCCTCTCAGTCTGTGTGCCCTTCTGACTTGTTTGTGCATTTGCAATCCCTTCTGTGAAGTCTGCTGAATGATGTGGTCCTCCCTTCATTTTGCTTGCTGTCAGGCAGGGAGTTTACTTCATAGTAAGTGACTGGGAAACCCAACTCCCTTACAAATTTGTGAGGAGTTTCAAAAGTTAGTAACCTGTGTTTCACATGTAACAGAAAAAATAACTTCAAAATGATCTGGTATTTTCTTCAAAGGCCATAAATGTGAAAGTTGTGGTTCTAGAGAAGATGGTTCTGAAGGATTCCCAGGGCACAGTGCTCTGGTGGTTCAGAGCATTCCTTGCTGAGAAACCCTGATATTGTCCCAACAACCATTCTTTCCATAAGGAAAGGCCTTTGTGGAGAACTGAGGGATGTACCTGTACTGACCACAGCTAGACTTTGGGAACTGTCTCTGTCTTTTTTGAAAGATAGAGTGGAAGAAACTTGATTTGGGGATTTTGAGTAGGAAGAAAGGAATTTAAATGTTAAGTATTACAATTGCAACATTGTTCCACTTCAGATATTGAGAAATACCTACAAAACTTTACATAAATTAATAAAAATGTTTATTTCAAATATTTGGTAAATCAGCTGTTATACACAGAATACTCAAGAACATTGTCTTTAATTCAAATTCAGCTTTTACTGCTACAACAGTCACTCTTACTAACAAAAGTAATTTAGTTTATTTCGGAAGCTGAAAGTTCTCACACAGACATTGAGTTCACACTCTACTCTAAAATGATATTTCTGTTTATGAGTGCCAATTTAGCTAGAGCCTATCATAACATTTTATGAAAAAACATGTTTCAAAGACAAATAAGAAAAATAAAAACTCCATCTCAAAACGTGTGGTTGATAAACACACATTGCAGCAATTGCAATAATGTATTCTTACAAGAAATGGAAGGAGAAGATGAAATGCTTTGTACTTTAACTCAAGAAACTGAAAACATTTGTCAAGGCTAAGTAGGAAAAGAATTTAAAAGGAAGTCAAAGGTATTCAAAAGAATGTAAATGGCTTTGTATTTTGTAGGGGAGAATGAAAACCTTTCATAGAAGAAGACTGTGATGATCTCTGATCCCGTCCAAATGTAAATGAAAAACTAATGTCATCTTTTCCATCTCCAAATGCATGAGAAGTCGAGTCCGAGGAGAAGGGAAAGGCAAATGCAGGCTCATTTTCTGGTTTCCCAAAGAAGCTTCCTATATGGAATACATATAATATTTATTATTAGATTAAATCTTACTGAGAGATGACTGCATTCAGCATATGCTTCTTTATTAATATATTGTTCTGAATATCCCACTGAGCATCAACCTAGAGTTGTGTGCTTATTTCTGCACCAGAGATGGTATTTCCAGGGGGTCATTATTAGACATGACATCAAAGGAGTGTGGAGCACTTGCATGGTTTAGAGAAATAAAACACTTCTGCATGATACATTTTGCAACAGAGGTATTTGTAAACAGAATTTGCAAAAGTGTTTGTTTAGAGAAAAATGTGATCAATCATTGAAATGCTTGGACTTCTTCTTCTCCCTTGCAAGTCCTCTCATTCTGCTTCAAACACACCTCACAGTATCCCTATTTCTTTCTTTCTTATACCTCTTCTTTTCCACAAAACATCAGACATTTGGAGCCCAACATGCAAAGAGAGATTTTAGCTAAAGATTTAGTTAAAACACAAATGAGCACAATAAACCACTGATGTACATTATCACAATTGAACATCCTTTCAGACAACCAAAGGAGCTCTGTTAAGCTGGATCATGAGCCTGCCAGTCTTAGAAACACCAGCAGAAGAGAGCTGTATACACAAGGACATCTGAGTTTCAGACTTACCAATATCTTTGTGTGGGGACAGAGAGTTTAGGTTTCCCACTGAATAATTTTCATCTGTCTGAAATGCAAACAAATTTTTAATTTAACAAAGGAAGAAGGCAAAAAGCAAACTCTAATGCTGATATGTAGCATGTTCCTTTACTTTTGGTGAGACACTGTCTCAGTAAATCTTAGCAGCCATTACAAAATCTGTATTTAAAGGTATTTATCAGTACATAAAGTTGCAAGGCAAGTTCCTTGATCAGATGGGTTTTATATTTGCATGCAGCAGCAAACACCCTTTCTCCATTTTTCCAGGAAAAAAACCAGACTGATAAAAGTACAAAAGCTGACCTGACTTACTACTGTTTTTTTAAACCAAAAAGATTCAAAATTATTCAAATCTGTGACATTTATAAAATCTCCAAGCAACAACACAAATATTTCCTGCTGAGCAGGGCCTCACATTGCCAGAAAGTGTAGCAGGATAACCACATGACACTCTTAAAACAAGTTCTTAGACTAGATTTAAAATAGATACGGAAGTCCTTCAAAACTCTTTAAAGAACCCCAGATCTGCTACAGCCTGGTAAAATCTTGGTTTCAGCTGCTGAGCAGGCACAAAATAGTGGGGGTTCTGACAGCACTGTGTGACTTAAAAACCACCCCATTCCTAAACAATTCACAAACCACTCACCAGTGTGTCCTCTCCACCAGGCAGCTCATGCTATGAGGCAACAACCATGTGTATCTTGCCAAACTGAGAACAAAATGGTGCTTTCCCTCATCCTTGCTTCAGCTTCCAGCCAGAAACCACAGGACTGAGCACACTCCCTGCAGCAGGAGCTAGCTGGGCTCAAATCCTTTATTTGCATAATGGGGCTTGATATACACTGCCAAGTGATACCTGAGCCCTGTCTCATGCACATACCTATCCTGGATCCCCAATTATCCACCTAATTACCCAGGAGAGGAAAAAGAGAGCACTGAAGTTAGGGAACCTGAAAAGAAAATAGAAGATCTGGATTCTATTTCCTGTTTATTTTAGTTGCCTACCTAGCTCCCCCGTTGGAGTATAACTAATCCATTTTTGCTGTTCAATAACCCTAATAGACTGTTCTTTCTTCCTTTCTCACTTTTCTTCACTTGATCAAGGCAAAACCACACAGGAGAAGCATGTGAGTTGTGAATTCTGCTAGAGAACCTGAATTTTGCACTGTAACTCTGAGCCAGAAGCTTTTTGATGAGTTGAGTCACTGTATATTTGCACATGATCCATATAAAAGAGATTCATACCTAGATTATGGTTAGAAGTCATCATAGGGGGATTGCCAAGAAAGGAATTAAACATTTTCAAAGGACATCAAATGTAAAATTAACCAAGATTTTTTTTTAATTGATATGAAATAACCAATCTGAAAAATCCCATTCAGTGTCAATGCTGTTTTGTTCACTTATTTTGCTTTGTGGAAATTTAATATTCACAGTCAATTATTTTTACCTCATCAGATGAATTTTGTGCTCCAAACAGAGAAGAATCAAATAAATTAAAGCCAGGTGACTTCTGGGAGAAGTTCATGAGAGAAAAGAAAGCAGGAGATTTTGATGTTCCTTCTTCACAACCTAGATTTTGGATGCTGTAAATACAGAAAGGCAGAAACTATATGAATTGTATTTTAAATTATGTAGATGGCTTTTTTCCTTCTATTTTTCCTTTTCCTCTTTTTTCACTTTTTCACATCCCCATAGCTTCCATAATAATTGCTTTTTGCATCACAGAACAGATAACACAATTCTTTAAAGTGAAGGGAGGTGGTGTTCTTACCAGCTCCCTGCCCTCTTAATAAAAAAAAAAGCCCAAAAAGCCTGTTTAGAGATAGAAATAGGAGTAACAAATATTACTGCAGGAAAAGACAAGGTGTCTCATATATTTCTAAGCAAAGTACTGATCTTTCAGAACAGCTTCAACTGGAAATGATATTGTAAGACAAAAACTTAATAAATATCAAGCATAACTCAGGTAAAAATCTGAATATTTTCAGAAGAACTTTCTATAAAATTCTTTCTCTAGTATCTTTCAAAAAGAGCAGAAATGCTTATACAATAAACATGAGTACAACTTTTTGCTCAGAATCAAAATAAAAGTTGAAATCATACTAGTCAAATGGAGGTGTTTTTGAGAACTGTGGTCTTTTCCCCTTGATGTCAGGTGTTTTAGGTGCTCTTAAGAAAGGTTCTGCATTTTCTTCTGCTATGTCAGGATTATCTTCATTTTGCTTAAACCCTGTGTGCACATCCTATTAAAAAGAAATAAACAAAGATGTTTATAATATATAAAATTTCCCATAATATCATTAGTCCTTTTAACTATAAATATGTTCCCAGTGGAGCCAGCACTGAGCCAACTCTGAGTTCTGTGCAAGAAATGAGTTTTGAATGCAGACTTTTTTTAAAACCTTTCATCAGCTCACATTAATGAAAATGATATGCACCAATTGATACAAAAACTATGATGAGTGTAGGAGAGTCATCCTAAACATCCTATTGTTAGGGCAGCATAAAACCCCTCAAAACACCGAGGTGATCAACAGCAATGATCACTACATTAGCAATCAGAAGGCATTGACTGGCTCCTCATTGTCATGTACCTTATAATGAGTCACTTTACCAGTTTCTGAGAGTTGCCTCTTGCCAACTGAATCAAATATGTCAAAATACTTTGACCATTCTACATAAACTTCTCACTTAGGACATAAGAAATATTCTTCTTACTAGAGGTACATACGAACAGTCCATGTGCTCATCTGCTTCTTTATCAGCCTGTTTGGCCTCTTGGCTTGCTGCACAAAAAAAGACAGCACTGCCTGTATTATAACAGCATTTTAAACAGATGCATAAAAATTACATTGTGGGAAAGAATCCTTGAAAAAGTTCAGTATCTTAGCATTGCTACTGGGAAGGAAGTGCTCTGACTGTGGTTTTCTTAACAACCCACTTTGTGGCTCTGTCCATAACAATTACCTCTTGTTCTGCCACATACTCATAAAGCATTACTCAGGCTGCTTCTTGTGGTTTGGTGTGTTCTTCAAACCTGCCCATTGTTCCTGAGAGTGCTGTGTTTGTCTACTCCAGCTATTGCCCTCTGAGACTGGTAATACAAGTCAATAGAAACCAGGCAGCAACAATACAAAAAGGACATCCATGTGACAGTGATGAAGTGTAGTTTAAAGAACTGGGCAAGAGTCAGCAAGAGAAAGGAGAAGAAACATTATCAGACTTTCTGCTGTTAGAGTTTCTCTTCAAGCTTCAGGCTGTGCCACATCTCAGACACTGAGGGTAAAGGTCCCATGTTTCAGAATTCTCTTTGTAAAAAAATCTAGACTATAATCATGTGCATCTAAATTAGCAGTACAATTAGAAAAAGTTTAAACTGAAGCTCAGGTCCCTGTGATTACAGAAATTACAGGTGTATTTGTAACAACCTGTTTTTTTCTGTAAGCATTCTGAATGTTTTTCTCCAGTTAATTCTCATCTTTAATAATCTGATTCTTCAAGATACCTAAATTACTGGGTTTATTATATTCCTTTTCTTCACATTTTCTCATGCCTTCTGGGTAGATGTTAAGACTGGATTTCATTTTACCCAAGTAATTTGAGACTTGAGTGTGCACTTACAAGACATGTTGGACAGATCCTTTCATTCACAATGGTCAGTGCAGACTAAATCCCACATTACTGAGCAGTTCAGTCTCTATTTAAATTAGGACTCTGCCTGTCTGCTATACTCAAATTTTGAGCCTAACAATCAAGGTGGAAAAGAAATGCAAATGGTGGCCCTCTTAATGCCAGAATGAAAATCTGATACCTAGAATTTCCTGGTTTATAATTATATAATCTAACCTTATAAAGAAAAATACAGTAGTACGTTACCCATTACTGCATTTTCCCTTTCAAACTGTTGATTGGAAGTCAACTTCTTTGGAAGATCTGGCAGTCTAAAAGACAAAATTTAATGTTTGTCTAAATGTGAATTATCTCCATAATCCCCAGCCTCAAGAATGAAAACTACTTTATTAAAGAAAACTCACCTAAATTTCACTTGATTTTGTATGCTTGCTGTTAATGGAACTTGGGCAATTTGTGGGTTACTTGTCCCTGCAGTGTCAATAACCACCTAAAAGACAGAAAAAAATTCAAACAAGGCAGCAAATGAAATTGTCACTTCAACAGTATCACTCTGATTTCTCCTTAGACTGTGGAAATCCCTTCTTTTAACTGCAAATTAAGGATCAGACAATGTAAAAACTTTATCTTTGCTTTACCTTCATTTTGACAGCATGATACCCAAAAACACTTCTGTAAATTTTTAATGAAGTCTTAGTCACAGCACTGATAAATAGATGTGATTAATTAACTTTTCTGTAACACAAATAATGTTATGCCATTTACAAACTTCACGCAGGTTTGCTACTGCTGCAGCCTGGTTGCTCATCTTGTCAGCACAGAAGGGGCTGAGGCCAGGCCTGGCTCTGCCTCTGAAGGCCAACTGAGCATCCACATCTGTCTCAGCCAGCACAGGCCTCACATGAGGGTTGAAAAACTGCAGAAAACTTGGGAAATACTCCCACCTCACAGATTTTCATCAGAGTAGAAGCCATAACTCTTCTACATAGCATGTATTTGTGACTTAAGGGCAGGGTGAGGAATCAATGTCTTAGCATCAAATAACACATAATTTTACAGGAAGTGTCTAGTTCTTGTTTATTTTTAATTAACAAAATGTATCATACTGAATTCTATTCAGGGTAGGGGACAAAAGGGCTGGTTCTGCAGAATCTGTCTGCCCCTCAACTCCTGTAGTGTACAGTACACCTTTTCTGAAGCATAGCAACCTTCTTTTTTCCAATCTTTTCATTTTTCTTCAGAGTCCATCTTCTTTTCCTTGTTGCCATAACCCTTTCTTAAAGTTCTCTTAACCTTGACTTACTGCTTCCCACAATTGTCTAAGTGCAATTCTAGGTCCCAGATTCCCAGCCTCATCTCTAGATTACCCTGGCAACAGCCCTTCCACCATCCTCATCATGTCCAACTCCCTAAGCCAATCACAAATTAGAATTGTTTGAAATTTCTTCTGGTCTTGTCCCACTCAGTCTTGTCACTGTCCTTCATCTTGTCTTGTGTTATGAAGGCTTTGTCTTCTCACACAGGCTTCACTCTAAACCTTTGAGTGATTCACTCCATTCTTCAGTTCCCTTGAAATTCTTCAGAAAATCACAACTTGTTATGCTTGCTTTTTTTACCTGATTTTTTTTGTTCATTAAACTTTGATTTTAAATAAATGCAGTGAGATGTTCCTTAGAAAGAAGGTTTAGAAACAGAAACTTCCCCAAGCTCCTGCACAGCAAACACAGTTACAAACTCTTCTACCCCTTATGGCCTTACTTCCTCTAATTTCTCCATTAATACTTTAACAATCTCTTGCTCCTATGAATGGTCTTGCACTCCATGAGACTATTGGTGACTTTCACAACTTTGCAAGTTGTACCTCCAGCTTTCTTCTGGATTAATTTATTGTATTTGAATAAAAAATATTGTATCTGAATAAAGCTGCAATTCACCATTTCAAAAAAGTGTCATAGTAACTGTGTTCTTACAGATGAGAGATAGAAAATGGAGCTGTGGTCTCCTGCAGTGCCCCAGCAAGTGTTGCTCATGGTTTTATTCCTCTCAGCCCAGATTTGTTTCTGGTTAAACCTCAGGATGGAGTCGTTAACTGTAGGCTGTCCTGTACACCTACTCCTTTATGAAATCCTTCATTATGGAGCAGATGGCTCATGGTTTTTCAGTAGTAGAAGATTCTGATCCTCCATTGGAGTTCCAAATATTTGCTACATACAGGATCTACAAAGGTTGTTTTAAATGCTAAAAATTATTGTGCAAAATGCATTGATAAGGTGGTCCACCTCGAGTTTGGCATTAGAATGCACTTTGTAAGAACTTAGATGTCTTCAGAATGAAAAGGCACCAAAGAAACATTTTTGCTGTGATTACCAAGCAATTGCAGATTAGCATGATTAGCAATTTACAGTGCTAACAGGTTTTATGTAAGACATAATACCATGAGGTATATTTGAAGTGTTTTAAATTTAAACAACCACATAAAACAGATTTTATAACTTCATATTTTTACCAGTGGGAGAGCAACACACCTGTGATGAATTTTCTGCAAGGCTGGAGGAACTGCTGGTGGCCACTGAAAGTTCCACTGGTTTCTCTTTTCCTTCTCTCCCTAAATTTACAAATATTATGTAATATTGTCAATAGGATTAAGTATCCAAAGTATGGCACTGTTAAACTGAACTTGAGAACAACCCCTACAAATTTTCCTTTGAGAGCAAAAAGAAACTTATCACAAAATATGAAAGTATCAAACAAACAACTTTTGTTTAATATTTACTGTACTAATGTGAACAGTGCTAAAGGTATTTTAGATATGAAATTAAATTATTTTCAGATGTTTCTGACACCATGCATCAGGTGTATCTGTCATGTTACTTCACTCATTGCACATATAAGGGAGAAATCAGACAGAAGATTTTCAGAACATAAAAAAAGGTAAGCACCCAACTTCCATTGAAAGCCTGGCTTCAGCTATAAGTAGTTGAGCAGTTCACTAGACTTGTCACCATCAATTACCCATTCTTTTGCACTGAGCATGCTCACTGAGAAGTCATTAAACACACTGCACCTGTTTCTGCTCGTTTCTTTGAGAATCTAAAACTCTCTACAGACTGGACAAATTTCTGAGGGATGCATGGGACACATAATGTTTTATACAGCTGATGTTTCTCCTTTGGCAAAGATGGGTGTTCAGGCTCCTCAGACACCCTAGACAAATTCAAATTTAAAAGAAAAATTATTCACTGCAAAAGAAAAGAAGTCATAAAATATAACTGCTTCAAATAAGTGGAATTCTTAAGGGCACGGGATGTTGTCAAGGAAGTTCTACCACTTTCAGCACCAGTTGTTGACAAAAAATGACGTTTTCTTTAAATAATATCAGAGAGAGAATGTCTCTGAAAAATAAGCCATAAAGGAATAATAAGCCAATCATAAGAACGCTGATGAGTTAAATTTTGTCAGTGTCAAAGAAAAGTATCAGTATTGTGGACTTTCACACTTTGATTAAAGTGCCTCATTATTGTAGTTCTGAAATCATATTTTCACATTTAAAACCACTTTCTCTCTCTCTTTCTCTCTGAGCTTGTCTGGAATACTCACACGAAGTATACACAAAAGAGAAAACTGCAGCAAGTGCTTTCACTTGTGGGGTAATTATCTGTGTAGGGTAAATAGCCCTTTACAGTGCAGAAAGACCAAGGTTGGCAGAACAATGAAGAGTAAAGTGGCTATTTGGCACAGGAACATTTACTACTTTTTAGAATAATGAGCTCTACTTTATTTTCTCTCTGGCATTCCTGAGCATTTCTCTCTGTGCTTCTAGCTACAACATGTGGTTTGTAGCTGACTGAACAAAGCTGTTCAGAACAAATGAAGAACTGAGTCTGTCTTTTTGTTCTTCTTGAAATTCTCCATAAATGAAGATAAGATAAAACATAGGATACAATTTATAAGATAGTGTGGAGTAAAATTAGCAACACTAATAAAAAAATACCACTGAGAAGCACTAGCTAAAATATAAGGACCTAACATGTTAAACTCATACATACACAACTGTGCTCATATAAAACCATGCAAGCACCTCAGCCAAGTATCTCTGATGAAAAGGACTATTTTGTCTTGTAGTTACATTTATACCTGGTGCTGTGCTGGACTGAGACTGAACAAAACATCTACCACCTAAGAAATTAAAAACCAAAGTAAATCTTTTACTTGCATTAATTCTAGATAAACCTGTGTTAAGAAGGAATACTACAGAAAGCAAGATGTGGGTTGCTGGTGTATCTTTAAATTCAGACACAGGGAGATGAAAAGCAAGGAGCTAAGCATAGAATTCTGGCTAAAACTGCTTCACTTTGTTCCAAATGGCTCATTTTACCACAATCATCACTGAAAGATCAATTGAACAAGGCTACTGTGGCTGTGGTCATCACTTTGATGGCCATAAATGAGGGGGGGGGGTGTTGGTTGGTTGGTTGGTGGGTTGGTGTGTTGGTGGGTTGAATTTTTTCAGAATTTAGGATGTCAAACTCTGTTTTTAAAAGTTCCTGGAGTCAGTTTCCTTGTGCTTCTCTAAAGCCTAGCAGACAACTCTGTATTTCTAAAGACTTGCTCTCCATTAAATAAAAAATCCTCTTACAACGCATATTTATACAGAAGAATGCCTCAAAGGCAGCTACAAAACAAACTCAGAAGTTCTTAAGATATTCATTCTTTAAGTAACAAAACCTTCCAAAGGAGCCTGCATTTAAACTCAATGCATATGCAGTACACCTGCTCCCTTCCCTCCACAAAAGCACTATTGAAATATAAACCATGCACATCTTCTCTGACATTAATTAATGCTACTGGAAGAAAAATAAAACTACATCATGAAGCCCAAAACAATCCAAATTGCAGCAACAAGAATAATAATTTGTCTTCTTTCTCTACTTCATTATTAGTAGACATCTGAGTAGATAAAAAATTCTTTATCTTGGTCCATAGTGCAGGGGTTTTTTAAAGTGTAAAGAAAAAAAGAGATACTCTTAAACCAAAATAAAGTGCCATTTCCTTAGCAGTATTTTCTTCTTCGTAGCATAAAGAAACCCAAGGATTAATATTAATTTCCACTAGAGGAATCAAGTATATCATTATACATATGAAGAATCACACCTGCTTCTGTGGTATTTACAGCTACCAAAACCACACTCAGTATTCTCATCCAGGAGCATTCTTTTGAGTTGTCTTTTCATATATATTTACATTAGAAGTCCAGAAACAATTTTATAATTACTTTCCTAAGAATTATGCTGTCATGTTTTTTCTTTAATCAGTAAAAGTCAATCACTTCTGATGCAAAGATGCTGAAAGAACTGCAATAATCTATCACAGAAACTCCTTTATGTGAAGCTTTAGCAAAAAGCTCTCACTTGGGAAGTAAGAAATGGAACTAATACATGACCAAATTGGAAAAAAAAAATAAAGAATTCGAGAGTCATGGAACCTCTCCCAACCATTTTACAAAAGCAGAGAGAATGAACACTGTATAAGCCATATAGTTCAAGATCTCAGCCTTTCTATGTAATAAATATAATGGCTAGTTGAGAAATCAAGACCAAGGCTTCAAAAGAGTTGAGTCCTATTTGGTGATTGCTGAGAACTCTTGCTTTGGAAATTAAACTGTGATACTTGTCAGTGTAACTGGTGAGCCATGAATCAGCTACAAGAGCTGGTAAGAGCAGAGGAATCTGTGTTTTACACTCCTAACCAAAAACTCACTGGCCATCACTGATTCAAACAAACAGGCTTTTTAAAAGAGCAGTTTCCACTGCCATCCTGCTGCCCAGAGCAGAACATATATATCAGCACCTATTGGCTTGCAAGTCAGCTTCTTGAAGCCTTCTAAAGCTTTTCATGGGTATTAAATGGTACATTGTTCTGCCCAGTGCTTTCATTGCTCTCTTCAGTTCTTTCCCTTGATGCTGCTGGTTTCATGCTGGTCTGGATCAGTTCATGGAGATTCACGGTACAATTCCTTCCTATTTCTTCTTCTGTGGCAGAAGATGAAGATATCTCCTCTTCACAAAGACCTTTTTGCTCAGTAGTAACTTTGTAGTGGCTGCAGGACAGCTCAAAAGAAACTCCTGCCTTTGGTACCCACATTCTGCTGTTGTATTTTTGTACATTGCCTTGAATCTACATAGGTTTTAGTTCCTATAGCTCATTTTCTCAATACACATTTTCTGCTTAGGTGGTATTTTTCCAGAGGTTTTTTTGGTTTTGTTTTTTTTCAGCTTCATAATACATCCATTTTTAACACCAATAGTTACTTAAGCAGTCACTTCCATGTTTTCTAATGAAGACTTTTTTTTAATATACTAATGTCAGACAAAGATAGTAAAAAAGCAATTTTATGCCATACAAGCCTTTATGTTGTGGAACATACACAACTTCAGGTGAAGGTACAAGCAGACTCCATGACAGGAAAAGAAATGTACAAATGGCAAGTGTGGCAATGCACCCTATGGATTCCTTACCAAAAAGAGCCTCACTGAGGGATTCTTACACCTCCATACCCAAAGCAAGGATCTCTGCCTCTTACAGCAGGTCTTTCATTGGTATTTTGTGTTCTGCACACTGAACACACATGAGTTTCTTTGAATAGCCAGAGAGTGCTTCCTATCTTTTTTTAACCTTGTCTTAAAACTAAGGAGATTTCTTGTTTCCCCATGTTTCTGTTCTTGCCAGTTACAAAAATCTCACATGAGAAGGTAAAATGGGTGTAAAGGCTGCACCAAAAAAAACAAAAAAAAAATATCATCTGAATGATTCATCGGTCTGTAAGAAGATATTAAAGACCTAAAATGTTCCTGTGAAAAGGATCTCAGGAATAATTAAAATGACACTTTTTTTAAGATATTTTCCACTAAATGCCTGTTTAAAGCCCTAAAAGGATTCTTTTCTAAGCTCACCATAATATAAAATCACTTAAACAAAGTCTTTCGGACATATTTTTGCTTTAAAATAGATTTTGGTCTAGAAGTATCACCTCAACAGGAGATGTTTCAACATACACAATGACTCCAGATAAGTGCAAGATAGTCCTCATGGTGATTTTCAGTCATTGTAATTGAGCTCAAATTAAAGTGAGTCCCAGCTGTAAATGATCGCTGACTAATTTACTAAGCCATTAATCCTGTCTATGAAACTTTCACTCATGCTTGTTTTTAAGAACTAAATTAAGAGTTAAATTTCTTAAGTAGTTCAGAGGTGAAGACAACTGACATGTGGAACCCTGACTCCTTTTCCAAATATATATGTATTAGAGCAAATGTTATTTTATCTCTGACTGCACAGTCACTATAGTTACATTCAAAACCACTCTCACAGATCTCTCAGCAGTAGCTGAGGAGAAAATGCCTCTACAAAATCTTTTTATAGCATGTTTCCAGATACACTGAGCTTCCAAGAATCAAAATTTGTCACCATCTTAGCCCCCAGAAATATAAAACTTCTAAAATTACATAATTAAATCACATGACCAGGATTAGAGAAGCTTGCCAGTCCTTATTTAACAACAATTTGTGTTTTGTAGCAGTCTTTGTGTAAATTCTGAGATAGTATTAAAAAGCAGGGGGAAAAAAGGGATAAAAACAAGGGGAAAAATAATTTTGCAGTATACCTTTCTTTAAACTCTTCTGGCTTCTCAAGACTTTTCTGATTTTTTACTTCAGCCTTTTCAGTATTATTTTGATCTTCTTTAGTCTCTTCGAACCTCTTAAAAGAGAAAGAACAAATGGCATAAAAATTGACAAAACTTGAAATATTTTAACTATGTGCTGCAAAAGTTTTCTAAACCTGATGAATCAGTGCTCAGTAGCAGTTTTTGTAGCCAAGAGGCTCTGAAGAAATAAGGAGAACAAGGTTAAAAAAGAGGTAATATATTTTGTTGGAACAGTAAGGACTGGAATAAACACAGATGTTTTGGGGCATGGGCTCTAATGTGAGAACCTGGAGTTCCTTACATGGTCTCCTCCATAGTTATAAACAAACTCACCACATCCCTTCTCCCTGTATGTTTACACAGGACATCCCACATTAGGAACTTCAGTCTGTGCCTATGAGTGTCAAACAGGATCATAGAATATAAACAGAAAAAAACACCCATGCTGCTATCAGCACAAGGCAGTAAATGGAGTCCTTGACCATCTGGTCCAGACAGGTAAAAGCACCCAGATGCAACGCTACAAAAAGTTACTAAACCTTCACAGGATTGGGCTGCTCAGGCTTAAAAGAGACCTTTTACAGAGGAGTGGGTCAAATTCTGTACTGACAAAATCCCTTTGATTTTTTTGAAGATTCTCCTTTTGGAATCAGTGCTTCTCCAAGTCAGTAGAACTGTATTGATCTCCTGTCTAAAATCAGCCAGTTTTACTGCTGGGGATTGTATACCCATGCATGTATTTTGGGAAAAAAAGAAGGAAAGAAGGAATTTATATTATTCTTACAGTAAAGCATATTTAGTTAAACACAAAGCCTTAAAACCGAGTTGGACCTGTGAAAGCTCCACACTCAAGTCCTGGTGCTCACTGAGGAGTGGCCCTGATCTGTTTTCAAGTGTTTTCTCCTGAACTGACACCAAAGTCATGGTGACACGGTGCCTTAGCAGGAACTGCGGCACAAACTGAGGTCAACAGAAAGCAAGCTTTAAGCACCTTTACATTCATGGACCCCTTTTAGAGAACAAAACATATGTAATGCTATAGAAACATAATTATAAGGCTGGAATTATCCTGTCGGTCTGTGTGCTTGAAAATGCACTATGTTTTTGCCATTTCAGAAAATGTGATGGTGCTATATGACCACAAATATAACATGGATTTATATAAAATAAAATCAAGATACAGTTACCGTTCTTAAGTAGTCAATTTTCATCTGTAATTCTTCTGCTTCTTTTTGCAGTTCAGTGGTTTCCTGAGCAGCAGCTTCAGCAAGCTGCAATGTTTCCTGTGTTTTTTTCTTCATAGAGGCACTTTCATGTCATGGAATATATTTTACCAACAATATATTTTTTCAAGCAAGGAATGCCATCAGATCCCTGACTTCTCTATGCCGTAACACAAATGCTAGAGTTGCAGGAAGTTCTGATAAATCTACATTTCCTTGGCAAATCTTCAACTCTAACTTCAATTAAGCTTCTCCTAAATGAAGCGTTTTGATGGGTATGTTATTAAATGAAATTTTATTTTCTTTCCCTGAAATGCTCCCATAGATTTAAACTGAATACCTGAATTTGACCTTCAGTTTTCTCAGAGAAATGCCAACACTGCCACTCTAAACATAAATATATAAATATATAAACATATAAATATATATATAAATATATAAATATATAAATAATTACTTTCTTTTCCAATAGAAAGTTGTGAAAGGAAAATATAAAACTTCTTTCCTGCCAACTGAATAAACATTAGAAATCAAGGATACATGTGTACAGCCCAATCATTTATGGATTTAAAAGGAACAGCTTCTGCAAAAATAAAATTTAGTTTCAGATCATTAACTAACAAGTTAATTTTCTTAACAAATACGAGACAAATTAATAGATCAGGAGTATTTATCTTGTCTTAGTATCAATAACAAAAATCACAGTATAACAGTAAACATTAAAACAGCACTCAAAAAGAGATGAAAATTAAATTTAAAATTTTGAGAGGCTAGATCTAAAGGAATCTTAGAACATTTTTAACCTAAGAAGTTCAATGACAAACCTCTCCCCATTACATTTATGTATTGGAGGAAGGAATATTAGTATGTATAATCTAAATTCTTACTTGCTGCAGATTTTTTTCTAAAAATGATGTAACAAAGAGAATATATTTTATTAGCTTAAAGGAAACTGTGGAAAATTAGAGATTTTCTGTACAGCCCCTTTAATGTGCAGTGCACTGCCAAAAGGCTGTATTGTAAAAGCACAGACAATAGCAGTACCTAGAATTTCCAAGCATGCATCTTCTTTCCACTTGTATTTTTCATAGAGTTTCAAAACTCTCTTTTTCATTTCTTCAACTTCATCCTTTTTTTTGTAATACTCCTGGGCAAGAGCAGTTTCTGTATATTTTTTGCGGTGTTCCTGCAAAGTCTTTGTACACTGGGCTATGGAATCCTGATACATTTTCCTATAAAAAAACATGTAATTAAATTTTTTTTTCCACAGGAAGCTGTTGGTTATAAGGAAAAAAACCCTATAAATTTATGGCATTGGCTCAGTTAATTTGCTGCTGTCATAGGAAAAAAAAGTTGGATTACATGTAATATGGAAATATTTGGCTTAATTTTTTTTATTTTCCAGCTATTTTCAAGGAAGACTATGCTGTATGTAACAAATAATAGTCCTGATTTAAAAAACCAGCCAATCCCCCCTGTTCTGAAGGGAATGTAGACCAGACCATACCCAAAGGCAGCCTGGCACATGACAAATGTATTTTTCCCTGTGTAATCATCATTTAACTCACTGCAGGCCAAAATCTCTGCTGGTGCAGGTTGGCACAATTCCACCAGTTTCGATGGAGCTGGATCACAGTTACAGTAGAAGAGAATTTGGCCAAACCTCCCTTATTTAGAGAAGCCTGGTGCACCACTGGACTAAGAGCTGCCCTCAAGGAGATGCTGAGTGATCTCTGCCTGACTCAGGGAAGCCTTAAACACACACATCAGTCACACTGAAACAATAGGACTGCTCCTACTTAAGGCTAAACAAACACTTAAATGTTTAAATGGCAAAGAGGCAGAATGCTCAGCTTCTTGTGGAGCTGCCCTGTAAATTAATGTTACACTAAATGTAATTTCAGTGACATCATGTGAGCACATAGCTATGAATTACTAAAGTAGGTAACATCAATTAATGCAGGGAAAGCTTATGTTAACAATGGAGAGGCAGATGTTAAAATATTATTATTACACCTAAAGATTAGCAAGAAATTCCTTTATGGGAGAAACAATGGTGCATAAAAGCAACTACAGCCAGAGATCCACCTCTCAACGTGTCCCTACATGAAGGAACAGCTCTCACTGCTTGCAAAGCACACAGGATTTCTTTTTAAGGAACATATTTTATCTCAAACTGCAATTAATCATTCAGTTGCAGCATGACTGAAAGGCTACATTTGACAGTCATAGCTGTCCACTGGCTGTGTCAGATAATGGGAGAGAGAAAAACTTATGTCCAAATTCAGTACTAGAAACTTCTGCTCTTACAAAAGGAAAACAAATGCACAGGGCAAACTACAGTAAGATTGCAATTTTCAAATAAAATTACACTCCAGGCACAAGTTCCTGTTAAACTGACTGAAGTTCAATACACTTTAGGGGAAAGAAGTTGTAGGTGAAGATTGTGAATCAAGCCCAGGAATTGGTATTTCCCAAACTTCACATAGAAGATGACACCAATCTATTCACTTTTCTACACAGGCGGTCTCAGAAATCTAAGTTTCCTGATTTACTCAATATTTCTATACTGTACAAAATTTCCAAGGTATGAAAGATGAAGAATATTCAGTTCAATTTAATTAAATAGATGTTACAACAATAACTGATTTTAAAAAAATGCTAACAAACAATTTAGAATGCACTATAAATAAATTTAAACAATATAAATAAGTAAAATAATTTGTTGTAAGAGGCACATTTCAAGCTTGTGACTATAATCCCAAAACTTTATATTCTTTTCCCAAAATCCATTTTTCACACATAATATTTATGGCCATATGTACTATACTAGTCTTGAAAAATTGTCACTATTTTTAATATTTCCTCCAAGTAACTTACATCCTCCAGTTCATGCAGATAACACAGACTATTTAGAATTCAGCACCATTCACATTAGCAATTAGAAAAAGTTTTAATCTAATTACAACAGGAAAAGGGCAGCACTCACAACCCCTTGAACATTATGTGGATAGCAACTTATTACTTTTTCCTTCTTCATATCCCTTATTTTCAGGATTACCTTCCAGTTCACATAAGCATTGTTATATGTTCTTGAAACCAATAACAACAAAAAAATGTGGAACATTTTATAAACCTCCATTATAAGTGCCTAATTAAACACAAACTGATCTGCCCATCTTTTAAAAACATCTTCCCATCTAAAGCAGCATGTCCTCAGTGCCCCCAAATGCCAGACTTAAAAGAACATTCAGCTCATAAAGCTCTAAAGACACTTATTTTTCTTCCTAATTTAAATATTTAGAATTTGCTGAATGCACATCTTGCTGACTTGAACATATCATCAAATGCTTTGGTGCAGAGAGAATATATCTGAGGCATGGTTTTGAAAAATACATGAATTAAATTTGTTTTATGATTTTTAGTTGTGATGTCTTATAATTAAGTTCAGGAAAACAGATCAAACACTTTCATGTTGGAATTGAAACTAGTTATCTAAAGAAGCAATTTAAAAGTAATGCTTCTTTGGCTTGTCAGCTCAAATTAGTGAAAGCCAAAATGGCTTAATCATACACTCATAGAAAGCCAATTTAGCCTTATTTTTCACCAAATTTAGAACTCTGAACAGGAAGAAGGAAGATAAGCTACTAACTGAATTAATTAAAGGCTCTCAGGCATGCTGTTTCTGCTGCCTTGGACAACTGGCAAAAAGAATTATTACAAAAGACTCAACCCCAACGTTTTAAATTACCTAAATTCATGACTCTAAACTGGTATTTAGGGATCTGGAGGGGTCTGCCATGACTTTTGCACCACGGGGCCAAGTAATCTCCACCCCCTCACAGGCAAAACAGTGCAGGTGAGCAGCCCCTCTAAAACGGAGATCAGTTTTACTCTGCTAAATAGAACTTTGGGGGTTACCTTGGCACAGCACATTTGGAACATTTCAGTGAGAACCTTCAGGGTCTTTTCTTTATTTCATTGACTGTAGGCAGCTACATTGCACAATTAATAATTTCTTCTAAATGCCGAGTCTAATTAATGAAGATGGAACACCTGAGATGCCACTCACTGAACAGAACTGAATTTGCAATTAATGCTGACTAGAAGATGCCCACAACTAGTCTTAAAATGGTTTTAGACCAGGCTTTTCTGAGTCACTCATTTTTTCAGGACCTAAGACTGAATTTGCATGTTTTGTTGTTATTTTGAAGGGTATTGAAAAACTTGATTTGTATATTCTGATAATCCTATGCATTCATGTTCACAAATAAGGAAAAGCATAAAATTATCTGAATGCTTCTAACTGTTACCTGAAAACATTAATTGTTTTTATTTATTGGGCTTTTCTTGAAACAGTAGGCAATCTAACAGTGCTCTGAAAAATTGTAATAGGCATTTGGGAAGCAACAGAATTTAAAGAATTCATATTTTTTCATATTTCATTGACAACTACAAAATAACATATGATCTCATAGTAATGTAAACAAAAAAATTCTTTTAATTATTCAGTCATTTATAAGTGAATATAACCCAAAATTTGCAACAATTTTTTAATGCAGACAGCACTAGTTTTGCTGATCAGTTTAGTCAGTTTTGTCAGTGCTACTGCTGGAAACCCCATCTCACGTGATCATAGATACCTCTCATTTTCCATAGTTTCCTCTAAAGCTTTAATTTCATTTTTCAAATATTCTTCATGCTTTTTAAGAGTTGTATAGATGGGCTTCCAGCTGTGGACAAAGTAAACAAACAATATAGGCATATTAGTGGTCTTCATTAGTAAAAAAATTTAGAAAAGAAGACACTAAGTTACTTTTACTATTTAGAAAAGAAGACACTAAGGTACTTTATCTAGATTACTAGAACAAATGATTTATTAATTTTTTGAAAGTTAAACATAAATGGGTTTAGTACAAAAATCTTTTGCAGGCATACATTTATTTTGTTAATATTTTAAACCAGCAAATTCAAGAAAATATATTTATATATATTTATATATATTTATATATATTTATATATATTTATATATATTTAGAACTAAGAAAGATTACAAAGCACTTTTTAAGGAATTAATGAAATGAACTTCACAAATTTTTGGAGCTAATGCAAAGTAATGAAGCATCTAAATCCACATATTAGGTCCTCAACACATCACCACCAGTAAATACTTTAGATATGTTGAATTTTCTCGTTGGAGACAGCCACAACTTCATTCCCACCAGTATCACCAGCACCCATCTCATACCTAAATGCAAGCAGCAGTTACAAACTCAGAAATTCCTCCATTTGCTAAGCAAGTCCTGCTCAGAAAGCATCAAAATTATTTTCCTATAGCAGGGTGCTGCTGATGGTTCTGAGAGCAGAGCAGTTTCACACAATATTTACGACTAGTGAAACAGCAGGACTTTCTCAACATCCAGGTATTAGAGATACCTCTGCCTTGGATATGGGAATACAACAAAAACAAGCAGACTTTCTGATTCAAGTGAAATTTAGATGTGATCTTTAGGACAGGCATATTTAAGGGTTTTTGAAAAGAAAACATCCTGTCTGGAAAAAAAAAACAAAAACAAGTGTAAGATGCATGAAGCATCCAGCACTCCTGGCACAAATTGTTGGACACCACTGGTGATTAAAAGTGGAACTACATAATGTTATTTCACCTTATCTACTGCAAATTCAGCAGAAAGCTGAATTTCAAAAGAGTCAGATTTTTTTAAAAGTAGAAACCAACATAATGATATAAAAACATGCTTGCACATCAGACACTGTAATGTTCTTTTACTCACAAAACTTCATGACTTTCTTTGGAGGAAAAAAAACAAGTGTAAAATTCGTAGAGATTTTATTAATCAGAGTACAAGCCATGTTGCAAGTTACATTTTTTGTTCACATCTATTCTGTGGACATGGAAAAACATGTAGTACAAGAACACTGGTTTGTGAACACAACCAGGTATGCAGGATTCAAGGAGCTCATTTACTAGTTTGCTGTTTCACGGATCTCCTTGGTAGCCATCACAATTATTTGTCCTTCCTTTCATCAGCCAGAGTATAAAAATGATCTTTATCCACACTACTCTGAAAGCAATAGAATTATCCTGCAGTTTGGCTAGTGGGACAAGACAACAATTTCTTTTCCTAACTAACAACATTCTGAGTTCATGTGGCTTTTTAAAAAATTATCTTCTTTCTACTTCCATGAAATCCCACCATCTTTGCACCCAAATTTAAAAATAGTAAGAGAAACTATAAAATCGGAATAGGTTCCATCAGTAGCATTCCACTACTTCTTACTGTTCTGGGATCAACATTTCTAGTTTGAATCCTTAAAGAAACCAAATACCAGCAAAATGTCATCACTTGTCTAAAAACATATGTTTCATTTGGGCCATTTTCTGTCTTCAGGTCTTTGTAAAATAGACCAATACGAATTTCTTTAGAAAGCACAGTATTATCCCAGTACACCTGCCCCATATATCATATTTTTTCTAGACTTGATGAATATAAGAACCTTGTATTTTGTTCAAAGTCTTCAAATCTGCTTCAATATACTCATGATGTCTCCTAACCCAGACAAAACGTTGTTTCTTTGAGAGCTCTACTGAGCTCTATCACTGGCAATTAGTCAGCTGTGAGGGTGATTGTGACTCCAAAACAGTATCTGAATTTACAAAACCAACATTAGAATCATGTCCAGTATAGATGGAGTGTCAACTAGAATAAATTTTAGAAGTTTGGGGTGATTCTACTGTGTAAGTGCTCTAATTGTCTGATCTTTATAGCCAGGGCTTGTTTATTGCAGTTTTCAGTCTGTCGTTAAATGACATTTCCAATAATTTAAGACACAAAGTCTCTACTCTTCTGCAAGCATTGTCCTTCTATGAATACATGTATTCATTAATGAGTCACTTCTCATTTTCAGTCTCTTTACACTAATGCCATTAATTATTCTTTGTAGGACTTGAGCCAAACCCCATTGAATTCAATGATTAAAATTTAGATCAGATCCTTAGTTCTACCCTTAATTTTTTACTTCTTCATTTGCATCACTTAACAGTTTATCATTTGCAAACAGATTTGCAGCTTCAAAAAGATATCAAAGGAAGCAGTGTGGATAGTTTCATAAACTTACATAAGTGTTCATTTTATACTACACTGGAGGCAGGAACTTAATGTAATGGAAAAATAGAATTTTTTTACCAAGGTCAGGTCTTTTCCCAACTCTTTTAAGGGTAAAGCTATAAATCAGTATTGAATGGCAATTCATTCAAATAAGCCAGCCACTACACCCACTTTATTCACTAATGATTCCATTCTTTCTTTTTCTTTCTGAGAGTTCAAAATAAACCTAGAAAGGACCTCAATGCTGTCTCTACTTCACTTTTTTTTTCTTAGAAACACCCACAATCTCCATTCATATTGTATAAAAAGCTTTCAAATATATGTCATAGATATTTTTATTGAAATATTTGCTTTAGGTATAGAATTGTAAGAAAACAAAACAGAATTTGCCAACAAATCATCACTCTAGCTGCTGAGGAACTAGTCAGATTGTGGAGAAATGGATCACTGAGAGGGATTTTATCATCTGGGACAAACTTGCTGTACTGTCAAATATAGATTTGCCTTTTTAGCTACCTTTGCAAACACCTGAGTTTTTAATTTTTAAAAATTACATGCCAGGAATAAAAAACTCCTTGTAGCTGAATTTTCTTTTGAAAATTTCTAATTACTAAGATCCAAAAGTGATCAGCATTTAAAACTTGAACTAATTATCTGATACAAACATTTATTTAAGGAAAACTGTGAATGACATCCCATTGCATTCATCAAAAGATTGTGCCCAGAAGACAAATCTTGCCATCTGGAGCAAAACTGATACTAGAATCTGCCAGCAGAAGCACACACATATGTGTATGTGGAGGCAGTTACAGCACATCTTGTGTGAAAATATGTATAGAACAAAAAGTAACATGAAACATGCTGTGAACAAATAATAGAAATATGTTCAATTTTAAGAAGCCTTTTTTTAACAGTATTCTTAATATTGGTCAAATTTGACAAACCTCAGATGTCTCCAAGTGTAGAAAAATTATGCTTCTATTACCTTACTACATGAATACTTTAGCATGCTGCAAAGATAGCACCTGTAATCTTCTGAAAATGGGGGATTTTAATAAAACACCAACCCAAAATTAAATATAGTCTGCTTCTCTATAATTCTCCCTCAGGAGGTGGGTAATACTGTAATTTTTATACCTAAAGATTTGCAGTTTAAAAAATCCAGGACAATACTAAAGTTTTCTTTACCACCACTGCTGTCAGAACAAACCCACACATATTTTTCCTTTACTTCCTCACCAGCTTCCTTAATGCCAGCCACAACTCAGAGTTCAGGCTCTTCCATACTCACACATCACAGTTCTTCTCACAGTTCTCGTTCTGCTTTTGCAAATCAGCAATTGTCTCATTGCTGGTTTTTATATTTTCCTCCAACCAAGCAATCCGATTCTTTTTTTCTGTGATTTTTGCAGTGTATGCTGAAATTAAAAAATAAATTAAAAAACTATATCCATGCATTTTCAACAAATTCATTAAATAAAAACTCTACATTCAGATTATTAAAAAATCCTTCCAAAAAACTTAAACTCCATAATGCCAGGTGAGTGGACAGCCTGCAAATAAGCAAAGTCACAACAAAGTATGTTAAAACACAAGGATTTTCAGCTGCATTGTACCTTAATAATCATCTAATATTGTGAGACTGACATCATTTGTGCTGTTTCTGAATCCCAGTCTTTCTAGAACTGAAGTAACTATCAGTGGTATTCCCTAGCTCAGTGTTCCCACTGAAACACTCCAAACTGTGCACACTCACTCACTCTCGAGCCAGAACCAGGACACTCTTTCAAACTTGTGTATTCTTTCGCAGAAGCCCAGAAAGTCAAATGTTCTGACTGGGAAAGCTGACTACAGTAAAGGAAAAATAAAAACATCACTATAGGCATATAAGCAATTAGTGGAAAACAGAAAGAGAAAAATTAAAATAAAAAGGAATTTTACTCAATGTAGGAATGTGCAATGTATGATAAATTAATCTAGGACATGGGTTAATTAAAAAGTATATTGTAATGACAAGTTCTCAAGGACTACGATATTTGTGGAGGTTCTTAAGGCAAACTCTTAATTCTGCCTCTTCTGACAGCAAACTGCTGATAACACTTTCTGAATGAGTAGTTAGAGGAGAACCCACATTGTTGAACATGATCAGGGCTCTCTTCACAAGTAAAAGCAGTGAGAGCTATCATGCATGCACACCTTGCAATGCAATAAGCAAAACTTGCTGAATATTTTTTCTCTGCATTTTTAATTCTTTTCTTTAATGCAAGATTTCAGATTTATCACTGCTAAATCATCCCTTGCTATCACTGCTGCCCTGAAGCACTAAATGCAGAGGAGGTGGCCCTACAGAGAAGTCAATTAAATCCTGCCCTTCTCGTCTGTTCAACAGGGAAGAGCATCTTAGTGATGCAAGATGGGTCTTGAGTTGTTGGAATTACTGCTCTGGAACTTCTGTTCATCCTGAAGTTTGGCTCTGTTTTGCACTATTTGCT
The DNA here is from genome assembly GCA_020086605.1 of Lanius collurio. Lineage (NCBI taxonomy): Eukaryota > Metazoa > Chordata > Aves > Passeriformes > Laniidae > Lanius > Lanius collurio. Next base: position 344,980 of record JACBWW010000004.1, read on the forward strand.
ATATATTCATTTTCAACAGCATCTGCATTTATAGCAGAAAATAAACCACTTCTCACAGAGAAATGTCAGTCAGTGAAAAGCAAAATATTCTCAATGTAATTTAATGTCTTGGGTTATCTTGAATCATACTTGGATTATCTTCAGTCCCTTCATATTTTCAATGTCTAAAGTCAGTAACTTGCCTTTACTTATCATGAAGTATGAATATTGGACAACTGACATAGCTTCATTTCTGTAAATAAACAGCTGAATGTGGCAGAATCCCGTAGACTTTTTGAGATTTACCAAAATATAACATAACACTATTAACAAAATATACACTTTATGTCTCATTTAGCATTTTTTTACAGATAAACCCTTTTGTGAGCTGTTCAACTCATCCTTTGCTTTCACAAGGACCTGGTGGGTGAGCTTCATCTCACCCAACGTTAGTGCAGGGACCTGCTTCAGAGCAACACACCCATGGCTGCAGCTACACCCAGCAGAGACAACTGACACTTTCAAAGTTTGCTTTATCTAACTCACTTTAAACTGTTTCTTCAGGATAAGAGAAATCACACTCTAAAAGTGCCTATTTCCCTCCACTGGTAAGAAAGGGACTGTAGCCAAACAGCCTGATGAATCTCACACCAAAAGTCCAAGGCTGAATGCTACAGCTGTTCATCTGCCAAGTAATACACAAAGTTACATCAGTGTTACTATTTTTTACTAAGTTTTTGAAAGACTTAACCCAAACTGCTAAAAGCCTGAATGTTGGCTGTGTGTTTACACATATTTAGGTATCTCTGAACTGAACACAAAAGCAGCTATGCCATGTTACTACACAGCCTTCGGATTTTCCCTACGAGCATGCTCATTTACCCTAAGCCTGCATAAATGTTAAGAAAAGCCTCATCTCTAAGGTTCAATTGTGTGACTGGAGAGTTAAACCAGAATCCAAGGTGTGCCAGATGTTTTCATGTTTAAGATGCTTCAATTTAATTGTGATAATCTTCTTAATGAATAAGTACTTGCTTGGACATATCAGTGAAGATTATTAGAAACATTATAATCAAAAAGAACACCAATTAGACCATGATTTTCTCTTCTACTTTTTTTTTTCCCCTGGAGGCTATGTGCTTGAATATCTACCTATGAAGTACCAGTGATGAGCATAGATGTTCTCAGATTGTTTGTGGTAGAGAAACTATTCTTCAGAAATTCTCATGAGTGATTCCACACAGCAGCATGGTTAAAAAAAAAAGTCCAGAGGTAAGTCCATAATATTGTGTTGTCTGTAAGCCTTGGGGTAGAACAAATTTGATGCAGAGCAAGACTTTCTCTTTGGGTTTACTGTTTTGAATTTCAAATAAAGTAACTAGCTGCTTGATTGCAAAAAAAGAAGAACCAGGCTTGAGTACGTAGTAGCAACTGAGAGAACTTTCATTATTTTAAGAAAACAGAAAGAGAGAAGAAGCAGTGAGGCAGAGGTCCAGATCTGGAAAGAACAAAAAGCATGAAGAAATAAAGGGAGGCAAGTGGCAGATGTATTGAGCAAGCACAGCTGAATCAAAGGGCTGCCAGTGACTGTGAGGAGCTGCAGAGTCAGAGCAGGAAATGGCGCAGCATGAAACTGGCTGTGCATGAGGCAGCTGAACAGCCTCGGCTAAAATTCGTGAGCAAAAGCAAAGTCTGCTGGGGAGAATGAGCAAGTATTGATGGCTAAAGATGAGGCAGGGTGAGAGCAGGACACGGGACAGCTTCCACTGTTTATCCTGCTTCCGCCCCGAGACACAGAACATGTCCCAGGATTAATGAAACAAAATCAGCGTTCAGGATCCAATGAAACAATAATTTATCACTACTCACAATTTATCTGATGATCCACATGTTCCTTAGCAAAGCGAGTTTTTTCTACCTGCAAAGCTGAAGAAGAAAATTAACCCTTTGTTATATACATGTGTATGAATGGAGCTGTGAAACAAACATATGCTGTGCAGCACTAATTGCAAAAACTCTGATTAACAAGTATTTTAGCAAAATGTCTAAAGAGCAATTTTACTATTAAATAGCTGTTAGTACCTCCCTCCACAACCTCCCAGCTTACAAAACAGTATGTAGGGAAAGAACAAAAGCTTAATTATTATACATTTATTTGAAATTAACATAAATGTTTAAAGTAGAAAACATCACTGTATGCAGCGCATAAGTTGTTAATTAAAAATATACAGTATAATGACCTACCAAGCTTGACCAGAATTTCATCGAAGTTGATCGAAACCTTGTCACTCATTGTTTAAACTACAAAAGTAAAATGCAATTCAGGGATTTACACATTCAAAGGCTTTGTTGATACAATAAACGAGTCAAAATTGCAAAACAATACAACACATTTTAACATAAAAGGGAGAAAAGTAGTTTTAACTGCATTTGAATTACTATCTAAACCACTTTAGTGGAACCAAATTTCTCACTCATGGTTGTAAGGGACTTGTAAGAGTCTAAACCACAGTTCGGAAAAAAAAAAAATAAAAAGGAGATTTATAATTTAGGTAAAGGGTTGCTTCTGGAGCAGTTCTGTTTGAGAAGCTTAATGTTCTCAGAAGGCGTGAAGAATGCAAGGAGAGATGCTTGTGTACAAAATGCATAGCCTGTACTCCAGCTACTTACTAAGCCTATGGACTGCAGTGCTGATGATGGAAAAGTTCCTTGAGCACTCTGCACGCTCTTCCCGTACAACCACCAAGTCCATTTAAATCAAAGGCGTATAAATGCTAAGTGTGATTAAAGACACCCCTCTCATAAAATGGAAAACGGATTGTTAGAAATTCTTTCTTCTGTTTACATCGTGCTGCTATGTGCAGAAATTCAGTAATGGGTTTTTAAAGGATGGGGGATGATGGAGATCTCTAAAAGGGATGCAAGCACGGGACATCAGAACGCTCTGGACACCGCTCGTTAGCTCAGATGCATTAACAGTGAGCGAAGTTATCTGGACTTTAACTGTCCCACGGTGGCTTCCCCATCACACTGAGAGAGAAGCAAAGCCACGACAAATCGGTGATGAGGATGAGATCCTAATCCAGGATAAAGTGGAATAGAAAACAACTGCAGAATTTAACTAAAGTGGCATTAAGGCTACATCCTGCAGCACTGAGGCTGTGGGAGTGCGTAGAAGCAGGGTTTAAAACGCTGGGTGTTTGACAGAAATGAATTTGTCTAATAGTTAAGGGAGGATCAGAACATCTAATCCAAGTGACTGGATTAGCACAGGCTGTGATAGAAACTCGGAGAAAGAGATAATAGTTTTACCAAAAGTATTTAAAAGATTGAAATCTTAGCTCCTAGTGTCTGAAAACACTTAAGATAGCAAATAAAAAAATCTTCTGAAAATACTAAGAAAAATACTAGGAAATACTACTTCAAGCCACAGATCAAGGGAGAATATTTTTGCTTTCCCATCATGTGAAGGAAAACACAAAGTAATTCCTTCCGATTAAGAAAAAACCAAATCAATTGGAGCATGTATTAAAAAGCTGTTCTCTAGAAAGAGTTTAACAGTATTTCTTAGCTGGTTTTCTGAAATTTCCCATAAAAACTGCAAGATATTGGGGCAAGTACATTTTATTTATTGTTTTACAAACTGCAACACAAAGTTCCTCAATAGAGCAGACTGTATAGCTGTATATTATTAAGATAGAAGACTATTATCACATAAAAATATAAATAATTTTACCTTTTGAATATTTTTGTAGAAGAGTACTAATGTTTTTGTAGAGGGAACTAAAGTGTTTATGGTTTTTTTACTGTAGTTTTACAACAAAACTTATTAAAAGGCTGAAGTTGCAGAAAATAGTGCTTCTGAAAGCATGCATATGTAAACTACTTGCTATTCTAGTATTGTTAAAATGAAGTAGTGTAACTGCAAATGTCAAATGCTATTCTGTGCTGTGAATTAAGAGGACACAGGTGTCACTAGGAGAAAGGGCTGAGAGATTCAATGGCACTGGTAATAAATACAGTGTTCACAGATTTTAAAAACAGTAGGTAACACGAGCCTGCAACAAACTTTGGACATCTGATGTCTTCTAGGATGTGACTGATTCTTGGACATGCTGCTGAAAAGTAGCATCAAACCATTAGCCAACTCAGGATGACAAATTCAGAGGAAATTCTCCTATGTGGCTGATATTTTTGTTAAAGATAAATATGTAACACACACGACAGGGTAAACCAGCTTCAGACTACATCTATTCTTTCTAAGGGGGGTATTCAAAATGCTGCCAGGAGAAAAGTATTATTATGCATTTTGCGTTTTTGCACTGTATTAATGTAATTATATGCAATTCAATCGCGGCAGTAAAGTTTCTTATATTAGAAGATTGTCTTGGGTGCAGAATCCACAACAAAACTGTCTGATGTGGTCTCAAGCCATTACAGCACTAACATTAATAATGCCATTTCTCTGTAACCCATCTGGCAACAGTCAGGTTCTTCATTAAAAGGTGAAACATACCCATAACCTGTGAGGTAAATCTTCCTTAAAATCTACATCTCGATTCTACCAGTTGTAGGCTGTGTATTTCAGTTGGCTCTGTATGAATAATTTTTATTCTAGCGAGGCTCTTTTAAGAGCAAACCTGTGCTTCTTCAGTGCCATTCATTACTGTTTATAACGGTACATGTTGTTTGAATCTTCTTGAAATTTAGAAGAGCTTACATTTCGTGACTTTTTAATCTCTGTTGATAAAATAAAAATGTGCCTCTCATCGTGTTGTTTATGCTCCTCTGCCCTTCTTTTACCACACCACTTTAGGAAACCCATGAGGACACCTGAACCCCCTGAGACCTGAACCCAGTACCCACTGGATTGCCACATTTTACTTAGTCCGGCACATACCAAACAAAAGGATTTTGCTGAAGATTATTCCCTAAAGTCCTGGGATTTAAAAATTAAAACTATTTTTGTCAAAAGAGAAAAAATTGGGGGAAACCCCCATCCTGTGGGGCACCACAGGGGCTGCGGAGGAGCGCCACAAAATGGCGGCGTGAGAAACAGGGGGCGACTCCCCTGAGGACGGAGAGCCGGCCCGGGGTGCTCAGCGGACCCTCTGCCTTTGGGGGACCATCAGCACTGGGAAAGCTACCAGAACGAGCCGGCCCCGCATCGTCTCGGGCGCTGCCAGACGGAAAGGGCGAGGAGCCGTCCAGAGACTCACCCAAGGACGTCAGGCGAAGGGACCACAGCCCCGCTCACGGCGGGACGCTGCCCCTCAGCCCCGGCCAGGCCCCGCGGGGCCCCTCAGCCCCGCCGAAGGGTGCGGAGAGAGCGGCAGGTGCCACCTGCCCGCCGCGCTCCGTGCCGGGGGTGGTGGGAGCTGGGGTGGTCGGGCAAGCCCGGAGCAGGTTCAGCGGCCGGGAGAAGGGGCTGAGCCCGTTCACCCAGCGGGACCGCCGAGCCCGGCCGGGCGGGCTCATCGCCAGCGGCCGCGGCGCTCTGCTCCCTCAAGGACACATCGGCGGGGCGCCTGTGCCTCCCAAACTACCCGTTTGCCCGAACAGTGGGACTTATGAGGGAAAGACCAACATTTCTGAGGGCTTCGGGCGAAAAGCGATGAGGATGCTCCATCTACCGGGGGCAGCGCGTAGGCGGGCAGTGGCCGGGCGGGGAGAGGAGGCAGCGCCGCTAGAACGGGACATCGCCTAAAAACCTTCTGGGGGTTAATTACACACATACACGCTCCGGGATGTGACACAAAAATAAGGAGCGGCGGAGTGTAACGTGCTTTATCCAACCCTCCACGTCCCACTCGTGTTGCTGACCCAGGTGGTGGAAATCAGCCTAAATCCTCCTTCCCTCAATCCTTCACGGGCCCGGCCCTTAGATAGTTTAAAAAGGCATTAAAGCATCTCCTTTCTCATCCCTGAGCACTGCTTCACACTAAGGATGCTGCAGAATGCCGCCGCTTACCGCAACACAAGTTGTGCTCACAAAACTGTGTGTGTTTGTTTGTTTATGGAAGTGCAGCATTACAAGGCAAAAATGCATAGTCCGGGCATGCAAGAAACTAGAAAATGCTTCCCTCCACGCTTAGTTGTTTTTTCCTCCCTATTGAGACAACTGAAGCAAAGGATGGATCTAGGATTATCAATAAGCAAAGGAAAATGAGTTGGGGGGGGTAGGGTACGAGCTGGAGGGGGAAAAAAAGCCCATCAGCCGACAAAAGAAGAAAGGATAGAGAAATAGAAACAGGACTGAAGAGAGAGACACACAGAAAACTCTCTCTGCCAACTGCAGCCCAGGTGTCAGTCAGATGTGATGCTGCTTTCAGAATAGTCAATTCAACCAACAAGAAATACAGCTTCAAAGAGAAATGGCTGACCTACCTGGCTTCACGTCAGATATGAGGAAGGGAAATAAAAAGGAGAGGGATATGGAAAGAGGCATGTTCTTTTGGAAGCCAGATGCCTGCGGCCTCTGCTCCGTGCACCCCGCTAGTGGTCCTGCGGTGGTGGCTCTGTCCTTTCCAGGAGCATCTCCCACCTATCTCCCTGCCTGTCCCGGAGGGTGAGAGCCTCCTCCTTGCCCTGCTCCCTAGGGACACTCGAATTCCTAGATGTCCCTGGGGCTCTGCATTTGCCGCTCCATCTCTCCAAAACATTAAATGTTTTCCCAAGTAGAAATGGTTTCAAAGATTTATCCTGCCTTAAGCAATTCCTTAAAGACCCTCTAAACTTCTCGGGAAGGGAATTTAACAGCAGAGTAGCAGGTAACTTCAATGATGCTCATTAACACCTCCCCGTGTCCCGGTAATTTAAGTAGCGGTGCCAAGGGCGGCTGAGGTTTCCAAGGATCTCAGTTCACCCGGAAGGTGGTCAGTCAGTTCAACAGGCTTTGGGTAAAGCCAGCAGGGATTTCCTGGTTAATTCCTGTCTTGTTCCTGTCCTACGGCCTGTCCCCACCGGGGCTTGGCAGGACTGGGAGCTCCTTCACCCAATTATTTGTTATAAGGCCTCCCAACCCGAGTTTATCACTCTGCAACCACCAAAAAGCCACCTTCTGAAGCTGCAGAAAGAGGAACTTTGTATCCCGCTAGTTCCGTCTTGTTTGTTTTCTCTTGCTTCCCAAGAGAATCCCTCTGAAAAAAACCCCAGCTAACTCCAAAGCCATAAACAACTACTTTCATTACCAATGGCAAGCAGGAAGGGCTCATTCATATCATCATCTCTAATCAGGGATTAATGGGTTGAATTATTCTGAAAAGAGACGTGGTCAAGTCAAGGCTCAGAAAAGGCTCCCAAACCCTCTCCTCACTGCTGGCAGATGCCCAAGCCCATCATCCTGTTAGTGGAGGGCCACGGTGCTATTGCTGAGCTCCATGTCCCTCTCCCGTGTTCTGGTGGTTCCCCCCAGTCCTGATTGCCGGCTCCTCCAGCTGATGGAGATGGCAAAGAAATCCAGGACCTTCCCCGAAGAGAGGGCAGGGCATCCCGTGCCCCTAAGCAGCATCTGTGATAGAGTTTGGGAAGGTCTCTGGAGGCACCCGGCCAAATAACCCCAGAAAAAGCAGGGGGATGTCACTGTCTGATTTATCGGGAAAAGGGTTGGAAGGTTCCTGTCCTTATGAAGCTGCTCTGGGATAAACTGGCTCCTTGAAGCAGTGCTGTGATGCTGTAGCCCAGGCTGGTGCTCACCTTCAGCTGTGGCCCCAATCCTGTTTCCAAGCCCAGGGTGGTGCCTGACTCCCACATGGCACCCAAAGCTGCAGAGGAGCTCCCTGACAAGAAAAGAGGGACCCCAATTCCTGAGCAGCCTTCAATCACAGCGTGTCACCTCCAGGAAGAGCGGGAGTCCAGCTCAGTGCCAGCGCTCAGGCCAGCCAGCACACTGGATTTCTCCTGGACAGAGACATTCAGACACCTCAGGGTATCTGACTGCGGTTCTTTACCTGCCCCAAACCCGCAAATTGTCCTCATTCCTGATTTCTGCTAAATAAGTGTTTTGGTGGCAACCCTCTTCCCCATTCTGGGAGAAGTTGTAATATTTAGAAGACTTGAATGGGAGAGGAGAGGAGAGGAGAGGAGAGGAGAGGAGAGGAGACTTAATGGGGGAGAAAAACACTCAATCAAAAAAAAATCTATTTATTTGAATGCTTTGGGCTTTTGTTGCTTTTGTTGAAATTTTCAGTGAAAATCCCGATGGAAGCAGATTGAAGATTGTACAGGAACATCTCATTGTAGAAGGAGATTTGGCAGTGTGTGTATTTACCTGCTGGTGAAAGCAGCAGCCAAACAAACCCTAAAGCATTTGAGACTTTAAAACCAGGCTCATAGCTGTACCCTAAAGAAAATTAAAGATAAATCTTGGATCCATTCTGTCTGAAGCCATGGCCTTGACCAGAGCCCTGTACAAGGAACGGCTTTCCTTGCCAATCTCAAAATAATTTAGACTTTTTGAGTTTCAGTGCGTCTCTATTTGAACACCAGATATACCAGCCATGGCCTGATACTTCGTTTGGCAAGTGACTTAAATATATACAGAAGGACAAAGATTTATTGAATATACAGTGTGAGAGTAGAAAGTGGGTGAACATCTCTCCCAGTCCAACAGCATTTTAGGGACTTCGGTGCTTTCAACAGGTATCAGGAGCTTAAGTGAGGATCCAACCTGCTCACTCTCTCTAATATTAAGCAGATTATGTAACTCCGTTTTTAGGAAGAAACGGAACTATTGATAGCTGTTATTTCAGCAGTTATGGCACTCTTAAAAATAGTAAGGCAGGTGAAACACATCAAAACACAGGTCGTTTCCCTACCGAGGATCCCCCACTACAGCATCATGAGCTTGAGATCCTCCCTCCATCAAAGCTCCCGGATGGCTCGGTGGGAAACGCTCCCGAAAACCCCGTCCCCGCTCCCCGAGGGAGGCTGACATTTCCAGTAACCTTTTCTATCCGCGACAGCGGGCACTGTCCTCGGGCTGAGCATCCCCCGCCTGCTCCGAGGGAGCGGGGTAAGAGCCAGCCAGGGGAGGACAGGGAACCTCCCCGCTTCCCAGTGCCTTCTCCAGCCCCTCCCGTCCCGCAGCGCTCCACGCACCAGGCCGGCTCCTGCCGAGACCCATCCAAGGCCGGAAAATCCCGGCTGGTTTCCCAGATACCCGCCCGAGGGACTGCCTGCGCTCCGGTTCTGCCGGTCAGCATCCCTTAATGAACTCCAGCATCTCTGACAATCCTACCGAGACTTTAAAGTGAGAATTCTCCTTCCCGAGGGTATTTTTTAATACACTACTTAACGCAAATCAAGTGCTTTAAAAATGTATTCGCACCTCTGCTGGGTTTGGAAGTTCCGTCTAGATAAATAATCCCCAGCGACTGAGATTCTAGGACTCAGCATAGCTGACAATGCTGATACGAAGGTGTATAGATATGTTGCTCAGCGTATTTTGCTTTAAGGCTCTGAGGAGAGGGGAACATGTCCTGTCCTGAGGCCAGAACACAGTGTCCATGCAGGCCGCCGAGATACTACGGATGTCTCGTCATATTTTTGATAAATATTTTTTCACGTACAATTTTATTTCTTGCTCTCCAGTGGGTTCGTCTCTGCAGTGTTAACTCCTCACGCTACCTGTGGCAAAGGTCAAAGCTGTCACCCCAATAAAAGTAGTTATCATTGCTGGCTATTATGTCAGGAGCAGGGTTTGTATTATATGGGGAAAGGGAGGGGGAAAGAAGAAGAAGAAGGGGGGAAAGGGCAGAAATGAAGCGGGCACTGCCAAGTGCATCCCCAGGCTCGCCCGCAGCTCTAATAAGACATGGGGGCTGAGCCAGGAGTTTGGGCACCGCAGGAATCTCGGCTGTCCCGGGTGGGGCACCGTGTCCCACGGGGATGGGGTCGCTCCTGGGGTCGCTGCGATCGTTGCTGGTCGCGCTCCGGAGGCAAAGCCCGGCCCTGCCCGGTCCGGCGGCAGCGCTCTTGTGGAGCGGCGGGGCAACGGCGAACCTGCCGGGGTCCCGGCCATGGATAAAATTCCCTGAGGGCTGGGAAAGGGATGGAGGGGCCCCCCTTGAAGCTGATCTCTCTCGACCCTGGTAGCTCAAAGGAGCCCCAAGAATCATCCCCAAACAGAGACACCGGACTGTGCCACTTCCCCAAAACAGAACCCATCGCTCCCAGCTGGAGAGAGTGCAAAACTACTGGGGCTAGGCTGGTTTCCCGCCTTGGGTCACCCTTTAAATAGTTAACACAAGGTTCCTGGGTCCATTTCGGTGTCTTTCTTTCTCTTCCTGTCTTCTCCCAGCAGTGCTACCAACATCGCCCCATCCGGGCCGGTTTCTGGGGAACAAAGGCTGGGGACCTGGGGGACAGCCTCTCGCCCCTGCGAGCTGCTCTTAATGAGGATTCATTTCTTTAGCCTACAGTCCTGCCTTTCATTATGGAGTCTGTCTCGCTCTGTTCATGGTCATTAGGCTGCAGCCCAGTAACTTCCTCGCCAGATCATGTGCATGATTTAAAAAGATAGGAAAAAAAAAATAAAAAGACCCCTTCGGTAATATTAGCAATCATCTTCATCATCACCATCATCATCTGGCCGTTCTAAATTAGCTACCCATTAACACAGGCTTTCTACCCTTCTACGTCTCTCCCAGCAGAGGTTTTTCTCCATCAGCCCCGTCCCGGGACTCGGCCGGGGGCTCGGCGGGGTGGGCTGGGGGGCAGCGGGGCAGCTCTTGCCGGCGGGGACGCTCCAGGAGCCGCCGAGGTCGCCGCCTTCTCACCCGCTCGCTGGGGAAGCCCGATACTCATACCGAGGAGGTCTGGAGGCTTTTAAAATTCCTGCCCGAAAAGGTTATTTGGGATCTTTCGTTGACTACGTCAAAATATTTTTTCCCTAACGGAGAAGACAGTGGTGGGATGGAAGGCTGGAAGAGGACTCTCAGCAATATTTATAGATTATATTCTCCTCTGCTCTGCTCTATTTTTTTCTCCTTTTTTATTTTTTTCTTCCCTAAGCAGATCGGCAAACAAAACCTGGGTGAAGGTGAAGCCGAAAAGTCTCCTCTTTTATTTTTTTTTTAAGTTTCTATGAAGTGTCTCTGAACTCGTGAGTTTTATGTGCGCTTTTATGTCTCCCCAGCTCTGTCGGGTTTTATGAAAATGAGCAGTATTGAAAGCTTTTCCATCCCGCTAGCTGTGAGCCTCACATAAATGATGTAAATGGCTCGAAGGGTTTTTTTCAAGTGAACTGTGTAGATCTGTGAAAATAATATCAGGGTTTTCCGTCAGAATGAGCTTAGCACTGTACTGAGGCGTACCATAATCTGACCCGACACCTCCGACCATCTGCGCTATCTATCTGCCTTCTGATTTACCAAATCTTCACAAGCAAAAGACAAATTGTACTTGATACTAAAGAAAAGACGGCGAGCCTCAGTCCAGCTCCATTTCTGCGGAGAAATGATTGGAGAAAATGTAAATCTGTTTAATTTCGGTCTAGAGGCAACTAGCAAAAGAGCTTTCTTAAAGAAGGGAAGAAAGGAACACAAAAACAATAGAGGGGAAAAAAAAGAATAAGGGGGGGAAGAGACAACAACAAGAGATCAAATTAAGAACGGATTTTTTTGACAAGCATTCTAGAAAAAAATACATTGCAAAGAGCAGAGGGGAGAACATATTGAGCTTAATTCAAAATATATGCTGCCTTTCTGAGCATAGTCCCTAATATTCTAGGGAAGAACTTGCCACTGAGCAATGTAGAATAAAGAGTGGCTCCTTGATTATCTTCCCGCTCTCTACGGAAAATAAATCATATCCTCCCAGCTCAGAAAGTGATTTCATCCCATCCCGAGACGTCTGGAGTTGATCCCCCTCCTCCGAAGGGGCGGCCGGGGCTCACCTCGCACCCAGCCCTGCGGTCACCCTCCCGGGGCCTCGAGGGGGGAAAAAAACCCGCGGGGAATGATTACTACGAGGTGATCAATATTTCAAAAGATTCCCGAAATCTGCTTTAAGTCGTTTTCCTGACCTACAAATGACTTCTCACTCCTCGCGACTATTCTCGGGATCTTTTCAGGATTATTCAGCCGAAAACAATAAGGGTTTAAATGTTAAAAAAAAAAAAAAAAAAAAAAAAAAAAAGAAAAAAAGAGCTTTGGTTGAACGAGGAAGGGCGCTTGGCTCTTTGCAGATAATTCCTCGTCTTATCAGAGACGGGAATTCACCTACAAGGAGAAAGGGGAGAGTTTTTTCCTAAATCTCGGCTGTTCCTGAGGTCCTCTCGCTGCATCCATCCATTGTCAGTGACACTCCCAGCATCACGGTCACTGTTACACAGCCAGTTTTTTATCTGATTTATCAGCACTGCTTTATCCCCCTCTCCGCCCGCAGGTGCGCGGAGCTCTGTGCGAGCATCACCGGGCCGGACCCCACAACTTTACCGGGGAGGGTGTGGGGGTCCCGGCCACCCTATCTCTGGGATCACTCCCTCCAACCTGCCGACAGCACCCTGCAGCGGGAACCCCCTTCCCGCCCCACAGCCTGCCTTCCCCGGGCCGGGCGGGCGGCTGTGCCCTGCCCAGATCGGCAGGGCAGGGCGACGGGGTCGCGGTCCCCGGGGGGCGGCCGGTGTGCCGCGGGGAGCGGGGCGGGGCGGGGAGCGGGGCGGTGCAGGGCCTTCCTCCGTGATTGGCAGCGGCTGACAGTGAGTGGCAGCCCCGCCATGGAAACCCGGGAGCCAATCTGCCGAGCCCGCAGCAAATCAGCCTCTCCCGCAGCAGCGCGGCGGCGACGCGGAGCTGCCCTTGTGCCTTTTCTGCTTTCCTTTTTTTCCTCTTCTTTTTTTTCCTCCTTTTTTTTTTCCCCCTTCCTTCCCTCCCCCCCCCCCCACCCTCCCTTCCCGCTCCATCCTCCTCCGCCTCGCCCCTGCCCACCGCCCCCAGTCGCCGGAGCTGCCGAGCGGTCCCCATCGCCTCTCCGCCCTCCGCCGTCCCTCCCGCGGCAGCTCCGCCGGCTCCGGCGGAGGCAGCAGCGGAGCGAGGGGCGGCCCCGGGGCCGCTGCCCCTTCCCCGCCGCGGGACTGTGCGCGGTGGCGGCGGGCATCGCCGGGGGTGCGCGGAGCGCGGAGCGGAGCCCGGCGCCGCCTCCATGTTCCAGCTGCCCATCCTCAATTTCAGCCCGCAGCAGGTGGCCGGGGTATGCGAGACCCTGGAGGAGAGCGGGGACATCGAGCGCCTGGGGCGCTTCCTCTGGTCCCTGCCCGTGGCTCCCGCGGCCTGTGAGGCGCTCAACAAGAACGAGTCGGTGCTGAGAGCCCGGGCCATCGTGGCCTTCCACACGGGGAACTACCGGGAGCTCTACCATATCCTGGAGAACCACAAGTTCACCAAGGAGTCCCACGCCAAACTGCAAGCCCTCTGGCTGGAAGCGCACTACCAGGAGGCGGAGAAGCTGCGGGGCCGACCCCTGGGGCCGGTGGACAAGTACCGAGTGAGGAAGAAGTTCCCGCTGCCCCGCACCATCTGGGACGGCGAGCAGAAGACACATTGCTTCAAGGAGCGGACGAGGCATTTGCTCCGGGAGTGGTACCTGCAGGACCCTTACCCCAACCCCAGTAAAAAGCGGGAACTGGCTCAGGCCACGGGACTTACCCCCACGCAAGTGGGCAACTGGTTCAAAAACCGCAGGCAAAGGGACAGGGCAGCAGCCGCTAAGAACAGGTAAGGTGCTGCCCGTCCCATCGGGACACAGGTTCCCCCTTAGAGAGGTTTCGCTCCCGCCCGCCGAGGCCGGAGGCTGCGGGGAGGCGGTGCGAGACTGCCGGCAGAGGATGGGGAAACGAGCCCAGGAGATTTCTCCCCGGTAAATGTAGCGAGATAAAGCAGAAGCAGTGGGAAAACGCAAAGGCTTTTTAATGTCTTCGTTTTAATAAGGGAGGATCCCCGCCCTGGGCTCCCTCTTGGCTGCCCTGTGGGGGAGCGGGACAGGGGGAGCAGGAGAGGGGCCGCCTGGAACCACCGGCTGGAGCTGGCGGCAGACGGGCCGTGTTCAGGGGCCGAGCGGAGACAAACCCCCTTCAAAGTTTTGCCGGACGTATAAATACCGGTTTAAGATATGTCCATCCTGAGAAGAGCCGGCCATGCCCTCTGCGGGCCCTGCCCCAGCCGCCATGCCCTGCTCCTCCGCTGGAGCCATCCGGGAACATTCCTTGGGATATTGTTCTTATTTCTATTTTAAATACATAAATATATAATAGAAATACTATATATATATATAAATCTTTTTATATAATATGTTAGAGAACAAAATCACGGCTCTAAATGAGGAGTGTTATCACAAAGCTAGTGACACAAGCAGACTCCATGGCAAGCAGAGGAGGGAACAGAGTTCCCCCGTTATCTCCTCCCCAGGATCCCAGGGCGGGGGAAATTCCCCTTGCCACCCCTCAGTCTGGCTGTCGCACGTCGAGGACGTGGGTACTGTCACTCGGAGCCCTTTTTTATCAGCTGAGGGAAGATGTAAGGCCTACTGGAGGGGAAACACCGGCCGAGAGCTGCTGCAGGGAATTACCAACCCCTAAGATGAGGCCCAGTTTGGGGGCAGGCTGCGGAGGAGGGGGGACAGCCTTCCCCTGGGTGTGCCAGCTGAGGAGCTGTGGGTACTCGGTTCGTCAGACAGAGCTGAGGAACTGGGTGCCCAGCCAGCTTCTCCCCTCTCCTATCGCTGGTGTAACCGGTGAGAGCTGGAGGTCGGGGGCAGCGGCGTGGGGATGCCGGTCGGGGGAGCTCCTGGGGAGGGACACAGGGGACACAGGCGGGTGCTGGGGTGCGGAGGGCGGGCGGTGATGCTGTGTGTGCCGCTTCCTTGCAGGCTACAGCAGCAGGTCCTAACGCAGGGCTCGGTGCGCTCGCTGCAAGCGGAGGAGGAGAGCGGCGGGGAGGCGGTGGGGGCCGCCTCCAGCCCCGCAGCCAGCCTCTCCAGCAAAGCGGCCACCTCCGCCATCTCCATCACATCCAGCGACAGTGAATGTGACATCTGACACCACCGCCATGGCAAACCGGGGGGAGCGGGAGGCCTGGCTCACCGGTGCCTGCCGTCACGGCCGGAGCAGCGGGGCTGGCAGTGCCCGGCGCGGGCGCCGAACGCGGGGTACGGGGCGCTCCCCGCGGCCGCCGGCCCTCGCCTCCCTCCCAGCCCTGCAGCAGACTGCATTAAAAAACATCATTAAAATCGTTGTCGCCTTTATTTCTAAGGATTTGCAGAATCGATGCCTAAAAAGAAATAATTAAAGAAAGCCCAGAAAACGTAAAAAAAAAAAAAAAAAAATCATCAAAAAACCGAATGCCAAGTTGCAAAATGTCTGAGCCCCTGCCCTTATCCCGCAGGGTTGTTTCATGTTGAAAAGACGCTGGTTTTTTTGGTTGGGTTTTGCTTTACTTTAAAGGGTTTTTTTATATATATATATAAGGTTTATTTACTTATTTAAGGGATTGCTATGGTAGATTTTTTTCTATTATTATTATTAATTATTATTCTTTTTGGCTTGTTCTCTATGTGCACAGGTGACTTGTAGAGCATGTGCAGGACGAAACTGTATGAAGCAGCCTAAAACCATAATAAAATATTTGGTGAACGACCCTCGCATCTGCTTTGAAATGACGGTGTCGGTCTCAAGCCCGCCAGTTTACGCAGAGCAGATCTCCGAGGCCACGGGTATTTCAGCAGCAGCTCGGCAGAAACCGAACTAGCGGGTCCCCGGGACCGGGGGTGATGTCTTTGCCAGGCAGGGAGCCGGGAGGAGCCGGGATGAGGCGAAAGGAGCGGGAACGGGGCTGGCGGGGGTTGCGGATACCCCAGGAAGGGAAGGAGGCGGCATCGCCGCAGTTTCTCCTCTCCCAGGGTCTGAGGCTTTGGGGATTATCGGAGGCGAATTTTCTGAGAGGGACGAGGGGGAAAAAAAAAAAAAAAGGAAAATATTTATATTACGGAGAGAAACGGTCGGGGCACAGCCCAGCCGGGGAAATTAGGCTCCCTCCTTCACCTGGCAAAGGCAAGGAGGAGATGGGGAATTAATAGTTCTCCATGCCAGTGAAAGGCCATAACGGGGGCGAAATTACCCCAAATCGCGACCCCTGCGATGTGCCAGGGGCTGTCCCCACCATCCGCCTCCCTCGCTTTGTTTTGCGGAGGTTTTGCTGGAGGAGACCAAACGCCAGGTCCAAAGGAGCGTGCTAAGCTTTTTTCCCCAACAGAAGGATTTCATATTATACAATTTGACATTGATCTTTAAATCGCCTGAGCTGTGCTTTTTTTGTCTTCTCGGTCTCATCGCGTTTACTTCCCTGTCCTCAGAGAGATGCCTCCCCGGTAAGCTGATTGCTCGGCTCGTTTTATTTAGCAGCCGAAGCCTGGCACCGGGGAAAGCCGGGCAGCGCTAGGAGCGGCAGATGCCCCGGCTCCCGCTCGGCTCCGGCTGCCTGCAAGGGCAGCGGCCGGGGGTGACACAGGGGCATTTCAGCTCCGTGATAGTTTAATTCAGTCCTGCTGCCTTTTATCGGGAGGTTTATACCCGTGTCGTCAGTGACCTTTCCTCCTTTGCCTAAGTTTGAATTTAAAACCTAGATTCAAGGCGTTTACACCACCGATGCCTAAATCTGCGTTCCGTCTCCAAATGCATGTGCCTTGTTTTTTCTTTCAGACTGTTCCAGGGATGGGCCAGGTAGCAGGAATATTTAGCTGATTTTTTTTCAGGTCAATTTATAGGCAGCTCTCTCCCTGGTGGGGTGTAACGGGCAAATAATCTACATTTTAGGAGTGCGAAAGTGCCGGATCGAAGGGCCGGGAGCGGGGGCAGAGTCCTGGTCTCCACCTGCCTTTGGGGTACCCACCTGCGTGAGGGTCCGGAGCACACTTTGGACCCCAAACCCTGAGGTTTATTGCCTCCTGAACTCCATCGGATTTAAGGCGCGCAAGAACAGCCCGGCTTTGCTGTTCAAGCGTCAAATGAAGCTGGGGTTTTACCTTGGGTTTGGGGTTCGCTTCCCACCCACGAAGTTGTTTGGGGAGCAAAAGCGATGTTCTCCCTCAAAATGGAATCTGCTGAAACATATCTTTCTTTATTTCTTTTCTTCCCCGGGAATTGGTGAATCGGATTCAATTTCTCCGTTGGCTTCTCCGGGCAGAGTAGCAGCGCTTATTGTGGGGAATTAAAGCTTTCGGAAAGATATAAAGAGAGCAGAGAGCACATGCGCTCAGCGCCTGGTAAAGTGGGATTTCTTTCCAACTAAAAAAACACCTGGAATTTGGACTACAGGCAGCGGGTTAATACTGTCTCTTTCGACAAAGGGTTTGAATGTGGTGAAGGATGCGGGATCTCCCCGAGTGGGCAGTGGAGGGACTCTCCCGCGGATGCTGGCGGCGAGAGCACAAACCAACCTCTTCTGAAAGAGCGGCCGGGGCGGGGAAAGGAGCCCGGGGCCCCCGTGGGAAGAGCAGTCCCGCTGCCCGGCCTTGCTTGCTGTGGGAGAACGGGAGAACCGAGCGTCTCCGAGCTCCGGTCTTCCCCGCCGGAGCTCCTCAGGGGCCGGGCTCGTGGGGCTGCCCCGGTATCTTTGGTTAGACCGATAAGACCCAAAATAAAAAACCGCGGTTTCCCCACCCCGCCCCCCCGTTTGTTTTGGGGTTGGGTGTTTTGTTTTGGTTTTTTTTTTTTTTTTTTTTTTTTTTTTTTCCCTTTCCCTTCTCTTAGTGAAAGCGAATTCCCTTCCCCTGGCATTTCCAGCAATTTTTTTTTACCCTAAAGAACAGCCCAAGCCGTCGCCCTCCCGAGCCTCTGGTTGCTTTAAAAATAATAATAATTATAAACGGGTAAGAGTGAAGGAGCTTGTATTTACACTAAACAAAACGCTCCCAAAAGGGTCACTAAAAAGTCTGCCATGACCCCTCTGTCTCTGGTTTAACAAAGAAGGAAAATATTGTATCAAAAGTGAAGTGAATGGGGAAGGCGGAGAAGAGAAACAGCTTTTCCTCTCTTCAGCTGGGAAGGGGGGAGAAATGTTTGAATATTTCCGTTTCTTTTGAGAAGCGGGGCAGCCCCGGGCAGGGCTGAATGGGAAAGTCTTGTAAGCGGGCTGGGAGGCTGTCAAACTGCTCAGAGTAATCACTGCTAATGAAGGGGTCTCCAGCCCTCCCTGGGACAAAGGATGCTTACGAGTGCTCGACGGGGCTGAATACCTAATAAGTTTGCAAGAGGGAAAAATGAGTGAGCTGTCCGTAAATTGATTTTGCAAGGGAAAAAAAAAAAAGAAAAAAAAAAGAAAAAAAAAAAAAAAAAAAAGAAACAAACCCAGAAAAAAACTCCTTGCAACAACAACAAAAAAAGGAAAAAAGCAAAAGCCTTGCAGGTTGGGGAGAGAGCCTGGCCCCGGTGCAGCTGGGGACAGAAGGCCCACTTGTCCAGGCAGCATTGTCCCAGTCCCACACTGCAGAGGAGGACTGCTGCTGCTTGCAGTGGAAACTGGGGTGGAGGGAGGGCTGGGGGATGCAAGAGCCTTGGAAAAGCCACACTGGCCTCTCCAGGCCGAGGGCACTGTCCCAGCTGCTGCCTGGCCCATGTGGGTGCTCCCCATATGCCCATCCTCATGCTGCAGTTTGCACAAACCTTGCAGAGTGCTCATCCCATCCCACAGCCCAGTCCCACAAAAGGGATTGTTCCTTATTTGTTCTGCCACTGCCTTTTGCCTCTTTTCTAACCCCGGTGTTTTCTTTGCAGAACAGAAAAAGGGAGGTGTCTGGAAATCTATCAAATATTGCACCTCCACCAGCACTTCTTTTGGCTGGGAGGGCTCCTGTACAAAGGGTCGGCTTTGGCTTGCTGGCCTGGACCTGGGTGCTGGCAGATGTAAGAAGGGGCTGGGTTTGGGAGGAAACACCCCTGTGTGACAAGAAGAGTGTGTGTGTGTCATAGCTGTGAGAAGCAGGAGAGTGAGCCGCGTTTTGGGCGTTCCACGCATCCAATTAAAGGCTTGGGAGGATCAGACTCTCTCAGATCCAGTTACCCCTGGCCGCTGCCAGGGTAATACCGTGAGAGAGAGCGTAATACTCCCCAGCCACGTCTGCCCCCGCCTCTCAGCAATGATGGCCACCGGCTTCTCCGTGTTTCTGGTATTTCTTTCTTCGCCAGGAGAAGATCCACATGTGTTTGTTGGAGAGGAGGACGGCGGCATCAGAGGCCAAAGGGAAGGAGCACTGTGGGGTGCAGAAGCTGCCAAACTTGGATCTGTTCTTTCCCTTATCCCTTTCCCAAGGCTACCCTGCAGCCCCAGCACCCCAAGGGAGCCAGAACCCTGGGCTGACCTTGGTGTGCCCCCATGAGGGGGGCCCAGAGGGTGAGACCTAGCTGAGAATCCAGGGAAGAAACATTTCATCTTAGATCCTCCGAGGCTTACAGCACTTTGCACTCTATCAGCATTTGTTCCTGGCACCAGGGTGACAGAAAAAGCCCATGGATTTATGTTCCTTTCTGTCAGGACTGGCTGCAAGAACCCCAGTCAAAGGCCAGGAAAAGGCTTCCCTTCCTTCATCACTATCTGCATCCAGTCTAAACTTCCCCAAATTGCAGAAATTCCCTAGAAAACTCATTTTCACTCTGCTGCCTTCTGATCTGTGACATAGGCCTCTCTGGCACACACTTTCCCCTGCAAGAAATGCGGTTTGGAAGGAAATTTCCAGCTTAAAATTGTGTAAAAGCAAAGTGGGTTCAAATATTTTTCTCCTCTGCCTCTTCCCAGAGGTGGGAGAGAGGCACTGTTGCCCCATAATTCTCCACACTTTCTTAATTTTCTTCTTACACTTTTCAGAGCTGGTGCCATTCCATCCCACTGGAGTCAGCCCAGAGCATCAGCCCTCACCACTGCTTCCACTATTTCTGTCCCAGAAATCCTAAAAATTATACCAGACACCCAGTGCTCTCCCTTTACAGGCTCTATTCTCACTGTGAGGGGTAAAACCCAGGGGACTTATCTTCTATCTTGGGATTGTCCAACAGTGCTGAGCTAAACCCCGTTCTGTGGGTGACCCTGACACCCAGCTTGGGTGGGATGGGATCTTCACCCTCCCCATTTACTGCTGAGAGAAAAGCATCTCCTTTCCAGCAATGCCCAAGGAGGGGCTTGATGGGACCTCCAGGACTTCTTCCACAACGTGCAGACAATTAAATTGTGTCAGACAACCTCACTATCCCCAAAATCTGAATTTGCAGCTCATTTTCAGGCAACCATGACAGCCTTATCAGGAAGGTGCCCGTATGGAGACCAGACTTACGGGGTGGTCTCTTTTTTCCCTAGCACACCTTCATCCAGCACCCACTCCTGACTGGAAAACACCTGGCAGGGTTTTATCTCTTTATTGTCATGGTAGCTGCCATGGAGCAGGAAGACTCTGCCATGTTTGCACTACTAAATGGCTGGTCCTGACACTGTTGCCTGCTGGTGGGGCACTGCTCCATGATTTTCAGCTCCCTCAGCCTCCCAATAATATGGCTGTGCTCATGGGAAAGACTCTGCATGCCATGCTGGCTATTGAGCTCCTCCCTAGGGATCGTGTGAGACAGCTCTGCCTGGTCTGAGGCAAACCCGAGCCAGGGACTCTTCTAACGTTTTAATAGGATAAGTGATGAACCTCAGTGCCCTCATATGCTTTAATGTACAGATACAGCCAGACTAAATCACTTGAGACATCCCAAATAGCCTAAAGGATTTAGACACATCTCTTTATTTCCATTTAAAGCTGTTCCTCTTGATACCCTCTTTTTTTCCTTTTCTTTTTTTTAGCAGTCTAAGATAAAGCAAAGATGTGAGGGTAGGAGTTGCCATAATCTAGAGGTAGGAACGGAACAGAAGCATCTATTTGTCCTGAGCACCCACATCTTATTTGCAGCAGTCTCAGAAGTTCAACCCCTTTGAAAACTCCACAAAGGCTGGGTAAAGGTTTCAGAGTGGAGCCTCTAAGAGATAAACAGCCACTGCTGAGACCTGTGTGCACACACAGGTACTGATCAGCAGAACAAGCTTCTCAGCCTTTATTCAATAACTCCATAGTAACCCCAGTGACACACTATTTGGGGCTTCTCCAGGACAAGCAGGAAATTTTAACCCAGCACTACCTTCTCTTTTTCACGACCTGTTGATTTCAACAGAGGGCTCTACAATGGGAGAGCAAGACTTGATTTTTTTTCACCTGGAAGGCTTTTTCTCATCTGAATCTTCTTTCAATGCCTTTAGTGGTTCCAGTCAGGACAAAGCCATCCTGTTCCTCCCAATTTCACCCACTGAAATGCATGTGCTTCTTCAGAAGCAATTCTTAAAATGCTTTCATAACATAGAGTTGTAATACCAAGGTAACTGAGGATGGAATGAGAGCTCTTGTCTTGGAACTTTGTATGGGAGGGTAATTCCCCATTAAATGTACAGAGAAGCAGCACACACAGGGACACACAGCTCCAGTCTCTTTCAGGCACCTTGAAGAAACACAAGAACACACAACAACTCCTCAGGGAGAAAATCACTGTGTCTGCAGGCTGGGAAAAAAAACCTTCTCATGAACATCTCTATCAGGACACTTATACTGGAAATCTCTCTTCAGGGCAGGTCATTTCTTAGGTCAATTTGAAGACTTTATAGGCTGTTTTTCAAAATTACCTTGGTTTGCAATGATTTTCTGAACCACACCTTCCAGTAGTGCAGGTCAGCACCTGGTCCCTGGAGTCACCCTGGGGACAGATGTCCCTAAAAATTGCTGTGGAGGAGGTTGATCTCCAGGGGCTGCCGTGTGGTCAGTGGGAGAGAGCAGTGCTCAGGCAGGTGACTCAGGGCTCCTAATCCCACTCTGGTTACGCTGGCGCAGTAATCCAGCACCGTCAATCTGGCTCTGTTGCCCAGAGAGCCAGCCCCACTCTCCTCCCCCTCTGTCCTTAGCAGCAAGGAGATCTAGGCAGTTTTAACCAAGATCAGCTCTCTAACCAAGTTCACTGTCTGCCAAGGCTCATCTCTGCCTATTGACCGCAGAGTGAGAGGAGGCTCCTGAGGCCAGAGCTGATTTCTGTGAGTATTGTTCCCACTCAGTCGGTGATCCTTTTTATCCCCTGAGAGGCCCAAGTGCTGAAGGAGTGATGCAAACCAATTTGGTTGTTAAGATTAAACTGCTGGAGTGTTTCCTGGCAGACTCATGTGGCAGGTCACTCCTGGGTCAGAAGGACTTCAGGGTTCCAGTGGCAGGATGTCTTCTGCAGGGGATGGCTCTTGGAGAAATACTAGAGCCACATTGCTACTTAAGAGCACAAAGTTCAGGGCTTCTTGGTGGATCTCATTACTTTTCAACTTTTTTTAAGCTATTTTGCTGGGTAATATTTCAATTTATTACTATTCAATGCTAAAAAACATTCCTATTACAGTATTTTAGCTCTTTTTTGCCATTTTCTTTAGGTTTTGCTTCTGATGGAAAATCACTGTCTCTTTGCTAAGGAGATGAGCCACAGGAACTCTGCTAAAAATCTTCCTCACAGTGGCATCCTTGGTGTGCACTGGACTTGATGGACATGGTTGTTTACCAGCATCAAGTCTTGCCTTTCACCCATCCTTCATCACACACTGGCTTTCAAGTGTCTCATCTCAAAATTAAGTGTTTGTAGGACAGGGGCTCTAAGGAGATGAAATACATAAAAAATTGAATTTTGTAGTGCAGTCTCAGAGTAAAGTGAATGAGCTGCTCTGACTGTGGCTTGTTTTTTTAGAGCCAAAATATTTGTTCTACTTATTGATGTTGCTTACTGCTGTCTGAGGGTTTGGAGGGGCAGGGCAGCAGGCTGCTTTGCTGGATGTGGAGCCCTTCTGAGACAAATGAGCTCTGAGAAGCAGAGAATTTGCTGTAGCAGCCCTGGAATGTGTGTTGCATTTTGCAGTATGTGCTGCATTTTGCAAAGGCACCCAGTGCTCTCCATCTCCTCTCAGAGATAGAGAGCTGCTGGTGCTCAGCTCTTTTATTTAGGAAACCAAAAAATGCAGCTCTCTCGCTTTAAAAGCCTGAATTTGAAAGTGATGACCCAAGATCTTAGATTTGGGCCATGCTTGAATGCTTGCATGCTCACTTTCCTGAATCAAAACCAGATTCTGCGCCCTCTCTCATGCCCACACACATCACACACATCTACGCACACAGAGGGAGGAGAGGGAGGAGGCTGCAATTGAGGGAGCTCTTAGTGTTCTGTCTAAACTAAATGTCCATTATGGAAATAAACATGCTTGAGGGAGAAAAAAAACATTGCATCCACATTAGCTATTGAATAGGTTATTACTTTACATGTACAGTATACACCTTTTCATATAGCTGATATCTCTCGTACTGGAGCATGAACATTAACCTTCTGCAGTTCACTTTGGTTTGCAAACTGCAAGAATCAATTTGCCTAAGATGGATATTCACATCTAGTTAGCTTTCTGCATTATCTCAGCTGGAGAGGTCACTAAAAATAGTTGTATAGCACTTTAAATTTTCAACAGGGAGACTTTATTATCGTTTAGATCCATCATCGCTGCTTTACCTACCACGGTTCTCCCAGCTGAAATAATGCACAGAGCTGGTAGTGGCTAAGTGTTTTCAGAGTTCATGCACTGATGAGCAGGACAGCTTGGACAATATCTGAATTGCTAGCAGCAGCAAACTGAGCAAGCTGCATGGACAGTGTAACACTGGTTCTGTAAATCCCCACTGCTTCAACTATTTCATCAAAAAATGTCCTTTTTTTCTGCTCTCCTGCACTGCAGAAGCAGGACTGATCTGTTACCATGTGCTGCTCTGATCCTGCACAGTCACCTTCATGATCAGTAGTCCCCAGCCTCCCCACAGTCTTGCTGCAGTCAGTGGGACATTTGTGATGCCAGGAAGCATTGAGGGGCTGCAGGATCATACCCACATTGTGTGGGACAGGATGACAGAAGAGAGACTGTTCTTAGCAGTGCTGCAGCTTGATTTTCACTTGATATTTCTATTACTTTTAACAATTTCCTGTGCTTTGTTACAATAAGTCACCTTGCCAAGGCCCTCACAGCCTTCCAGGCATTACAGCTTGCTGTTCACATGTCACCTCCATGTGTCACTACATACATGAGGTTGTAGGGATACATTTTGTCTGTTTGGTTTTGTTTGTGTTTTAGGACTGGCCCAGCCATTTTGAGATTTCTGAGTTTCACCTTCCAAATACACACACGTGAGAGCACAGTGCCTTGGCCCAGCTGCTCACACTGGCATTGCTGATCTTGTTTGCACTTATAGAGTATTTATTCAAGCCATAAGAGCAAGGCTCAAAGAAGACATAAAATGCCTGGCAGCACAAAGTATCAGAAGGCACCAAGAGTGATGGAGCAGAGTGATGTTACATTGCAAAGTAGTTGTAATTAATGAATTGCTTCTTTCATTTCTTTAAAAGAATAGTATCAATTATTTGTTGCATAACTAAATAAACAATCTTTCCCTCAGTATTAATTTCTGAGTCTACATTGCATCTCGCTGTTGATTCAAGCCAGAACTAAACACATCTTAAGACCAGAAGACAGGTTCTCCTTGACTTCAGTGGCCATTAGATCAAAACCTTTTACAACAGCATGAGAAAACAACTCTCAGGGAGTTACCTGGACATCAAAACTTTGTAACAAGCTACACAACAGAACCTTAGAGAAGTCTCTTTCCCTTTCACCCTTGCAATTTTGCATGCTATGTCCAGAAGAGGCCGTGCTGCTGCACGTGAAGAAAACCCAGACAGTACCTCTCACTGTCTTGGACCTTGAGGAAATGCTACAGCTTCCCTTCTGGAGCTAGAAGGAAACTCTCATGATGGGTATCAAAGTGGATAAAATCAGAGCATCATAGAATGGTTTGGGCTGGAAGGGACCATAAAGATCATCCAGTTCCCATGGGCAGGGACACTTTCTCCGAGGCCAGGTTGCTCCAAGCCCTGTCCTACCTGGCTTGGAACACTTTCTGGGATGCAGCATCCACAGCCTCAGTCAAATTAAAATTAACCATCACCCAAAAGTCAAGGAATATTTTCAACTGCTGACATGTTTCTGAAGGAAACAGATCTGGGTGTTGTGTGGTCTTATTTCTGTCTCTCATTCCTGCTCCAGAGAAGTTTCAGAAACTGGTCCTAGAAAAATGAGCTACCTGTATTTTTTTTATCTTGCAAATGTTTATTCACAAGGAGATTCCTTCAATGGGTGCTGTTTTTACAAGTCAGGACTGATCATATCCAGCTGGCATCTCCTACCAGCCCAGGATGAAAGCTTCAGGTTCCAAGGAAGCTGATAGACCTTTAAGTCAGCCATATACCAGATTAACAAAGCTTTTAGTAAAAGTCAGTAAATGCAGAAGTCTGTGAGCTGAGAGCTATGCTGACATGGTGGGTTAGTCATGGCTCTGGTGTCCCACAAGGACAAAGCACACAGACATCCTGGCATTGTCCACACTCATGGGACCACTGTGGCCCTGCCACAGCCCCAGCTCACACCCTCAGTGCCACCCACTCCAGGGCACTGGGATCCCTGCAGCACTGAGGCATGAGAGGCACCAGACCCCAAAACCAACAGGATTTGGGGCAAGTCTGAAGCACTTGCAGGAAGTACTTGAGTGTTCTCATGGTGGATCCTCCTCCCTGCCATGTCTGTCTGCTCATAGCAAACCTTCTTTTGTCCATGCACTCTTTGCTTCAGCATCTTTTCATCCCCTGTGGTCCCCTCCTTTACGCTCCCCCTCTTTTCCAGCCTTCTCCCCTTACCCTTGGACAGGTCCTCTCCCCAAATCTCTGGATTTTATCTAATCCCTGCTGAGGCTCCCAGAAAGACCTGGCACTAATGTGTGGTTAACACTACACACTTTTCCACAATCCCCCCAGCTGTCCTTGTCATACCAAACCCAGAGGTGAACGTGGCCTGGCAGCAGGAGGAGATGCCAGAAAAGAGCAGAACACTGTGGCCCTGTGAGGAACCCTGCAGTGAGGGACTTTTTGAGACAGAAAAGGATTTCCCACCCACGAGCCTCCCTTTGAATTGTGAAAGCTTTTGCCACCTAGATCATCTCATGTCTCAGCACACCTTAACACGGTGCTAATTGTCACAGCATCACCTGTCTGGAAACTGCTGTGAGCACCTTTTCTCACATCACATTTAAGAAAACACATAAGCAAAAAAAGCACTGCTGTAACAGTCACCCATCTCTTAGACCCATGTAAATCCCCTGAGTTCTTGAATATTAATTCAGAAATTCTCCCATTCAGTTATTAACAATGAAAGGATTGACTATTTTTCACAAGAGTGTCTTCTGGATGTAAAATTTACAAACAGATACAAAGACTGCCACACATGAGAAGGATCCAATGTTCATTAAAATGCATTTTTCACAGAGTTTATGGGCACACTGGGACACTTCATAGATAATGCATTTTATCTTAGAGGTTTAGGGCAAGGTGAAAGATTTAACTAACTGGAGAAGAACCCAATAGCACTGAAAGAAATAGAGAGGCCTTCAAAGGAAAGGAGACATTCCTCTAATGGATCTTCAGTCTCTACCCTCACTCTCCTGAAAGACTCCAGTTTCTGTGTCTTATCTCAGAAGGGCATTTCCACATTGAATTGCCAGCAAAGTGAGCAAGGGACTGCAGGTGTCCCAGTCCATGCTGAGTGCAGAGCACAGCAGAGCCTGGGGGTGGCCTTGGCAGCACAGAGGAATAGATGTGATGGTGACCAAGGTGTGGAGGAGCCTTTGCCTGGTGTACAGACCCTGACAGACCCTGCAGCACATTCAGATGTGTTTGCACCCCTCTTTTCATGCACAGTCCTCTGGGAGCCCCTCTGAGTGTGCCCAGGGGAAGAGGCTGGCACAGCCCCTCACATCTGTGCAGCTGATTGCAGATCTCAAAGCCAAGTGTACCATTTCCCCACTGACATGAGCAGGTGCCCTGCTGCTACTGCTGGGGAAAAAATGGGTAAATTCAGGCTGAGGAGAGGAGATTCTGCTGGAGCACACAAAAACCAGCCCCCAAGGACCATCCCTTTGCCTTTTGGGAAGGGGCAGCAGCCTGGATTAGGGCTAAACGGATTTGTGCTTGCAAGACCCTGGGTCTCTAATTGGGTTTTTTTTTTTTTTAATTCCTGTAATCCTGGATGATTTGGAGCAGATGCTTCGAGATTACTGCCAGGGCCCAAAGGTGACTGCAGGAAAAAAACAGTCAGAGCCTGGCTGAGCAGCGCAATGGGGTGGGGGTGCTGCTGTCCTTGGGAGGCTTCTCCCCTGCTTAGAGGGGCTGCAGCATCAGCAGGAGTTGGCCTGAGCTGGGTTTTGGCCTTGCAGCAGGATTTGGGGTTACTGGAAGTTGCTTTTGCTCTCCCAGCAGCCTGCAGGTGGGGGAGGATGGAGCCCATTTCCCAGGAGATGGCTGATGGGAGAGACAAAACCATACGGAGTTGCCAGAGAGAGTTCATTTTTCCTGCCTGCTCCTGAGTGTGTGTGAAAATCCCCTGGGTGTTGGCAGCAGCCCTCACACCTGAAACCCCAACGTGAAGCTGTGAAGGTGCCCTACCAGCCTGCCACGGCTTCAGCTGATCCCATGAGCCAGATCTTCCTGTACAACCCATCAAAGGATGGGGATTCAGCTGCTGTTGAATTTAACACATCAAACACTGACAGACTTTTTAAAAGGCAATAGGACAAGGGGTTATGGTTTTAAACTAATGGGGGGGTAGATTCAGTTTGGATATGAGGAACACGTTTTTTATGATGAGGATGGTGAGGTGCTGGCACAGGATGCCCAGAGCTGGTGGATGTCCCATCCCTGGAAACATTCAAGGCCAGGTTGGAGAGGTCTCTGAGCAACCTAGTCTAGTGAAAAGAACACCAGCTCACTGCAGGGTTGGCCAGATGGCCTTTAAATGTCACTTCCAACCCAAACTGTTCTGTGATTCTATGAAAGCCTGCTAAACACAGGCTTGGTCTTGGCTTGGCACCACCTTGCAGCTCTTCTCCGGGGCACTGATGGAGCTGAGCAGCTCCTGTGTGGCTTTCAAAGGAGACACCACGGGACTGCATCAACCAGAGACACAGCAAGAGGCAGGGGACAGGAGGGCAAGGAGTTTGGTCCAGGGGATAAGTCAAGGGGTTGTTCAGCCTGGAGAAAAGGAGGCTCAGGGGGCACCTTCTCACTCTCCAGAACTCTTTGACAGGAGGGTGCAGCCAGTTGGGGGTCGGGCTCTTCTCCTGTGTAAGAAGTGACAAGACAAGAGGGAATGGCCTCAAATTTAGGTTTAGATTTAATATTAGGAAAAATTTATTCTCTGAAAGGATGGTCAGGCATAGGAACAGGTGGAGTCACCATCCCTGGAGTGTTCAAAGGTGTTGTGGATGTGGCAATCTGGGACATGGTTTAGTGAAGAACATGCCAGTGCTGTGTTATCAGTTGGACTTGATGGTCTTAAGGGTCTTTTCCAAGCTTAACCATTCTATGGCTCTATGAAAATGAACTTCCCACTACATCAGCTCAGGGAATTCTGAGGATATTTCAAAAAAACACAGTCTATAACCACCTGCACAATGTAAAAATTCATTGAGAATAATGCTCAAGAACACTTGGGTTTTCTCTGCCCAACAGGACTCCTCTGTCCATTCATTGTCTCGTCCTTCCTTTGTCTCTTCACAACTCTGGGTAGGAG
Organism: Lanius collurio; assembly: GCA_020086605.1. Lineage (NCBI taxonomy): Eukaryota > Metazoa > Chordata > Aves > Passeriformes > Laniidae > Lanius > Lanius collurio. The sequence goes on from JACBWW010000004.1 coordinate 373,704, forward strand.
GAGCTGTAACTGTACTTGATTTTTGGGAAACAGATGCCTAACCTATACAAAATGTTAAGAGACTGGATCCAAAAGCAAGCCTGTGTTTGTGGGTTCCAGCAATAATTTTGCAAGTCTCTAATGCTGCAACTTCAAGCAGCCATTTCAGCTAAAGTTCCTTCCCCGATCTCAATTATTTAACAAATACCATACAAAGACATGTAATATCTGCAATATTCATAGCCTTGGCAGCAGGCTGAAAACACTTGGATTTGCAAGGGGTTATTCAAGGTTTTTCTTTGAAGATCAGTAATTTTCCGTTGCTCCTCTGTCACTGAACATTGCCATACAACATTAATAGCACATAACTGATTATTCATAGGCCATTTGTGATAAAATGATGGCTCAGAGGTGGTTGCAGTAAATAAAAGCACATCTTAAAAAGCTTAAACAAGATGTGTGTGCAGGCTGACTTGTATGAGGCAGAGATTAACTACGATTATTAGTAAATACAAGCCCCAAGCCAGGGAAGCACTTAAGCACAATCTTCTGCCCCATTGGCTTCCCAGAGCAGCGTCTCAAAAAATGCCTGGGATACTTCAGCGTGTTCCCAGGCTCAGTGCTGGCCTATGATGTGCAGGATCTGGGACAGTGATGCCAGGGCTGTAGTGACCCTTTCACATGAAAGCTGCTGTGCAGGTGGATGGCAGCAGTGTCTTCCTTGTGGGACACCTACTGCCTTCCTCCATTGCTTGAAAAGGAAGGGAGGAGTTTATCTGGTAATGTTTATGTTAAATGTTTGGATAGAAAAGCTTATAACCAAGCAGTTTTTTTGTTGCTTGGCAGAGCCAGCTGCTTAGAGAGGCTTTGGGTCAGGCTATTTAAAGGCAGCATTGATCCCCAGCCTACTCCCTGCAGCTTAGAGTCTGTGGCTGGAGAGGAGTGAGACCTCAGACCCGCTGAGGGTGGCAGGGAGAAGAGCCTGTGTCCCCACACACTGTGTCAGGCTCTGGAACTGTCTTGGTGTCACGGCAGGGCTCACCCGGCTGGCACCGATCATCACTGCATGGATCAGCCACACAAACACCCCCCAACCCCATCCTGAGCTGTGCAAGGGCTGGGCCAGCTGAGGCGGCAGCAGGGACAGCCAGCAGAAGCAGGGGGTCCCTGTGCTCAGGGAGGGGAGCCCATGGCTGGAGGGGCAGCTGGAACTGTTGGGATTTCTATGATTTTCTTTTTCTTTAGATAGTAAAAATTTATTTTTTTCCTAGTTGGTAATAGAGTTATCAGGGAACGGTAGTCATTTGGGTTGGGAGGGACATTAAAGACCATTTGGTCCAATTCCCCTGCCAGGGACACATTGCTCCAAGTCCCATCCAACTCGTCCTTGAACATTTCCAGGGGTGAGGCATCCAGAGCTTCTGTGAACAACTCGTGCCAGTGCATCACTGCCCTCACAGGGAAGAATTTCTTCCTAATATCTAACATAAATATCTTTTAGTTATAATTCTCTTTTAATTTAAAACAGCTCCCCCTTGTCCTGTCACTACCTGCTTGTGTAAAAAGTCGTTCTCACACTTCTTTACAAACCCACTTTCGGTATTAGAAGGCTGCAACAAGGTGTCTCCTTCCCTTGTGCAAGCTGAACATCCCCAGCTCCCTCAGACTGTCCCCACAGGAGAGCTGCTCCCGCTCTCTGAGCATCTTCAGGTCCTCTCTGGACTCACTCCAACAGGTCCAAGTATGCCTGAGGCAAAGTTCTGAGTAAGGATCTGACTTCAATCCTCCTCTACCCGATTAAATCCGCTCCAGCTGACTCAGCCGCTGGCTCAAAAAAACCCCTTAAATTTGGGGGGCGGGTTGGATACACCCGCGCTTGCTGCCGTGCCCCACAGCCAAATTCCGAGTCTTTGAGAGAGAAGTAAACTCCCGGCTGTCCGGGTGGGGTCGGGGCGGGGCTCGGGGCGGTGCCAGCGGAGCCCCCGCGGTTCCTGCGCTGCCGCGGAGCAACAGCTCCACCGTGTGAGAGCCGGGGGCCGCCGAGAGCCGAGGGACTGTCCGCTCAGCTCCCACAGCCTCGGCTATGCCTTTATTTACTGATCTATTATCACTTTTTTTTTTTTTTTTTTGGGGGGGGGGGTGTTTTTTGGTTTTTTTTTTTTTTTTTTTTTGTTGACAAGTATTTTTAAAATCAAACCAAGGCAGCCCCGGCAGCACCACCCCGCCCACTGATCCACAGCGCAGTTTCTTCCGGGCTCTCCCAGAAGGACAAACTGATTACGGCAGGAGTGGGCAGTAGTGGTCAGTACTGCCCGAAGTGCAGCTCGCTGCGCTGCATCTCCTCAGAGCCCGCAGGAATTCTGCGTGGGCTCCGCTGTTCGCTTTACCCCGTGTCTGACTGATTGCCGTGGGACGCAGCCTCCCGCTGATTCCCCTTTCCGGCTTCTGCCGAAAGGACGAGGTCACGGATTTGTCTCTTTTTATTTTTTTGTTTGACTTTTAATCTCTGCGAGGGCTGCAATGGTTTAATAGTCCCGCTGGAGTTTGCCTCTTGCCAAAAGAGTGGGAACGGAGCGAACCGCAGAGCCGTGTTTTGTGCTTACTCAAACACGCTTAGGGTCCGATCCCATCCTGATGCACTTCTCAGTGCCAAGCCCGGCGAGGGTTCCCCCACGGCCCCTCCAGAGTGGTGAAGAACTGGATGTCACCTCCAAAAAGCTTAGCAGGAGCTCGGGCACACCCCAGAGATTATGTTTGTGGCATAAGGGCTGGCAAACCTCATCTTCCAGCCTCGCAAATAAAACCCTGGGGTTGTGCTAGAGCTGTGTGAAAAAGGGGACCTCTGGGGCCACAGAAATTGTGTTTGCTGTTCCTCCCTGGGGGTTTTCTCTGACTTTGCTGCCCTGTGAAAACAAACCTGCCTTTTCTGGATACATCAGTCCTGGCTCAAGCTAGGGGGTTATTCTTTCCTAGGGTTTTTGGTACCTGCTGCCATTCCCCGTTGCTCACTACCCCTTTTCCCTCGCCACCAATCCCCTTGCTGCAGATTGTTTGCAAGGAGGGGAGCACTATGATTTCTTTAGTGATCCCCCCCAAGTATTTGCCGTCCATGCCTGCCCTTCCCTGATGAGATTTGGGGGACAAACACCCCTGTAGCCCCCAGGAAGGCGGCGGCATGTGTCAGAGATGACCCTTCCGGGACAAATCCCACAGCTTCCCCTCTTCCCCCTCCCCAGAGAGGGCTCTGACCGCAGTGGATGCCGAGCCATCCCACGGAAGCCCTAAACCCTGTGGGATCTGAGCTCCGGGAGAGGAAGCCCAGGTCTTTTGATGCCACCTTGTGGAAACCTCGCTATCCTGCCGGCACCAGCGCCAGTGTCACCTCGGGGACAGCACTGTGGGCTGCGGGCTGGAGTGCAGGTGACTGGGGAATATTTTGGGGTGAGGTTGGGTGCAGCTGATCTCATTGAGGCTCAGGTATGCCCAGAAAAGCCTCTCTGGAGGGAAGAGGATCCTCCCATGTGAGGGCAGCCCAGGCGGTCCCTTGGCAGTCGGTGTCATTTGTGTGGTCACCACAGCGGTGGCAAGAGGTGACACGAGGATTATGAGCCTTGTGTCACATCAAGTGATACATTCAGGGGAAAACAGGTCAGCTGTTGGGCGTGTGAGTGCCTGCTCTGCCTTGTGCTCCTCGTGCTCCTCCATCCTCCTGTGCCAAGAGGTGCAGCAAAAAAGCAGCTGCTCTCAAAGGGATGGTGAGAGCTGGAGCGAGCCTTGGACAAGCTTTAGGTGTATAAACCCAAAACTGCAGGGCAAACTCAGGTCAGCTCAGCAGCCAGCCAGCCAGCAAGGTCCAAATTCCTGCCCACACTGCCTGGAACAGAAAATCCTCCATGCCTGCACTGCTGGCCAAGCCTGCACTGGCCGAGGTCTCTACCATGGAGAAGGGTAACCAGGTAAATCTCATGTCTCCAGGCATGCCCTTGGCATTTTAATACATAAGCAGGATCAAGGTCCTTATTAAATGGACTTTCAGGTGGTCTGTGTTCATAAAAAACACCCAAAAAGGGGGATCTGTGCATGCCCCATCCACTGCAGCTGTAAGAACTCCAAATGCACCCATCCCAGGAGAGCATCCTTGCCAGCAGGCTACAAACTGCAGGATTATGGATTTACTGGAGGATGCCAGAGGGAACTCCTTCCTCATGTTGAATCTGGACAACAGCAAAGTCAAGAATTTTCCTCTACTCTTTGTTTACCCAGCTCGTTCCTTGCTATCTTGAGCGGGAGAAGATTTTGGATAATCTGGCAGATAAATTAATGCCTCAGTGGCACTTCTCTGAAAGACAGGCAGAGCCCTTCCCAGACATCACAAAGCATCAGACATCCCACAGATTACAAAATTGGCATAATCCATGCCTTAAATGGTTATGAACATCTTGCTTTAAGTCTAGATACCCTGATTTCAGCCCCTATCATTATCTTCTGATACCAAATCCAAGCACCTTTATGATGTTTTAATTTGGAAGGGGTAGGCAATGAACAAGTACTTTTAAAATCTGAAAATAAATAGGAAGATTGTATATCTTGGTGTGCTACTCTGTATTTAAATGTGTCTTCCTCTTGTCTTGGCGTGGTCTAGCTTACAGTTTGGAAATCACAATAACTTCCAAAACAGCAAAAGCTGCAAATTAAATGACCCTAAATCAGGTACCCACACAGAATAGAGTCAGTGGGACCTGGCTGATTCACATCCAAGATGTATTTCAGGATATTGGCATTTTCAAGGTACTCTTGGAATATTGTATTATCACCTGGGATACCTTGGAGGAGTAAAACCCACAGAGGAGGTCAGCAGCAAAATAGTGATTATTTTCCAGAGGCAGAACTGGAAAACCACAGGCCGTTCATTGCTTTGGGAGGGGAGTTTTAGAGATGCTGCTCTGCCATTTGCATGGTTGAGAAAAGGATTTATTGAGACAATGAAGAAATATTCTCTAAATTATGGTCTGTACCATGAAACTTCTGTTTGGAAGTTTCACAAGTGTGAAATCCCAGGGAAGGAGTCATAACCAATGCCAAGCCAAAAGCTGTGAAAATGTGACCCTCTGAAAAGTCAGGTTAGGAATTCTTTCCTAGCAGCACTTTTCAGCTTGATGTAAATGTTATCACTTGAACATTCCTTGGTTTGTACCATTGGGATTGTCCTTGAAAAGGCACGGCATGATCTCATGTTTTCGTTTCCTTTAAAAACCTTTAGGGTTGAACCACAAGAGGTATTTTCCCATTAAACCCAAGCTCCTCTGCCTGAGAGGCCGCACAGATGGGCAGCAATACAACATTCCTTCTCAGGTCTGATGGAAATGCATCTGCATTCATAAATTTAAACATCTGGCTCCACTGCAAAGTAGGTCAGAGCTCATCTGTCAGATAAGGATTTGTCAGAGATACATGGAATTGTATTTTGTCCCTCCTGTGTCATTTATACAGCAGCAAAATCAGAGCAGCCGCTCCCTCCATAGGTGCAGGAATGTGATGGCTGTGCCCCCAGGGTGTAAATGTTCCCCTGCAGGAGAATTAAAGTGTGACTGATCCCTTTCCTGTGTGTCCTGTACAGGGGAGATGTGGCAGATTGTGACCAGTGTGCACCAGTCTGTCCCCGAGCCTTGGCAGGCCACTGGGAACAAGAAAATGTGGGAGAAAAATCTGTATTTCAGCCAGTGCTGTGGCAGCTGCTGGGTGTTTGCAAATGTGCTACAGGCAAAGCTGTTGCCCCAAGGTTTAGGTGGCATCAGGTATGGCCATGGCCAGCTCTGTGCTGACCATCTCAGGGACTCCTCTCCCTTTAACCTGAGCACCATTCCTGGGGAAAAAAGCTTTCCAAAAATATGTATATCTACAGAGAGGGACAAGAACAGTTTCTCGAAACATCTGCTGGAAAGTCTCTCTGTCAGGCTGCTCTGAGGGCAACACCCTCTGGTCTGGGTGTCTCCTCCACATCTCCTCTGTGTGTTCCCAGGAACCTGGCACCGTGGCACCAGCCTGGCCACATCCAGCCCCACCAGCACCTGCTCTTCCCCTGCTGCCAGCGGATCCCGCCCTCCCCGAGGCACATCCCTTTGGTTCTCCTGCCCAGAAAGCCGCAGAGGGAATGTTTCAGGCCGTGATATGGGATGTCCCAGCCTCACTGCGCTGCCCACCCCAGGCAGCTTCCAGCGGCCGGTGCTGCCCTGCGCATTCCGTGCCCTGTGCTGGGAACAGCTCCCAGCAACCCTCCGGACACGTCCCAGCCTAAGGATATGCCCGAAGCACATGCTCCAGCCCGGAGGTAGCACAGCGGGTCCACTGCTGCCTCCCAGGCTTGCCAAAACCCCCGGTAATTAAAATCCTTTCCCCGCCGTCAGCAAAGGACGCTGCGGTTCCCAGCGCCGGGAGGTGAGAGCGCTGGGCTGAGCCCCCGGGGCCGGGGCTGCTCACAAAACACCAGGGAAACAGCCCCGACACCCGCAGAGGTGACCCCGCTGCCTGGCAGGCGCTTCCCCCTGGAAAGAGCCAGCCAGGAAGGGTCTGGTCTCCATCCCCTTTTGGGAAAGCGTCATCCCCACAAGGGCCTCCCAGATAAAGCTCATCCAGCTTTGCATCCCCGGGCTGGAGCTGGGGCTGAGTTCGGGCAGGGTAGCAGGAGGATTAGCAAGGGTTTGGATCCAGAGCAGAGCATGACCCAGTGGCTTGCCCCTAATTTGCTGGAGAGCTACAGAAAATTGGCAGGAAACAGCTCCAGTCCCAGTTTTCCAGAAAGGATTATCCAGGTAAAACCGGAGGAACAGGTTGTGAACGATCCCAGGAACTCAACAAAGAGTTAATGATGGAAGATAAAACAGGAGAATGTTGAAAGAGGTCGGGAAAGCATCAGCTATGAGATTGGAAGGGGCCAATAAGGGCTAATTTTATTTCTCTTTACAATTAAAAGGGGCCAAAAGCAAAGTGTGGAGCTGAGCCTGGGTGTAACACCATCCATCTCATCTGTACCACAAATGGGACAGGCTGCCAGGCCCATTTCCAGCACCATCACTCCTCTTAGAGACTTCATTTAAATATTTTTCCAAGGATTCTGGCACTGCCTCCATGCTCCTCGCCACACTAGAGCCCCTCTGTGCCTGCAGGAAGAGAGAGAAGCTTCACTGTTGCTTCCCCAGCCTCTGCAAACATGGCTGGCACCGGGCTCCTGGAACTGCTTCCTTTATTTCCATTTAGTGAAATAGCCTGGGAGGAAAGTGGCTGGCTCTGCCCACAGCCCTGCCCTGGCCCTCTCTCTCCTGTGCAAACAGAGCAGGCAGGACCTGAAAAGTCCGTGGAACATCTGCAGGCACGCGTGGGTGTTGCTCAAGGATGGGAAGCAGCCACAGAGGAGCCTGTTTGGATCAAAGTGTCCGTGGAGCCAGCATGCAGGGATGCCCTTTTAGGGGCTGAACCCCACGGTGACGGGCTGGAAATCAGAGGAGGATAAGATTAGAACAAAAAACATAAGAAGATTTCTTGTGCAGGTGTGGCCATATCTTGGCTGCCCTCAGCTGCTTCGAGTGATGGCAGTCGATGCTTTCCCACCAGGGGAGAAGGGAACATTCAGGTCCCTGGGATGTACATCTGCATGTGCTCGTGTGCCCTTATGCCATGGAGTCAGAAGGGGTGGCAGAGAAACCAGGCAATCAGACAAATGACCCTTTTTGTCCTGAGGAAGAGGAGGAAAGGGTGTCAGTGGACATGTTGCAGGAGATGTCCTGCACTGCACGGGATTTCCTAGAGGAGGCTTTTTCTGAATGCAAAAGGCCCAGATTTCCCCACATTCAAACATGAATGAAATGTTTCCCATGGTTTTCCAACCACTTGCTTTTACCCCAAGCAGCAAGTGAACTACAAAACATCAGCTCTGCCTGGAGAATCAAAAATCCAGAAAAAAAAAAAAAACATGCATGCAGAAAGCTCATATTTATTGCTAAGTTTGGATACAGAAGGGACAGGACTCAGCGCCTGTAGTGTAGTGAAACATTTACATTTCTTCTGCTGAATCAAATTCAGACTGGATGTGACCCTCAGGAGCCCCAGCCCTTGGGGACAGACCCACTGGGAAACCCTGCCCCCTCCAGCTCTTGGATGGGGCCCCCACCCCTGTGCATGGTCCAAGGACATCTGCTCAGAGTGCACAGAGATGGGACCTGGAGTTGGCTCCAACTCAGGCCAGGAGTTGATGCCCACAACACCCAGACTCCACCTCTCATGAAACCCTGCAGGCTTTGGCCTCCAGCTGATAAAAAATTGCCATGTTTTGGTTCCTTTCACCCAACTGAGTGCTTTTCACTTTGATTTCTCCCCCTCACCCCCCCCACCCAAAAGCTGAAAGATCCTGACAGCTTGGGCCATTGTGTCAGCCGACTTTTCCTTCCAAAAATAATACTATTTTTGATGCAAAATCCTCAGCCTGCTCGGTTTTAACTCTCTCCAGAGCCCTGTAACTCTGTGTGCAGGGATGCCTGTGTGTCCTCTGGCATGCTCTTGCACATGGAAAGAAAGAACTTTTCCCTACCTGAACGCTCGTTCCCGTTATTGAACCTCTTTGAAGTCGAGCAATAAAAAGTCCCCATGCCCACGTGCAGAGCTCCAGACCAGCCTTTTAATGTCTCAGATGCAAGTCTCACTGTAACTTTACCAAGAATGTGGAAGGCTGCTCCAGATTACTGCATTGATCTCATGACTGAGTTGTTCTTCAAATAAATACCTACAGATCAGACAATGCCCTCATTCCATCCACGAGGTGTGAGCATCTCCCTGCTGGCAGATTCCTTGCCCCATGGCCGTGTGGCTCTGGGCACCTCACTGTCAGAAAGACTGTAAGATGGGAAGAGGAATGTGGGTGATCACCAAAAGAATGAAATACATAAAAATCAGTGCCCTTGCACTGGAATAAATAAATTAACAAGGGAAGCCAGGACATTTCTGGCAGCAAATGCAGCATGTACTGTGTTTTTCTACAATCCAGCAGCTATGGTGGTGGACATGAGATGTTTTGGGGTCCAATAAAACACTCAGAGCCACGGTGTGATATGGGATATTGCAGTGCCTTTTTCACACTGCAGCACTTTTCTTCCCAGTTAGGCAGAAAATAAAGCAAAAAGCCAGAGGTGGAGAGATTTTGTAACCCTGCTGGCAGTAGTGAGGGCAACACCTCATTTCCCACAAGGAATGTGCACTTAGCACCCACCTGTCTGCCCAAAAGCACCCTCCAGTCCATGCCCCCAAATGGGGGCAATGATAGACCTCAGTCACTGATGTATTCTTAGCCTGTAGGCCCATGAAGAAACCTCCTTCCACCTGCCCCATCAGGATGTGTCTCAGCTGGAGACCCAAAAAAGCTTGAAAATCCCTCCTGGATGAGCAGAGGGAAGGTGCACAGAAACATCCATGCATGGAAGAGTGCTGAGCATGGAAGAAAGAGAGCTAGATTTAGGTGTGTTTATCCTCAAAAGGAAAACTTTTTATGTTTTAGTAGGCAGAGGCACTGAAGGGCCCAGCCTGGTTTTCAAGACACCTCAAGGCACAACCAGGTGATGTGGAGATGTGGGTGAGGCAGCTCCTGGGGCTGCTGGAGGTCCTGGGTGACCTTGGGTACATCACTGTTGTCCCCTGGAGTTCCTCAGACAGGGTCTAATGCCTTTTCCCCCCACTTCTATCACCCTGCTGCCAGCTCTTCTGTTACAGGAATTCCACATTCCTGCCCCAGCCACATTCCTACTTGGAGAAGCAGTGCCCAGGGCTTCTCCCCTCCTGGAGCAGGCTGGTGTCTCCAGATGATGGTCTGGTCCCAGCCCAGCTACATGAGAGCCCTTGCCCAGTCCAAACACAGATCTCTGCCCAGCTACATCCAGGAGGCACCTCGGGAAAGTAGAAAAACAAGCAGTGAGAATAAACATCCGGATGAGGGCTGAGGAGGGAAACCAAAACACTGAGGGAAGCCAGGAATAATAAGAACCAAAAACAAATAGAAGAGAGCTAGCAGGAGCAACTGATCTAAAAATAAAATGAAAGAACAGCAGCAGGGTGGAGGGGCTATGATATTTTGGGGTCTGGCAAAGCATGTAGGGTTTGTGGGGCTCAGCTCTGGTGTGGTGGGGCTCAGCCCTGGGGCAGAGCCAAGTTCTCCTCTCACTGCCTTCTCTCACTGAAGTGGGGGAGGATGGAGGGTGTAGGCTGGGGCTCCCAGGAGCTGTTTGGATGGCAGTGATGACAGCAGGCTGCTCTTCAACCCTGCCACATCTCCCCTGGGGGCAAATGTGTTTGCTGCAGACGCTGTCTCAGAAGCAGATGCCCCATCCAAAACCCTTCTCAGCTCCCAGCAGAAGTTGTTCATCCCTCTAACCTTCCTCTGTGCTGGCCCATGGGTCTCTGTGAGGCACAGGCCACATCTGCTCAAGGACTGGGGGAAGAAGGTTTGTCTCCTGGACATCCCAAATCAGTGATGTCCTTCCAGGAAGCGAACCCTGGTTATCCTGGGAACTGCCCAGATATGGCCCTGCAAATCCTGTCAACACAGAGCCATTCATTCACTTGCTCCAAAATTTATACCCAGAGGTGAAACCACTGAAAATCTAACCATTAAAAACCCATTTGTTGGTTCTCACTCCTCTAAGCCCCTCAGGCCCAGATCATACAAAATCAGTAGGAGAAAAAATATACTTTTTTCTTTTTTTCCCCAAAGAATTAGCTTGCAGAGAGAAGGCTGTGTAGGACTGACCTCCACTTTCTCCAAGCTGACCATAGGGTTCCTCTGCATAAGCACCTTCTTTCACTTCTTTCACCTTTCAGACATTTGTTTTTCCTTTGTGGTTGCCCTCATTATTCCTGTTCTTAGGGCTGGGAACTTGCTCCCACCTTCTTTCTCTGCCACCAACGTTCCCCTCACACCAGCACCAGTGCTGGCTCCTGGAGGTGGCATTTCCATGGTGGGACCTAGGAGCTACAAGCAGTCTGGCAGCATGCTGGAATAAAAGAAAATGCCCTGGCCACCTCTTGGCCCCTGACTCGGAGCAGTTCTCCTCTCTCAAAAGCAAGATAATCTGGGTTGAGGCGCTGCTGCCCCCAGACCCACCACGTCAGATCTCCCCTTTCCTGTTCTTGGAAGCCCGAGGGTTGCAAGTCCACAGCCACCTAATTTTAATTGGTGAGTTTTAAAGATGGGGGAAAATAAAACCATAGAGTTAAAAGAAATCAGTCTGGATGGAAAGCCAAGGAGGCCACGTGCCAGGAAAGTGAGCTGCCTGCCAGTTTGGCACCAAGTGAATGCTTGGCCTGTTGAGACGGAATGCTGGAGCTGGGCACTCTGAAGAGGCACTTACCATCTTCAGGGGGAAAGGAGAGGCAGGGAAGAGGACAGCCTTGAGGACCAGGCAGAGCCTGAATGACAGATGAGTCCCAAACACACACTTGAGCATGAGGATGGGTGTGGGGGAGGATCAGGGACTTGGATGGTGTTTGACAGCACAGCCTCGTAAATGACAATGGTGCAGCTGCTGTGGACGGGCTCCCACTGAAACCAGAGCTGGAGATGCACAGAGCAAGGGACAGTCCCCAATAGGGGTGTTGAGGGCACTGGGCTATGGAGCAGCAGGAAATGGTGTGTTTATCCTCAAAAAGAAAACTTTTTAAGTTTTAGAAGGCAGAAGCACTGGCTGGCCCAGCCTGGTTTTCAAGACACCTCAAGGCACAGCCACAAACCCAGGGAGAGCGGCAACTGGACAAGGAAGAGGGGGGTGTGGCCAAGAGCAGCATGTAATGCACCAACCCTAAGAGTCACATATTCATCAGGCATTGAAGGCCCCAAATATCTTTCCCTGTGCAGGAACAAGACACCCAAATCATCACTGAGCGCTGAAATGGGGGTGAGGGTCATACCCCAGCAGGGTGGCAATGCCCAGGCTCCTCCCAGGCCAGCCCTCACCAGCGGCCGAGGAGGTGGGGAGCCAGTGCATGACTTTCCCTGCCCCCTGCCTCTGGCAGCATGTGCTGGCACAGGGCACGGGCTGCTTTCCAGGATCCGGTCTCTCCCTGGCTGCTTTCCCCGGCTCCCCAGGACACGGCACAGCAGACAGCAAACCAGCCCCTCTCTGTGGGCTTCTTAAGACCCAGCGCAAGGAGCCTGTGAAAGGAGTAGCAGCAGCCAAGTTTCCCCTTGTTTTTACTTTCCCCGTTTCATTTTGTCTGGGTCCAAGTGGTGGGTTTCGAACGCAGCCTCTCCCTGTCGCTGCTCTCCCCCGCTGCTCCCAGCAGTGCAGTAAGAAAACGTCGAGTCCCCGGCAGTCGGCACCTCCCTGGCTCTGGAAGCTGCACCCAGCAGATTCCCGGCTGGATCCTGGGATGAGATTGCAGGGACTGGTGGGAATGAGCTGCTACTTTGTGTCTTTGCTGCGAAAAAAAAAAAAAAAAAAAGAAAAGAAACCGGATTTTTGAGTGTGATTCTAATCTTTCAAAAATAGGGGGTTTGCTTTCAAAAGTCTCCTGGTTTTGTCCACTCATTTCTGGACACCAAGGCTGGACCTGCTGAGCTTTTCCACCAGGTTTCTCCTAAAATCCCCAGCAGGGTCCTCTTCTCCACCGGCCCCTGCCCATCCCAGCCCCGGGCCATACCCTGCTGCAGGATCCGGCCCCTGCAGCCCTGCTTCCCAAAACCGGGTTGCCTGTGAGAAATGAACGCGTTTCGTGCACTAACCCACCCAGGTAGAAGATTAAAAGGCAAACATGGGCTCGGTGTTCTCTCCCAGATCTGCTGGGTCCTCTGGGCTTTGCCTGCCCAGCTGCACAGCATCCCTGCTCGGGAGCTGACAGGACAAGGGACGGGTAAACAGAGCTTTTCCATGGAAACATTTGTTCAACAAAGAATTGCAAATTTTCATGGTGAGTATCTGGTTTCCTCCAAACTTAATTGTTGTTGTTTCTGAAAGCTGCCTGGCTGGTCTGGATCTGGCTTTAGTGAACATTTTTTTTTTCCTCTAATGCCTAATTTTCAGCAACTAGGATATCCTGCTTTTTTTTTTTTTTTTTGTTCTTCTTCTTTTTTCTTTAGGTCTCTATCCTTTTTTACAACACAAATGGAGGCAATGGCCGCTCTTTTGGGCTTTTCTGCAGGGCACAAGCTCTCTTTCTTACTGAAATGTTGATGGTAATGATCATAGAATCACAGAAGGGATTGGGTTGGGAGGGACCTTAAAGGACATCCAGCTCAATTCCCCCCCGCCGTGGGCAGGGACACCTTCCACTATCCCAGGTTGCTCAAAGCCCCATCCAACCTGGTCTTGAACATTTCCAGGAGTGGGACATGGACAGTTTCTTTGGGCAGCCTGTGCTAGGGCCTCACCACCCTCACAGTAAAGAATTTCTTTCTAATATCCAATCTAAACCTCCCCTTTTTTGATGATGGGGGACCCAGGAAGGCACACTTACATTTTTAGGCTAAGAGCTTGAATTGGAGAGGTGGAACTGAGCAGCTGCTCTGAGCCACCTCAGCACAACGACTCCGGGGAAAATCCAGGCTATTCACGGAGCCAAAGAGAAGTGGGGATAATTCGGAGTAAAGCTCCTGAAGGACACACTTAAGCACAGAAGGAAGCAAAAGATCAGGTCCGACTATCCCTAAGGAGGTAAGAGATGATTCCTGCAGCGTCCTTTGGTCCACCTGGGGTGCTGGGACATCGGGATGTCCCTGTGTCCACGGATCCCCGCTGACTCATCCCTCCCCACCCCTGTGTCCCAGCACTGCCTTTTCCCCGCTGGCGTTTCCTTGCTCAACTCCATTTTTTTTTTCAAGCAGTGGGGTGGCAGAGGCGCGGCGTGTCCCCGGCGTGTCGCCGATGTGCCCGCGGGGCCGGCGGGGTCCCGGCGCACGGCGGTGACAGCAGGTGGCACTGCAGCCCCAGGAACGGGCTGTGCCCGCCCCGCACGGACACCGCGCTCCCGCTGCCGCTTCCCGCTCCTGCACGGCCGGGCCCGTTCCTGCAGTCACACACACCGCACACCCGCCCGCACTCACACTCCTACAGCCCCACACCACACACACGCCCGCACTCACACTCCTACAGCCCCACTCCTACGCTCCCACTCCCACACTCCCAGATCAGCGCTCGGGCACAGAAGCCTCCCTTGCCCTCCACAGCGCATCCCCCTCCTGGGACTCCACCAACCCTCATGATTCCAGCCACCATCAAGCAGAAGAGTTTGGAGTATTATTCCTAGCCCACGCCAGAGCAGGGTGTCCAGGGAAATCTTGTGCACAATGAGGGTTTGGTGCGGGGATAAGACCCGGAGCGGAGAAGCCTGGTCCTTCCTCCAGCAGCAATGGGATTTGCCACTGCCTTTTGGGGATGGAGGAGGCTGAACACAGAGAAAGCCACTGGAGGATGGAAGCAGTCCATGAAGTCAAGGTAGCCACGACAAAGTGCAATCACAAGCCACTGCAAACCTGGGGATTTAGGGAGGAACCCAAGTTGCTGTAAAACGGTGCATTTAAAGAAAATCCAGCATCCTTCCATGAACTGTACTGATTGATGCCAGTAAATTTACACCCATGTCTCCAGTTGTGCCTGCTAAGAATAAAACCAGGGATGCACCACAGCTTCTGTTCCTATCCTGTAACTCCTCTGTGAGCTCAAGCTTTATTTTTAGCCCAGCTTCCTCGGGGCTCTGTCTGATCTAATTTCTCCGGAGAGAAGATTTTTTTCTGCTAGATGCCACCTTCCTGCTGGAAGCCCCCATTTCTCTCCAGCACTGCTGAAGGGCTTGACCTTTTCAAGCAAATTGGAAAGAAAATTATTCAGTCAAATTTTGGGGGGGGGGGGGAGGTGGTGAAATGGCAACCAAATAGAGCAAGTCCTAAAAGGGTATTGTGGAGTGAGATAGACTAGTGGGATGCAGACATTGGAGTAGCTGGTCAGTGGCTTTAGAAAAGGCAGGATTATTGGAGGAGGAAGGAATATGGGATATTTTCCTTCTTTCTTGCTTTGATTTGGCTGGTGTATCGTTGCCAAGCTCTTGGTGACAGACTCTCAGGCAGTTTTCTGCGAGGGCTCAGTGCTGGTTCCTGGTGTTTGGTCCTGTGATGTTGTTTCTGGCCCAGCAGTGGGTTGAGCTCATGTCTTGTAATTAGTGGGTGGGCTTGAGGAGACCACTGCGGCTTCCGATCTCTCGGGGAAAGAGAGAAAATAAGCAGGATTAAGGAATTTCAGAAAATTATAGGCATTTTCATTTCACATAAGCTTTGCCAGGAACACCAAACCCTGGAGAAGGACAGCCACAGCAGGACACACTACCCATGGGCAGGACTAAAGGACTTTGTTTCTCATCAGTCACCCAAAAAACTCTGAGTGTGTATTTTTGTGTGTGTGTGTGCACATGCAGCCTTCCCTGGGCTGGCAGTGGCCCTGGGAACACGGCACCTCTGCAAGATTAAAGGGATATATTCCATCTGCAAGCACAGTTTCATACAGATTTCTCTTTTATGGTCAGATTGCTGTAGGTGGAGGGACCTGAGGGATGAGGAGGGACGTCAGAGGAAGGGGAGAATTGGCTCTTGTTCATTTTTAGCCAAGCCTATCCATTGAGGTGATAATGCCACATGTGCAGCCCAGCCCACCCTGGCTGTTGGACCCCACTTGAGCTAATCCTCTTCTTGCTCACATGGTTTTCCCTGCAGCAGGGAGAGACAGAAATCCAGCCACAAATTCTCCAGGAAAATGCCAACTGGGAAGCTGCAGCAACTGAGCAAGAGTCGTAGGAGTACACATAGCACTTGGAATTGCTTTTCACTAGGATCTTTGTCCTTGGTGTAGGAACCTGGCAAGGGGTTGGGAGCCCAACTCCTCAGCCTGTCTCATCCTCCACCCCAGTGGACATTTCTGGTATGGATTTTCACTCAGCAACATTTAAAACTCATGAACAGTCAGTTCTTGGTGCTAAATGCATAAAATAAACACAAATGCTGTTTCAGATGGTCATGTGCCATCCTGCTTCTGCTTCAGGGTGCAGAATCCAAGCATCCCACTCCCATCTGAGTGAAGGGAAGTTCCATGTCCAGCACCACCAAGCAATCCTTTGCTGCCATTTTTCCCAAATAGCAAGTTTTTTTCTTGAGAAAAGGACTGACATTCAGAGCAGGTGAGATCTGATCAGCCAGATGCTGAGGCACATGCCCAAAACATGGCTTTTAGAATTACAATAGAGACAAAACCCCCCACTATCTATTTTATAACTGCAAATGGGATCTAATCCTGCACCTCTTGCTCCTGGGAATGGCTTACCAGGTGAGTTGTTCTACACGGTGACTCTATCAGGTGCATTTATCTCTCTATGTATATGTACATGTACAGGAGATGTTTATGTATTCAGTCTCCCACTCATGTGCTGCTCCACCCAAAAAAACCTTAAAAGTGGCAATGACTGCTTCCACTGTCACTCATGTGACTCTTATTTGAGGGTTTAATGCAGCAGAGCTGCCAATTGCAAGTCCCTAGACCCTGAAAAAACCCAAAGCTGTTCTCACTAAAAACCAGCGATGTTTGGAAAAGAGCCCCCTGCTTTTTCTGCCATTGCTTCAGGCAACAATTGCCATGCCATGGGGACATCTCTGGGATGGTGGCCTTTGCTGGCATCCCTGCCAAGCTGCACACATCCAGCACCCACCTCCAAACCAGCCAAGAACCTCTCTCTCCCTCCTCTCCTTATTTCAGCTAAATAACCATGCGATTATTTTTCCACATGAAAGTGCCCCGGTGTTCAGGTGGACAATCTGACTCCGGCTGAGCCGCCTGGAATCCCTGCGGTTTTGATTTTCAGCAGGGAACAATCTTATCAGCCCAGATTGTACACAGAGATAGGGAGCCCTCGGGTAGGGTTGCATAAGCACAGATTGCCTCAGCCGGGATGGGGAAGGCTCTGCTCGCTGTATTTATTTGTTTTCCCCACCGCGGGTTTCAGGTTCTCCTGGTGACCATCATTTCAGCTTTCCTTCCCCGCTCATTGTTTGAGCACCCGAGCCTTCCTCATGGATCACTGGGCAGGAGGTTCAATGTAAATCTGGCCTCAGCCCCTGGACCCCTGCGTGTTGCCTTGAGGGATTTCCTGCAAATAGGGCTTTTTTTTTTTTTTTTTTTTTTTGGTCTCACCGTGGTCCTTCTCTGTGCGAGGATGGGATGGGCTCCAGTTTGGGATGGATGTGATTCCCCCCTCCCTCAGCGCACCCATTTTGGCCTCTTCCCCTCCTGCCAGCTCCTCTTTCAAGTCTGGCAGCTGCGTGGGCACCTGGTCTCCGATTGCACAGGCAGGATATACGGTTTCCGTGGAGGCCACCAGCAAATAGCTGTGGCTACGTAACCCTGGCAGAGGAGGGGGATGAGGACAGGGAGGCATCCTGAGCAAAGCAAAGCCCCCAAAACGTCATCCAGAGGAGCACAGGAGGGTGCAGACCCAGATACCCGGGCATCCAAGGACAGAACACCCTGCAGTCCCATCCCATGCCATATGATGCTGTGCTGCCAGAACAGTCGCCTCTTGTGCTGCCCAAGGGCACGGAGTGGCAGGGCCTGAATGCACCCATGAGACATCCATGCTGGGTTTCTGGGAGGTTGCTGAGACGTGGGCATGAAAAATTACCATGCAAGTCAGAGTCTGTCTTTTAGAAAATGTTCTAGGTTTGAAGTTAACACTGCAGCAGTTGGGGAAGCATCGTGGTGTGCACCTTGAATTCCTCTTTGCTAGGGAAAATGTTAAGTTTCAGTCCTATTCACAGCTTTGACTCCTTTTGCTTCTTTTCCTTCTGGTTTAGAAGATTTTAATAAATCCCCCTTGCACTGGTGCCTTCAAATCATGCAACATCACCTCCATTTCTTATCTAGGGTAGATTACCAAATTTGACACACCCATAAACCATAACCACATCCATAAAAGCTGTGATGAGCTGGTTGGACATTTGGTGTGTCACGAGCCTGGATCAAGCCTGCTAAACACCTCCCTGAAAGTCACCACCATGGTAGGAGATTCATTTGTGTCCCTGCTTAAATTTCCCTGTTAGGGTTGAATTCAGCCCTGAGTGGGATCAGACTGGAGTGGTAGGGTGGAGGTGACCAGTTGCTGACTGTCCTCACCATGACCATCACAGGCTTTGGCCACACCACTGTCCCCCACCACCCCAGTACCAAGTTCCCATGGGGTGGTGCAGGTCACGCAGCCTGCAGCAGAGACCCAAAGCTCCTCACCTGAAAGTCTCCTCCAGGCCAGCCTTGCCTATTGGGGAGCTCAGAGGCAGAGCAGAGGTGGTGGTCTCTGAGCAAGCTGCCTTCAACTCCCCATGCCCAAGGCCTGCTTTGCCTTTTCCCTCCTGAGGGCTTTTTGAACCCAGTCCAGGTCACCTCTGGGATATGGAGGGCTCAGAAGCAGATCCTGCAATAGATGGGGCTGGTACAGGTGCAGGTGGTATCAGATTCTTGGCCAGCTTGTGGCACTGGGTATGTCTGTCTGCTTCAGTAGGCACCGTGTCCCCTGGGAACAGCACAGCTCCTGTGTCCCCACATCCATTTAGCTGTGCTGTTCCCTCCAAGAAATAATCCCACCTCCTTGTCAAGCACCTCCTCAGCCTTTGAGGATGCTGCCTTGAGGGGCGCTTCTGAAAACAGAAATTCATAGAAATTCATTGAATTACAGAATCATGAATGGTTTGGTCTGGAAGAGACCTTAAAGACCATCTCATGGGCAGGGACACCTTCCACTAGACCAGGTTGCTCAGAGCCTCACCCAGCCTGACCCTGAGCGCTTCCAGGGGTGGGGATTCCTACAGGCTCAAGCTTCAGCCTCTCCCCCTTCCCCAGGGCAGCAGTGACACGTGTCCCAGCCTGAGCTGTCCCAGCAGTGCAACACCGTGTGCTTCCCCACTGTTCACCCAACAGATGCCAAACACCCGAGGGAGGCTGGAATAGGCCGGAGCATCCCCATCCCAGATCCACTGAGAGGGGCACATGGTGCAAAGCACCAGGGGTCCTGTTTGCCAGCAGGGCTGGAAGCCACCACGACAGGGGACAGAAGTGTCCCCTGCCATGAGCATTGCTGAGCCTGCCCAGCACTCCCAGCTCCTGCTCCCTTTGGTCCTGCTCCTGCAGCAAAGCCCTGCTGGGTGGGCAGAGCTGAGCAGCCCCTGGCAGGATTCTTAGCCAAGTTCTGTGGTTCCTTTGTGCCAGTGCCTCTGCCCAGCCCCAGAGGGCTCCCAGGAAGGGAACAGCAGTTTATAAACTGGAGTTCCTTCCCTCTTGAACTCTTTCTCTTCATGTTTGTCTGCCGCTCCAGAATACTGGGCATACAAAGATCTTAATTCCCTAAATATATCTCTGATTTGCTCTAGGATGATGCTGCCCTTCAGTTGAATGAAGCACACACCAAGGTTATGCCTGCCAGCAGCCCTGGGACTGCCACAAAATCCCTCCTGTGCCCTCATGGACAGAGCTGCAGGTCCCTGTGACCCCCACCACCCCATACAGGGCAGTGAGAGCAGGGGTGGGGAGACACAGGCTCCCTTTGGGGCTCAGGAGAAGCGCCCTGATAGTTTGCAGATGTGATTTCATTTTTCAATTGTTTCTAATTTGCCTGAGGTTTTATTTTTTTTTTTTTCAGTTCCAGAAAAGAGACAATTTCTTCAGGGAGTGTTAGCCACAAGCCTCATTTGGCATTGTTTTTTAGTCAATTGGTTTTTCTCGTACTGTTAGGAATATTGTGTTACATAACGATAAGCTGCAGTGACTTGTGGGGACTATAAAGGGAGGCAGTGTGGGAGTGCAGAGCACCAGCCGCCCTCCCCACCCCATCACCTGCCCTTGCTCTGACCTTCAGCAGGTCTGTCATCTCCCCAGGTCTCAGTTTCCCCTCCTGTTAAACAGGGCTGATCCATGTTCCAGCTATTATTTTAAAAGCTTTTCCATCCTTAAGTCAGAAAAAAAAAATAAATTCCCCTTTCTTCCATCCTGAGATGAAGGCATGAGGATTTTTCCATACCTTTTCTACCACAGCTGAAATTCATGTGAATCTGAGCAGGTATGACATCATACCAAAGCATCTCTATCCCTGCAGAGCTAAACTGTGGATGAGAAGCTAAGACAGGGATGAGAATGAGTCGCTCTGCCCACAGAGGCATTTTCCAAAGGCACTGGACAAGTGAAAACAGGAAACCATAATTGAACTAAATCTGCTTCTTTAACCTCATTATTAGGATTGGGATTATATGCTTCGGAGAAAGTTCAACCTCTGTTTAAAATCTGAGAAGATGTGGATGAATGCTATAAACCACAGGGAGAGAGGGAATGCTCCTGCACTTTGTGGTAAGTCCAACTGGAAGGAAAGACAGCATGGCAAGGAATGGGGGTTCAGACTGGTGCCCTCCTTCCAGACAGCATGAGGCTGTTGTTGGAGTGAGAGCTAAAAATCTCTGGGGAGCCTGCTAATTTACTCTCTCTGCCCAAAGATTAAAGCAAATTTTCCTTCATTTCCATATTTAAAACTGTGTCCACATCCAGTTGGGAAAGATGACAGTGTCTCAGGTTACTTTGTACACTGCACCCAAGCTCCTGCAGATCCGGCTTCTGCCACCTCTGCTGCCCCCACACAGCACCTGGCACCCTCAGAAAACCTGACAGCTTCGGCCCCAACAGGAACAGCAAAACCCATCCTTGGGCATGGATTGCCACGGCCAGGATGTGCAAGCACTGTGTCCTGCTGCTGTTTGTGACACAGGGCAGGCTGCAGCACCTGCCCTGAAGGCAGAGTTTGTACAGAGACCAATCTCCAGCAGTGTCACCCTGCAGCAAGCTTTTCCTCAGGTGCAAAATTGCTGACAACAAAGCACACAGGGTGAGCAGACAGAGAGATTTTCCACCTGTGCAGTGTTCATGAGCTGAACTCCGGAGAAAAGCAGGAGCAAGGGAGAAGCTCAGAGGTGAAGAGTTATCTCAGGGGCATGTGCTGTTTCTTTTACACACTCTGCAGATCCTGAAGCGCTTCAAGAAAAGTTAAACAATTGTTAAATAGTACTTTATCTTCAGGCTGGATAACAGCACAAGCAGCCACTGGCTGCCTAGTGACAGGCAGCTCCATAAAACCACCTACTCAGGAGAGAGGGAGTTGGGATGCCTTGGCCTAATCCAGACAGTACCACACACCGGGACTCATTCCAGCTGCTGACATTCCCAAACCTGTGTGCTTAAAATGAAACTCTGACTTTCTGGCTGTTTGGGCCTAGTTTGCAAAAACACAGATCACAAATGTGCCACATCTTGGCTCCAGGCTCCTGGAATTGCAGCTTGGGATGTCAGGGAGCCAGGCCTGGAAATGTTGGACTTAAATCCATGGGCTGAGCAAACTTCCACTCCTCACCAGCAGCTTCTCTGGAGGGTTTGCCAGCATGTGGCCCAGGACTGTGGGGGCTGAGAGTGGGACACTGCCAGAGTCCCTGACACTCTACTGAGAGTGGGACTGCCCCTCGGGGGAGCTGGTGGGGAAGGGGAGTGAGCAGGAGCTGGCAGCAGGACAGGGGCAGAGCAGGAGCATGGCTTGTGTGCAGGACAGCACTGGCTCAGCATGACCCAGGAAATTAAATGAGGGGAGAGGAGGGGGCTGGCTTTCTCCTTGGGTGTTTGTTTTTATACACTGAATTTCCTGCTTGGGGAATCTAAGGGCACCCCACAGCCCTTCCCAGGCTGTCCCAAAGGTGGAGGTGGGCTGGGAAGCAGTAGGCTGCCCATCTGACTCCAATGGAGGAAGAAGTGCTCACAGTAGAGGTGACCTTTCTAAATCCCTGCTTTGGACAGACATTTCCAATAAGTGCTGAAGAAAAGCCTGCCAGTTCCAGCTTTCTCAGCCTGCTCTCCATTTTCCTTCCATCCTCTCCAGGCTGAATTTAATCCGAGAAGGTTCCTTTGAGCTTTTGTGTGTTGCTGGGGGAGATGTGGGCGCACAAGGGATCGCGTTACAACTTTCATTTCCTGAAATGTTTGAGGGAACATCCAGGGTTTTATCCACACATCAGGCAAAGTTGAGGGCTCGGATTTCAGGTCTTGTCACTCAGCTGTCACCAAACAAATGAGCCTCTCAGAGTTGGAGACGGAGAGAGCTACCTGCTATTCATGACCCCGAAAGCAGGTGATCACTCATGGGAAAAGCAGGTAGAATTAATCATTCTGCTGTTCTCCATTTCCTCCCCCTTTTTGGCTGACCTGGACACAGTGTGAAATCTGTCCTGGGGGGTGAACGGAAGTAGGGGGGGGAATTAACTCCTTCCTACCGGTGGAAATACAAAGCAGAGATAGGTGAGAAAGAGCTCCAAGCTGCCTCCCCAGGCTGGCTCTGCTGTGAAAAGCTTGCTGCGAGGTCAAGCCTAATCGAGGAGAGCTCAGCAACCTGTGCCTGGCTCAGCTCCAGGGCCTCCCTGCTCCTACCTGATGGCTGGCCAGGGAGTTATTCCCAGGGGGATGCCCTCAGCACCCTCCATCCCTCCTTTCCACCATCCATCCGCCTGTTGCCAACGTCATCCCTCTCCCTTTTGGGTAAGCGTCTGAAGCCGGGGGCCTGAGACTGCCCCTGGTCTGCAGGTGTGTGCTGGAAAGGGGGACTTGGGCAAGGGGAGCATCCCATGGCATCTTCCCCAACGCTCTGATGGTCAACCCTTTCCCTGCCTGTACGCGGGAAGCGTCTCTGAGCTGTTTGCTGTGAAAATAACTCCTGGTTTGTGAGTCCTTGCTCGGCTTTCCCGTGCGAGGCTGGAGCCCTGGGCAGTATTTATCGATCCTCTTCATCGAGCCCGTGGTTTGGGAAAAAAAACGGAGCTGGAGTTTATCCACCCTCGAGGCGTAGAGCCCGCAGCTGCTCTCCCTAAAAACCTCCTTCATTTCCCCGGGGATTCCCCTTTTTCTGCCCGAGGGGATGGGAGCGGCTGCGCTGCTTTGTGACGGATCACGGCGGAGCTGGGTGAGACCCCCGGGAAGGGTGATGAAGGTCCCCGGGAAGGGCCAAGAGGGCGAGCTTGGACTGGAGGGCACGGACCTACCCGTCCTATCCCCTAAGTTCCGACGGGTTTCACAGCGGGACCGGTCCCCTTCCCCAGCCGCACACCGAGAGAGGGGGGTCCGTGCTCCCCCCGCAACGTCGGGTCTTGCCCCAGCTCCTTCCGTGGCCGCAGATGAGCTCAAGCAGCTGCGAGTCCCCCGCGCGGTTTGCGCATCCATGCGCGGGATTTGCGCCCTCCGCCCTTGCTCCCACGGATCCACGCAGCGTCCCGGCCTGGCGGGAGGTCCCCCCTGCCCCGGCCATGACCCCCCCAAAGGGCCGTGGGCGCAGGAAGCCTGGCGGGATCTGGGCCGGTTCCCCCGAGGGGGCGGCCGGGGCCCGTCCAGAGGGAGGAGAGAAACCATCCCAGTATCCCGGGCCCCGACTCCCCCGCAGCCGGAGCCGAGGAGGGCGAGAGGTGGGCACGGATCCGCTGCCCCGTCCGGCCGCGGGTGGGGGTTCCGCGGGGGGCTCTGCAGCGGGGCCCGGAGCCCGCTGAGGATCGAGCGGGAGGGACGCGCAGAGCTCTGGCGGGGCAAGACCCTCCTGCAGAGGGTGACATTTCTCCATGGCCCAAGACCCTGAGCACAAACACGGCAGAGACATAAATAAACACTCACTTAATGATGCAAAACGCTAACAGGGAGGACCCGGCACCAGCGAGGCCCCGACGGGGCGAGCGGCGGGGCCAGCCGCTCCCTCCCGGCCGGGCACCCGGCTATCTCGGGGCTATCGCAGGTAAAACGGGTCCTCCGTCCGCGTCCTTGCTCCCTTCCGAAGCCACCGCCTTCCCCGCAGCCCCGAACCTCCGCTGCAGCCCGTGGGGAGGGGGTGCGGGTGGGCAGAGGGGCACGCCCCTGCAAAGAACAGCGCAGCCTGGGTGTTCTGCCATCAGCGTTGTTTAATTTAGACTGTTTAGGTACAATAGAAAATAAACCCGAAAGCACATGCGATTTTTGGTAACAAATACTGGAGACAGGCAGCGTCATCCGCGGGCTCTCTGCAAGCCGGAGGAGGGAGGCGGCGAGCGGGCACAGATGGGAGAAGGCGACGGGGAACTGGCGGGGCAGTTTAGGAGAAAATGGCCGTCGACTTTTATTATTACTATTATTATCCTAATTTTTAGCCTCATTGATGCATTTCACCACCGAAGAGGAGAGAGGTGGGGGGACATGGGTCCACGGGAGCCCACTCAGTATCTGCCTCGCACGGCCGCGGTCAGACACAGGCACTTCATAAAACTCTAATACTGTAGCTTTTGATATTTTTTTTCACTCTTTCTTTCTTTCTTTTTTTTTTTTTTTTTTTTTTTTTTTTTTTTAATTTAAACTACATCGAAATCTTTTTGGTAAGGCTAAATATGAAAAATGTAAACGTAACTTCCCCTCCCGCCTCCCACTCTGACACAGGGCTCAGTACAGCGGTTCTCTCCCTCTGTCCCCGTCCCAGCTCCTCGGGGACCGGGCCAGGCAGCAGCAGGGATGCGCCGGCCGACCCTGCCCCACCGCGCCCGCGGTGCTGGGATTTGTTTGGGTGGAATCAGATCCAGCTGGGGTTGGGTTTTTTATTTTCTTTATTCCCCTTCTTCTTTTTTTTTTTTTTTTTTTTTTTTTTTTAATTCTTGTAATTCCCCTTGGGACCAACTCGTTTGAACTCGAAGGGCTGGTGAGGGTTATTGCTGCTCTCTGCGTTTGGCTACGTGGAAAAAAAAATAATTAAAAAATCGTGGTGATAGTGGGAGACGCTGTGGGGGAACTGGAGCAAGAGCCGATATGGGGTTGTGTGGAAAGAGCCGATAGTCCCGTTCAGAATCAGCGGGTGAGCTGTAAACCCGGGTGCTGTCCTCTATGTACAACCCAGAGCCTCTGTCCCCGAGCAGAACCTCCTCTCCTGATACTCCGGCCGCCCGCCGAGGGCCTTTAGGAACCCAGATCCACCAGGCTGGACGTGAGGGGTCCCAGCAGCGAGTCCTGGAGCTGGTGGCCTTGGAGGCTGTGAGGGGTCTGGGATGCGGCTAAGCCGCCCAGGGAATAGCCGGAGCTCCTGGCGTGGTTGAGGTTCCCCTGCAAGAGCAGGACCGAGTTCTGATCCGGGCTTTGGGGAGGAGAAAACTCTTCCTCGGAGCTGGACATGAGGGGTTTGCTCCCATCCAGAGGCGAGAGTTGGTTCGGTTTGTTGGTGGCCGCGTTGTTGTTTTCCGTGTTCTCTCTGCGAAAAGGCAAAAAAAAAAAAATAATAATAATAAAAAAAAATATTTAATCCCACAACGGGGATGTTAGGGCTGGCATGAGGTGGCGGGGATGGGCGTTGTGTAAATGCCCCCCCATGAATCTTTCGAGTTTAGTTCCAGCGTGGGAGCAGATGCTGCTCAAGGGGGGTAAATAATCCTCATAATTTCATAACGGATCGTCCCTATTTCTTTTACACCTCCTACAAATGGGTACACTGAACATACCGGTAATTTAGATGAGGAGGGAAAATTGAAGGAAAGGGGTGTTTTGAGGGGCGGTTTTTCTTTCTTTTTAATTGAAAATGAAAGTGCGGCCCGGGGACGAGCAGGATGGGGGATTTTGTCTAGGAGGCTCGGTGCTGAGGTGGCTGAAGGAGATGACCTCCGTGGCTTCCTGCCTAGCCGGGCCGAGCGGCCACCTCGCACCGGGGCCACCCCGTCGCCTGCCAGGGTGGCCTCGGCCCGGGGCGGCGGCCCGGCCCGGCCAGGGCGTCCTCATCCCGGTCTCCCTCTGATTCCCCCCACCTCTCCATCCCGGAGCTGCATCTCTGTCCTCTGGGCTTCAGAGCTACCCTGCCCGACCCCCGACAACACACGACCCCGCGTTCCGACCGCTTCCCGGAGGCTCCGGGTCCGCATCGCTCCCGGTTTCCTCGGGGAGGAAGGCAGCAAACAAAGGCGGCAGAGCGGCCTGGAAGAGGACGGTGAGCGGCTCGTTGTTCCCCCAGGGCAGGTGAGGAGGAGTGGATCTCGGGTGAAAAACCCATTTGGGTTTCCACGGAAGGGGAAAACGCAACGCGGTTTACAAAAAAAAAAAAAAAAAATTAAAAAAAAATTAAAAAAAAAAAAAAAAAGGAGGGTGGATTTGGAGGGAACTGTGTGTTTTCGTCGCTCCTATCCCATCCGGCTCCGGGTACTCGCCGCGCTCTCGGAGCAGCTCCCGGGGTTCCCAAACGTCCTCCTCCCGGCGGAGCAGGGAGAAAAGCGGGGGATGCAGGGGTGCCACGTACCTTTCCTTCGCCTCCGCCGCTCGGTCCCGTTGCCTCCTGTTCTTGAACCAGTTGCTGACCTGGGTGGTGGTGAGACCGGTGGCTTCCGCCAACTCCCGCTTCTCCCGGGGGGACGGGTAGGGGTTGTGGGCGTACCATTCCCGCAGCACGCCCCGGGATTTCTCCTTGAAGCAGTAGCTGGTTTCCTCGCCGTCCCAGATGGTGCGGGGCAAAGGGAATTTTCGGCGGACGCGGTATTTGCCGACGGCGCCCAAGGGTCTGCCCCGCAGCTTCTCGGCTTCCACGTAGTGCGCCTTCAGCCAGAGCTGCTGCAGCTTGGGGTGGTTGTGGGGGGAGAACTGGTGGCTCTCCAGGATCTTGTAGAGCTCGCGGAAGTTGCCGCGGTGGAAGGCCACCACTGCCTTGGCCTTGAGGACGCTCTCGTTCTTGTGCAGGTGGTCGCAGGCCGGCAGCGACCAGAGGAACCGGCCCAGCCTCTCCAGGTTCCCCCCTTGCTGCAGCACCTCGCAGACGCAGGCGACCTGCTCCTGCGTGAAGCCAAACGACGGCAGCATCGACATGGCCGAGCGCGGCGGGGGCAGCAGGAGGACGAGGAGAAGGAGGAGGACGAGGAGGAGGCGACGGGCACCCCGCGGGAGCGCGGCGGCGGAGGGGTGCGGAGTAGGCGCCCGCAGGGCCCGGTCCCGGTGCTAATCCCGATCCCGGTGCCGGTGCCGGTGCCGGCCCCAGAGCGGGGAGGCGCTGCGGCAGCCGGGGGCGGTGTGTCGGGCGAGCGGGGATGCTCGTCGCGGTGCCGGGGGGACTTTGTCCCCGCTCCGCCGCCGCCGCGCTTAAAGCGCCCGAGCCCCCGCGCCGCGCTGATTGGGCACCCCCGGCCCGGCCCGGCCCAGCCCGGACAGCCCAGCCCAGCCCAGCCCGGCCCGGCGGGCAGAGCCTCGGCACGGGCGGGCGGGGCCTGTATCGAACGCTCACG